>JBBMOE010000001.1:15621241-15730055 GCA_037975065.1 Chaetodon trifasciatus
CTTTTCTTTTCTTTTCTTTTCTTTTCTTTTCTTTTCTTTTCTTTTCTTTTCTTTTCTTTTCTTTTCTTTTCTTTTTTTTAAGCAGTTTTGTGCATTGGGCATGCAGTTTTGGTGTCATGGTGTGAAACCAGTATGAATTAACTGACTCCCAGTCAATTGAAAACATCATGATTTAATGATGAAACATTGTTATTATTTAAGATTATTTTTGTGTCAGAGACAAACAACCACATAGTAGAATCTGCAAAGAAGATACAAAGTATGTGAGTGTGGCAAAATATTGTGAAATATTAATTTGTTTGTTCTAAAAAGGGTTTTACACCCTAAGGGATTGTTAAGCTTCTGCCTGCAGGGAGGGAATAGATTTTTC
The DNA here is from genome assembly GCA_037975065.1 of Chaetodon trifasciatus. Classification (NCBI taxonomy): domain Eukaryota; kingdom Metazoa; phylum Chordata; class Actinopteri; order Chaetodontiformes; family Chaetodontidae; genus Chaetodon; species Chaetodon trifasciatus. Next base: position 15,621,612 of record JBBMOE010000001.1, read on the forward strand.
TTGTTTCTGTTCCCATTCTTCAAAGGAAGCTGCAGTGACTTCTTCATATTAAGAAAACAACAAAGTTTAATTGTACAACCACGATTCTATAAAAAGTTTGGACTGTGTGTAAAACAAATAAAACACAATTTGATCATTTGCTAATCCTTTTTGACAATATACTCAATCAAACTTTTGTAAATATGCGCTCATTCTGAATATGATGCAGCCACAAGCTTCAAACAAGTTGAGACAGGAGCAGCTAAAGACTGGGAAAGCTGTGGAATGCTCCAAAGAAACCTGTTTGCTCCAAAAACACCCAAAAATCAAAGCCCCTTTAAGTGGTCTGTCAGGATTACAGTTAGCTGTTGGTTTGGTCACATCGCTCACACATGGTTTATATTTGCGGCTTCTTGTTGGTTGTTCCTCTGCTGAGGATGTGTTGTTATGTCTGTCGTGGACTCAGCTGATTCCATGAAGTAGCATCATGATGTGTCATTTTAACTGTAGGAGCACCTTTATCCCAGTGCATACTTGAACTTATTACCTCTCTGCTTATGTCCATAGCCTCCTGCCTACATCCTGCTTTCATAAAGTTTGAACCTTGTCAGTATAGTGTTATAACTCTGCTGTTTATGATCGTTCCTCATGGCATGTGAGAATATGCCACATGGCATTCAGCCTTTGTAACCTAACAAATGTGCTGCATGTGGTCATGTAGGCGGAGCAGGAGATGGTGTGGTGTTGTGAAAGACCTACACATGTGCTTTTATCCACACTCAAGGCTCTTTTCCATCAGTTGAATCAGAAACTAGAACTGAAGCAAAATTCAGAAACTACAAAGAATCCTTGAGTGTGTTTGTGTTTGCTCTTCCTCCTCACCTCGAGAACTGTCAAGGTTGGCTAAAGCAAGACAAGAGAAAGAAGTGTGCTGTGGTCTTTTGTGAGCTGCTCCTGGCTCTGCTGCCTCTACAAAATATGTTTCAAAATTAGCTGTTCAGTCAGGATCCAGTATTTTCTCGTGTCTTAGATTACGGTCACATATCAAAACGTTGAAACTAAGACAGACATTGCAAGAGCGAAAATGTTATTACAGTCATCCAAATGTTTGAATACTGCTTTCAGTTGTAAAATCATAATTTACATTCTCAAAACCTAAAACTATTAGAAATATTCCTTGAAAAATTCAGATTTCTTGATTATTTACTTAGAACATTGTACTGCCTGTTATATTCTGAACCAGCAGTGCAAAAGTTAAATGTGACCTGACAATTAATGACCTGAACATTGATACATTTACCTTGATGCGCTGTCGACCTCGGCCTCTGGTTTTTGGATATTTTGGGATGGGGACTGGAGATTCTTGAGTCTCCGCAGCAAATCACATGGCTCTCTCACTGAAGTGCAGGCTGCCATGGAAACACTAGCAGCTCAGTGTCTGTTTGATGCTTTTGGGGGACTTCAAAGAGCCAGTACTTGGTTGCTTTAACCCATATAGAGCAGCATGGAGCAATCTGACCTGCAATGCATCAAAGGGGGAAATTAGTTTGTTATTGTCTTTGATTTCTCACAGCTTTTCTGTGGAGGAACGTTGCTGAGACAGAGGAGAGGTACTGTTACAAGAAAACCTGAACTTAAAGCAGAAATAATTGGTCAGGATGAGCACTACACTCTCTCTGTCTGGCTTTTCTGCATTGTTTTGTGTGTGCCGGTGTTTCATCTCTGGTGCAACACTTCATCAGTGACCACTTGAAATAGCTTATATTAAGCCTTAGTTGAAACCTGCCCTTTAACACTGGCTGTCATTCCTTTCTGTTAAAACAAGTTCAGCGACTTCATCCAGACACAAAAAGGAAGACAATTAATGCTTTCTTTCATCTTTTTATCTGAGTTTTCAGTCTCAGAAGTCTGCCTCACACTTGAGCAGGCAGTTCACCCACAATGCAATTGATCTCATTTCATTTGTTTTTCCCAAGCCAGCTCAAGCGCCAAAGCACATCAATAGAGCTAGCGTTGATTTACCTAGTGTTCCACAGAAATGTTACGGTGGATTCACAAATAACGAACACCACCAGGATGTGCTGCACCAGTGCCTGAGCTGTACAAATACACACAGACAAGGTACACCATTCCAAACAAGTGTGTAAATATGCAAATCAAACAACAACACAGCAGCGTAGCTTTGTTCCGACACATGTCGAACCTTTCTGAACATGAGCACCCAGTCATGTAAACCTACAGAGCTGCGGCACCATGCACTGACACACCGAGCTGCAGACAAAAGGAACTGGATCCTGCAAGGTTAAGACCACCTGCAGCACATTTTACACGATTCCATGGAGTTCTTCGTGTTTGCACTGTGCTGCTGTAACAGCACTGTATTCATAATCCATATCTCAACATGTCATCTTTTTTTTTATTCCACACGTTCCTTGTCAAAATATGGCGCCAACATTACCCACAGTGCAACTCAACAGAGATTTGGGTATGTAAATGCTAGTAGTGGATAATGTAGCCTCAAGCAGAGTTGAGTAGTGGGCTACAATGGTCTGGTAGCTCACTTCTTTCTAACTCCACACTCCCACATTTTTGTTATGTGTGAAGTCTTCAGACCCAACTGATTTTGACGTAAGAGACATCACTTGACGCAGTTTATCGATCTCAGGTCTGTTTGAGAAAAGTATCACACAACATTGTTTATGTAGATGCCCGACTCCTTGACGGGGTTCTGATTACTATAAGGTCAATGTTTACTGAGTTCTACATAATTTTCCAATATACTAGTTTCACCAGCAACAGCTAATGCCAGATTCAGTTTTGCTTAGAGAGCTGTTTTTACTGAATAGTTAAATTACATAATATATTTTTTGTTCTGCCTGCACTGTCCACCATGTTCTCGGTTTTTAGCGTGACTTAGTCTCAAGAGTTTCGCTTTGGTTTGATGTTCAATTAATTTTATATGAACTTTCACTTGCAAGTACCAAGAAAAGCTTTCTGCTTTGTCATCTGGTGTGTCTGTCTGTGTTTGTGTGCATGTGGGTGCAGGTGTGCGTATGCTGGACGGTGAGGTGACTGACATGGTGGAGGCCCAGTCTCTCAGTCTGAATCCCCAGCACATCGACATCTACAGCGCCAGCTGGGGCCCAGAGGACGACGGCAAAACTGTCGATGGACCTGCCAAACTCGCCAAAGAAGCCTTTCTGCGTGGAGTTACAGAGGTGTGTGTGTGTGTGTGTGTGTGTGTGTGTGTGTGTGTGTGTGTGTGTGTGTGTGTGTGTGTGTGTGTGTGTGTGTGTATGAGTGTTTGTGTGTATGTGTTTGTGTGAGAGAAGAAATTATTTACTGCCTTTGTGTGTGGCTTCCTTTCAGCAGTCAGTAATTGAACTGTTCAAGCATGAGAGGACACAAGCGGGAAGAACAAAGCAGTTTTTTGACCCTGACAATTAAGAATGAAAGAGAACGTCCTCTAAAAAGCCACCAGGGACGAAAATCTTGGAAAAGGAATAGAAGTATTAAAAGTGTTTTTTTTTTTGTTTGTTTGTTTTTTGCTATATTCATTGTTAGTTGAAGGACGCTTCTTAAACTGCCAGCTCATCTTTTATCCCTCAGCTCTTTCAGTCAGTTGACATGAGGTCCCTTCAAATGTGAAGTGTTTAAAAAAAAAAAAAAAGATAATAATAAGTCAAGGTTGTTTTTTTAGATTTCCAATCAAGCAGTTAGTGGAGCTTTAAATGACTTGACAAACATTTCCTAACAACTATAAAGAAGTAAAGACATTTTCGGGGGGGGGGGGGGGGACTATCCTGTCAGCCTCTGACAGGATGGGAATCTGAATATTACCCAAAAAGGGGCTGTGCTGCCATGTAAGCAGCCCCGTTGTTAATAGCAGCACTTGTTTTAATGCATGGGACGGTGTCAGATGTGTATAAAGAACAAGTCAGCAGATAAGCACACAAATCACACCCCAGGCTATCACATCTGCACCCCATGAATAAACACATCCATCCAGCTAACACTGACTCGTGTTGCAGGGCAGCAGGATTCAAGGCATGTGCCATAAAGCTGATTGGACCCGCTGACACTGACTACTAAGATAATTGCCACAGTGACAGCGCTGTCAGTTGGTGATGTGGGTGGTGCATAGCTGGGTTTGATCAGTACTGAGAGACACGGTTCCACTCAATACAATAAAGCACTCTTAGAAGAAAATGATTGCACTTCAAAAGCGGAGAGGCTGGATGATTTATCACAGTGAGCTGTTGTCATATAGTGCCTTTTTGACTTGCATTGCTGTCATGTGATATTTAGAGTGAGTGAGTGAGTGAGTGAGTGAGTGAGTGAGTGAGTGAGTGAGTGAAAGGGTCGGTGGTCGACTTTTTCCATTCGTCTGATTGTACTGTGCCTTCTCCAGGGTCGTAATGGTTTGGGCTCCATCTTTGTGTGGGCTTCTGGAAATGGAGGGAGAGAGAAGGACAGCTGCAACTGCGACGGCTACACCAACAGTATCTACACCCTGTCCATCAGCAGCTCCACCCAGAATGGCAATGTCCCCTGGTACAGCGAGGCTTGCTCGTCCACCCTCGCCACCACCTACAGCTCGGGGAACCTCAACGAGAAACAGATAGTGAGTCATGTTTGCCTCCAGTGTCTCTCATTCTCTTCCTGTCCTGTGCATCAGACATAGAACAGTCTGATATTATAATTAGTGCTGAATCGAGTAGTCCATCAATCAACAGTTTCGATTCATTGAAGGTGCCCTATGGACTTTTTTTGTGAATAAGTGTTCACTCCTCAAAACACATAGGACTCTATTTTCGTCCCCGCTGCTGGCGAGGCACAGCATCCGCACCCCGTGCAGTGGTGTTTTCGGCAGTCTGGCATTTCACTGCGATCAATGATTAGCAACAGCCACGATTCAATGCAACTATCTGAGTCAGCACATACAGTCAGACCTAAATTTCTATATTTTGATCAGTATCTCATCTGACCACATCGCAAGTGCGTTCGGCACGCGTAATGGTCCCTCAACCTGACCGAATGTACACGGTTGAAACAGGGATGCAAACTAATCAATTAACATCGCTGTGCCAACCACAAACAGCCGTGGCATCCTACAGAGCATATATACTGCATCTATCTCAGAGCGCTTGAGAGACAGACACATGGAAGAAACGTAAGTGATGGTCGTTGTCCGCTATCATTTCATTCCAAATACAAATGTTATCATTGTAATGCTTAACGTTATCTACATGATGGAGTACATCATTGCTTTGAGGAGGAGGAGGAAGAGGAGGAGGCCGAGGATTTACCACCTAAGGACCTCCTCCTGGGAGAAGTTTGGGCATCGGACAGTTTCCTGCGCGGGCTCAGTCATCCTCGAAACTTGCCATGCGCCTCGCCAGCGGCGTTTTTAAAGGTGAGGAGAGGAGCTGGTGTGATTGGTGAAGACTGGACTCGGCTGTGTCAAACCCACTCCACGCCTTCTCTCCTCCCTCCTTCCGAGTTGCGCCGCTGGGCGGGACTGAGATGAGAAGGGGGAGTAGCTGCGCCGGCAGCACAGTGCACGAAAATACCAAAGTCTGCGCTGCCACGTCCCATCAGCGCAGTGGACCTGACTTTGCGCCGCGCTGGCAGCGGAATCGAAAATAGAGCCCATAGTGTATCCTTGAGGTCTAACAAATATGTTGAATTCATTTCCTTCCTCAGGGCTGCGTTTCATAACATATTACCTAGAACCATTGACAGGGATGCCTATCAGGTGTATGTGTCCCTGTGTGTGTGCACAATTGCATTTGTACGTATGGCTGCAAGTGACGGTTGTCTTAATTACCAACTAGTCCACCAATTATTTTCTTGATAGAATGATAGTCAGAAAACTGCAATTTCCCAGAGATGTGTGGCCTTTAATATCGTTTGTTTTGTCCAACCAGCTCGCTCTCACCAGGAAATGCTCATATTTGAGAAGCTGGAGCCAAAGACTGTTTTTTCTTTAAAAATAACTTAATGATTTAATTGCTTATCAAAATACTTGCTAATGATTTTTTTTTTTTATCTCCATGGGACTAAGTGGTTAATTGAATCTCATTTGCAGCATTGGGCTCTCCAGCTTTATTCTGAGCCCGCTGTCTGAACCACAGCACGACTTCTTCATTCTTTCTTCCTTTGCTTCACTCTTCTTCTCCTCCATTCATCCCGTCTTGGGCCATTAAAATTATAACGAATCGTGAACGGCTGAAACTCCATATGGCAATCGGTAGCCGCTTAATATTCTTCTCACAAACGCAGTGTCACACACACAGTCTTTCCTTCTCGAGCATAGCATTGAGCAGCCAGACCAGCTGGACGGACAGCTTATGACACCTCCCTGACATGTGGCTGGTCCCTTAATGCTTCAGTGCTGTACTCATTTAATTGTGCTGTCACTCATGAACCTGAGAATGAAGAGATGGAGCAGAAGAGAGGTGGTGGGACCTCCAGGGTTATGGAGGAGTGAATATCTTTAATTCTGTTTTTTTTTTTTTTTAATAACACTTACATTATCCCTCTCTTTCAATTTAAAGTAAGGTCCATATGGGACGCTCCTGAATGTGTAATCCGACCGCTGAAGTCAGTTCTGCCAGTGCATTTATTATTCTATTTAGTCTGTTAAAAGATCAGTTTCTGGAGGCTCTGCATTGGTTTGCACATGAAGCAGATTTTTGATTCTCCATTTTTGAAGTCTTTTTCAGTTACATTGATTGACCTTCCCTTTAGGTGGTTACTGGGGGCTTTTTTTGCAAGGGAAAGTTTTGTAACCTTTATCCTTTCCAATATTGGTTTTGCTGAGTACAAACACGCCGGTTCTGCACCGCCTGCCTATGTATTCATCCAGCTGCAGAAATTCATTCCTGGGATCCGCCCAGGACAAGTCACCATGGAGATCTCTAGTGGAGTAGTTCAAGCTAAAAAGAGTAGCTCACCTCACTGCCAGTTGTTGAGAGAGGGTGAACAGAGTTATACCATTTTCTCAATTTGATTTTCTTTCTGATCCAGGGATCCATCCCCAGGACTTTTTTGCTCTTAGGTTCCTGCTTCTTTAACTATTAGATGATTTCTGCCTCCCACAAATATGAGACAGGGAAGAAGTGAGCAAAGACAAGAGTTCTCCTTAATTTATTTGGAATAATAATAAAAAGTTGTGGTAAAAGTGTGGGGTGTGTGATGCTGGGTGTGGCTGGACCAGTTATAAAACTGAAGTGGAAGAGAATATTTTCCACTTTTTCCGTTTTTGCCGTCTGTTTAAGCATCACCATGTTCATTTTCCTTAGGTGACGACAGACCTCAAATCAAAATGCACAGACTCCCACACAGGCACCTCTGCCTCTGCCCCGCTTGCTGCTGGGATCATCGCCCTTGCCCTTGAGGCCAAGTAAGTGCTTATCATTATTTTTCTGAGTCTCACCGAGTCTTGCAGTTCTCTTCAGCTGCACGGTCTCATTCTAGCCTTCCCTGTCTGCATATTTTACTGACTTTTGTTGATGAAAATCATTTAATCCAATGGAGTAGAAAACTTCTAAATGTATTTTTTTCAGAACAAAGTCATGATTAGACTGTGCAGTAATTATTCTAGAGAAAGATTCGTCATTTTCAGAACCTGCATGCACACTAAAATATTCCAAAAGCCAAATTAGTTTGAATTTACACTCCACTGTTATCAGTTTCCATGGTGTGGTTAGAAGTTTCCTAACTATGGTTGGTCATTAAGAAGCAACAGGTAAAAGGTTTTTTTTTTTTTTTTTTTGCACAGACTTTTGAAAGCCTCATTATAAATTTAAGCCTCTCGTACTAAATCAGTCCTTAACTGCCAGCACAGTGTGTTTATGCATCGATTCTGCTCGATTATTCCATTTCATGAATTACTTTTTCACCCTTCTGCCTGACAGATTTTTGCAGTGCATTTACAAAAACGCTACAATTTGATGTAAGCACCAATCACTCTTATCCAGTCAGGCAGCACTAATGGAGGGACAAACGCGGATGTCAGAACAGTCCTGCAAATGAGTAATTAGGCTTGTGGCAAAAGAGAGCTGACTATAGAAAAAGATTGCAATTAGGAACGCATTTGATGAGACAGTGATTGAGCAAAGTTGCAAGATTATATGTTTTTTTGTAGGAAATCCACAATAAGATGATAACAAGTTAATACATTTGAAGTTAAACCCAACTGTGACCTCCTGTAACCCTTTTTGTGTTGCGTTCATTAAAACCAGCATGCCTGCAGGCAGGATAATCACTTTTTCAGGTTTTCATTTTGTTATTCAGTTTGCCAACGAGCAGGAATTCAGTTCAAGTACATGTTGACTGAAGATTTACCGTAATTCAGGTGCATATGACTGGTGCTTCATTGTATTCTGTTTGTCCACCTGCAGGTTAAGACTGGGACGTATTGTTAGACTCGTCTGTATGATGTATTTGAGTGTCTCAACTTTTTAAGAGTCTTACCAAGAGTCTTACCATGTGTGTTCCCCTGTGTGTGTGTGTGTGTGTGTGTGTGTGTGTGTGTGTGTGCGTGTGCGTGCGTGCGTGTGTGTCTGCCTGCGTGGGTGCGTGCTGCATCTCCTCTTTTTATGTGGCTCTGTGTGTGTGTGTGTGTGTGTGTGTGTGTGTGTGTGTGTGTCTGTGTGTGCTTGTCATATACACTTGTTCCAGTAAAAACCTGACCTGGAGGGACATGCAACATCTGGTTGTCCGAACTTCTCATCCTGCCCACCTGCTCACCAATGACTGGAGAACCAATGGGGTTGGGCGTAAAGGTACAGCACTCCTTTCCAAGTTCTCCTCTGCCCTCTGCAGTTTGTAGACGCCTTTGAGGCTCATTTATATGTTATGTGTTGAAGAAACCAAATTGTCATGAGAGATGCCAGGCCCTGGTTGTGTGAAAGCCTAGATGGGATAGACCCTGTGTTGCTGATGTATAAAGTTGGAGCTGGGAGAATCAGGCTGACATTTCCTCTTTTGTGTCTTGGTCACTGCAGTTAGCCATTCATACGGATATGGTTTACTTGATGCCAGTGCAATTGTAGCGCTGGCAAAGACGTGGGACAATGTGGGGCCACAGCGGAAATGTGTCATCACCATGGTCAGTGAGCCAAGGTTAGTACACTACACACACACACACACACGCACACACACACACACACACACACACACACACACACACACACACACACACACACATACAGCTTACTGACTTTATCTCCAGAACCCTGATTACAAGTGCCTACACATATTACAGCCGTCACTTAAAAAGTGGTGAAAAACTAATTAGAGCTAACAAGCAATTTGTTCAGATTAATTTGAAGGCAGCCCACGTAGCCTAAACCAAAACCACACTGTAGAATTAATGTTGTTCTCTTTGCTCAAAGTTGCCTCTGCTGCCTCAATTTTTAGTCACTTTACGTCCTAGTTTGACATCTGTTCAGCATAGCTAGCCTGTTCTCTGCATAGCCTACTGATACAGCAACAGAGCGTTCAGTGGGTCTGATGGACTTGTGTTAGGAACGCCCCCTGCTGGAGAACAAGTCACAGTCTGTAGTGCTGACATGCACATTTAGATTTGGTTGAATATTTAGTTTTTCGCACATTCAAACGGTCTGGATTTTGAAATGGCCTTAACATACAGTTTCTTTCTTTCTTTCTTTCTTTCTTTCTTTCTTTCTTTCTTTCTTTCTTTCTTTAAACAAGGGATCCCATAGACCAGTGTTTCCCAACCTTTATGAGCAACAGCACATACTTTACATTAGAAAAATCACAAGGTACACCACCAAACAAAAATGTCACAAAAGCTATATTTACTGAAATATAATGAAAAGTCTTTAGTCCCATTTTCCTCAATTTCCTTACTCAGTGCGAAACCTGGGCCTGTTTAGTTGAACACAAAGCTGATATTCTTGCCGGAATTGAATAAAGACACACATGAAAATTTCATGCGATCGGTGCTCTAAGCCTTAGAGCACCAGTCGGGTGAAATTGGATAATCTTCCATGGCACACCTGATAATTTCTCACGGCACACTTATGTGCCACGGCACAGTGTTTGGGAAAGACAGCAAGCTTGTTTTACAATAGCTGTGTCCCAATTCAGCGGCTGCATCCTTCAGAGGACCCAGCCTACGCAGTCTCCGGAGGCAACGGCTTCGGAGGCTCCTCCGTCGGCCGCATCAACTATCGGTAAATGGGACGGTCTAGCCTTCGGAGCATTTCCTGATTGCGTCACGACATCATAACTTCTTCCCTCCTAACCCGGGAAAAACACACGTACGGAGACAAGAATTTAACAGACGACAGACGACACGACAGAAACATAACAGACAGACGACAGACGTTACGTATTTTAACGGCCATTTAGAGGTTTTAAGGCCATTTGAGCGCCTGGCGTTAAGCAAAAACCTGTTAAATGTCTGCACCGCTGCTGGTGCCGGTGCTGGTGGTGCTGCTGCTGTTGGTTGCCATTGTTGAATAAAAACAATCGGTGTGCAAAGCATCTTGGGATATGGGAGGCCGCGAAGGATAGTAGCGATGCATCCTCCAAATACAAGGAAAAGGAGGACGCATTTTTCGGCTGCATTTGGAGGAGCCTTCGAATTTGGACAAATTGGGACAGCCTTTGCGCAGCTTTGTGATGCAATTGGCCTTCAAATTCACCCTCCGAAGGATGCAGCCGCTGAATTGGGACACAGCTCATGATTCCCTGATCATGACACAATACAATACAAAATACATTTAAAAATTCCAGTACATATATAAAACTGCATTTCAGTACATACAAAGCTAGAAGTATCAAGAAGTTTCACAATAAACATGTCAAGGACAACAACATGAGACATCAATTCAAATAACACACCGACCCTCTCTCTGCTCTTTGTCAATCAAAAGAAAAGTCAGTTGATTAAAAGGGATCAGCTTGTCAATTTTTAAGACTTTCTGCAGGTTTTTCCATCAGCAGGGTTAGGAATCAAGGGGGATGTAATGAAAGAGGCAGTTGCATTGCACTATGGGAAATTTTTAGGGGCTTGACACTTACTTGGGACTAAAAGTCAGGATACCTCCTGACTGCCTAAATCTATCTCGAGTGAGGCCCCCCAGTTCATTCAAGTGCAATCCTAAATCAATGGAGTACCCCTCCAGTGCTTCGCTGACTTAAAAAAATTGGATCTGTGGCTAAGATATCAGCAGCACATTGAAGACAGAAGTAACTAACCATATGATACAAACTTATGATAAAGCAGATCAAATAAGACTCGAGTAAACAGGGATCAGCAAAGCAGATGTGACCAGAAAGATCATTCAGGCTGATAAAATAGCAGCCGTAAATATAGCAAATAGTGTGTGTCTGTGTGTGTGTGTGTGTCTGTCTGTCTGTCTGTCTGTCTGTGTTTGTGTGTAGTTGTGCTACATAGTGGGGACCAGAACAAGTTTTTAGCGAACAGAATGAGGACATTTTTGTAAAGTGAGGATATTTTGGCTGGTTCAAAGGACTGTTTGAAGGTTAAGATTTAGGTTTGGGTTTAGGCCTTTACTTCTGATAGTTAAGGCCAGGGTATTGCATTATGTCAATGAGGGTCCTCCTCACAAGTGTAGAAGTATGTGTGTATGTGTGCAAGCAGGCACTGAGCTCAGCTCGAGAGGGAGCATTTAAAAGAGAAATAGTAATTTGTCAACTCCTGCGTCCCTTTCACTGAGTCAATATTTCTCCTCAGCCATTTTCTCGCTCCCTGTCTAAACCCAGCCTGACATCTCCTCTTCATTATGCGCTCCCTGTCACTTCTCTTGCCCGGTTTGAGGTTTCTCTCTCTTTTACCGCAGCTATGAGATGCTCAGAGCAGATGGTTCGAGCGTCTGGGAGCAGCAGTCGAGGCAGGTTATTCAATTTACGTTTTAAGTATTTAGCTGACTCACTTATCCGAAGTGACATGGAAGAAGTCAGCAGGTAGGTGTTCAGTGTCTTTCTCACTGTCAGTGACATCAGAATCATGATAGTGTGCTCAGAAAGGACATCTTTCCAGGGAAAACTTTGGCTTGTGTAGCAGTTAGATGACGAATGAATAACTTTGGAGTTTAGTGTTATTCCATGTATGGCAAGATGTGTTTATGGATTTCAGAGCGAGCGGCGTTTGCACATCAATTTTAATTGAATTGGTGGATCTAATCTTACGTTTAAAAAAATGAAAAAACGAAAATATTAAAGTATGAAGTCTTACAGGATACGGGTCGGGTTTGTATCAGAGAGTTTGAGTGTGGGACGTGCGTGCACACTTTCCTCTGAAAGACTTAAAGAAGATTCACCAAACTTTACCACCTGGACTGCTAAATTTTGTGTTACAGCAAACTGAAGTATTGCATGATGTTGCAGGCTCTGTTGTAGCTCTTCAAAAATTGATTTATGATTTAGAAACACCCTGTGCTTTCTCAAGCATACTCACTACCAAAATGGATCGCAGTTCTAAAGGCTTGGCTGCCTCCCAGAATATCATTTTGATGGTTCTGAAAAGCTTTATACGCACTGAACAAAAATACACATTTGTCTCTCCCCAGGGTTATATCTGTTAACAGATTTAATTTAAGAATTATTTAATAAATGATTCCCGATATGTAATTTGTATGTGATTGTGATGCTTGGAGAGGATCTGCTGGGAACTGCTAAGTGCCAGGGGAAAATCAAACAACAGTACCGTGAGTGCAGCGTTGGTCATTTGGCTAGTGTTGTGTTTTGGTGATGCTGAAGTCAAGTGTTTTTTTACAGGCATCTTTTACTGTTAACTATCATCTCTGAGGTGATTTTTCATAACATATCAACTGAAATGCCGATAATGAAAACGGCCAACATTGTCACATCTCTCCTTCTTGATCAGTTGTCCTAATTTACTCGTTGATTTTCCCACTGTGACTGAATAGCAGATTGCTGTCTCATAGGTCTGTAACACGTCCCTCCCTCTGTCTGTTCTGCGTGTGCTTGTAAAAACAGATGCCATGCTGCCACAAGTTTTGCTTCTCCCAGACATTAAATCACAGTCACCCTTGCCGCAGCGGTCAACTGGCAATGATAAATCAACTTCTGCAGCGATTTGTATAAATTTCCATTTCCTTCTCTCATGCTTTCTGGTCTTGCCTAGAAGCACCACAAAATACATATTGCGAAAGCCCCAACATGCAAATGTCGAGGTGATGCGTTGCTGCAAATTTGCATCATAGTAATACTAATGTGGACACTCGCTGTATGACTTGGTGGCATCTGGAAAAGTGCTGCAAATTAACCTTTTAGACTATTCCCATGAGAGGCTGCCAAAAAGGTCGAAAGCGTTTACGTAGTCCTTTAATGCATCATGAAACATTTATCAGACTGAACATGGAGGGACTGTGTCTTAAAAAAGCTTGACAGTTCAGTGATCTTGTCTATAATTTGGGCTCCTCAGTGTCACTAAAACCCCAGTGCCTTCCTCCTCCTCAGAATTGTTGTGGATGCATGTAATCTCCTAAGCGGATTTAGGGGGGAGGAATAAAAAGAGGTGGGTGCTTTACTTCCATAGAGGACGTTGGTGCTACAGGTTGTGAGACATTAATCCTGTTCAAGGCCACAAACTCTTCACCCTTCACAGGCTTGCACACTAGCCAGTAGCAAAAAGCCACACTCACAGTTATCTGGTGTGTAGCTTATCCCAAGCTCACAACGAGCCAGTAATGGTTTCACCAGAACGCAACCTACGACTAATGCTCACCGCTGTCTTCACGTGTCTTCTCTGCATGTTGTTTCTCATGTTTGACAGAAACATTGGCAGCCATCTATCGATTAACAAGAGTGTGGACGCCTGCATTGGGACAGACAGTCACGTGACGTCACTAGAGCACGTCCAGGCCCGGCTCACCCTGTCCTACAACCGGAGGGGAAACCTTGCTATCCACCTCGTTAGTCCCTCCGGCACGCGCTCGACGCTGCTCCACCCCAGGTACAAACACACACAGATAGACACACAGTTCAAGTTGGTAAAGACGAATTGCTGACAGTCCTGCTTGTCGTTCTCCCGCAGGCCTCATGACTACTCGTCTGAGGGTTTTAATGACTGGGCTTTCATGACCACCCACTCCTGGGATGAGAACCCCACCGGGGCGTGGACTCTGGAGATTGAGAATGTGGCTGGTGCCAGTGACTATGGTAAAGCGCCTTTGCTGCTTCTTGAACATTTTGGTGTATTTGCTGTTCATTGGTTGGTTTTGTCTGACTTACAGATACATACAAACATAACTCATGTACTGCCAGGCTTAACAACAGAAGTACGTGATTAGAAATAAATAAGACGGACAAAACACGCAGATTACTAAATCCTGATTCTCATATGCAAAGTAAAGGAAACAATGATTATTGCAAGCAAATGTGTTAAACTGACTAATCTATTAAATTGTTTCAGTTTTGTTACAGACTTTGTTTCTCCTTTTATCTGATGCTGACAGTAGAGAGACAGACAGGAGGGGAGAGAGGCGTACGGCGTATGACTTAAGTCCTCAGGTGGATTTAAACTGTGGAGGCATTACGGTCATCTCACATGAATGTTAATCAACATATCTATTAATCTGTTGAGTCTAGAGTTCAGCCCAAGGGTTAAGGGTTCAGTGCCAGGAGATTAGGGCGTGTATCCAAAGTGCCTGTGTCCTTGTTCTCTTTATAGGAGCTGTGAAGGTGGTGTAGCTCTGCAGCAACCCGTTTTCATATAGCAGGGTGCATGATACAGTGAATACTTCACTCTTGTTGGTTTCCCTTGTATCATCCCCCGACTACTGTCTGCATCTGGACATAGCAGTTCCACCCACAACATGGTATTCAGAAGCCAAGAAAACCACAGAAAACAGATGTAGATAAATGTCTTACACCTCCCTCCTCAGGAGGGAGTGATTTGAAGTGGAAGCTCTCACAAGGCCGCTGCTCTTCAATGACTCCTCACAACCGAGCACTTTATAATGCTCTTATTAGGCACACATTGAAACCATGCTGTCTTTAAATTGTGACTCATTTCAAGGGGTCATTTTCTGTCACTTTATGCAGAAAATCCAAGTGTCTGCGATGAGAAGAGGATTCATTTACAAAATCCACCGTAGGGAGTGCCTGAGCCTGACTGTTTTTGACAGGCCTACTTTTGTTCCCTGGGTTAATTTCACTTTTTGTCTCTGTGTCTATCTCTCTGCTCAGGCACTCTGACCCAGTTCGTCCTGGTGCTGTATGGCACCGGCTCAGCATCTTCCAGCTCCTCTGACGAGTCTCAGCCTGGCAACGGCAGCTGCAAGACCTTGGACCTGAGGCAGATATGCATCGGTAAGACTGATTTCTCCTGTTCTGGGAATTTGTTCCTCACAGGAAGTTGCTGTCACAACAGCCAAGGAGTGGTAGTGTAATTACTGAGTCATGTTGAGATGTGACATGTGAAGCAGCCTGGATACTGTGAGGTGAATGGTATGAAATGCGATCCCATGTATACTCAGCTGCATCCGTTTACATTGCGCGTCATGCTACGTCAACTGTAGGCAGACTTGTTTGAGAGTCACAATTATCTTATTCAAGCTCCTGCAAGCATCGTGCCATTATGTAGCTTTAGCATCAGTTTCCATTTTAAATGAAGATCTAACTTCTGTTGAGATCAAATAAAATTTTACCCCAGGTCCCCTTTTAATAATCTCATTTAAATTTAATGGTGTCCATACTGCTGTCTCCTACTTAATCCAAATACTGCTATAGGCAAGGTCTCAAGATACAGTGTGAAGTCCAGCTACATGTTGTCAGTCTGACCCCTACAGGCTGGCAGCGGTACTTACACACTGACAGACAAGATCATATACAAATTCATTAGAAGGTGAAATGAATTTAATTATCTTATATATGATTATCATATGTTGTGATTATCATGTGTAGTGCACAGTACTCTCTGACTGAGGGCTCACAGCTATAGTTTTCTCTGTTTTCAAACACATTGACAAGACCCCGCAGTGCATTACATTTTCCTCCTTCTGTTGGCTCACACTCCTGTTTTCAGCTCTGTTACCCCCAGCGTCCACAGTCTGCTAATTGCCATTGCAGGCAATGGTCTGCATCTGGACCTGCTGCATATGGAAATGCGTCTGTTGACTTAAACATGCTGCACTCAGCATATAAATTGCACAGCTTTCCATCAGTTTTACTAGTCAGTAAAAGTAATACTAACAAAAAGTGAAAATGGTGATTTGAAAGCCCTAAAATTGCCCTGAAACTTTTCCTCAACATTTCTAAGATACCAAGCAGCCCTGAATGGCTGAATAAATACAGAAATGTCAGATGCAGCGTGCTTTCCCATTGTAGCGCTCTCTGAGCCTTGACTGTCTGGCCTGGTTCATGTTTTTGAGTTGTCTGACTCATAAGAAGAGTGAAAAGGTGTGTGTGCAGCTGTTGACTTCACATTTGTTTCTCTGTTTTACAGAGTGCAATGCTGGCTACTACCTCTTTCACCAGGGCTGTGTGAAACAATGTCCACCAGGCTTCTCAGTGGGCTCCCAGCCTCTCAACTATACAGTGGGAAACTCTATATCACCATCCTCCGTCCCAGCCTGCCTGCCCTGCCCACCGCCCTGCCTGACCTGCAGCAGCCTCAGCCCTCTGGCCTGCATGTCCTGCCCTACCCACAGCTCCCTTGACCCCATCTCTGGCACCTGTCTGCACCTCAACCAGTACATGCGCGAGTCCCCTGGCAGCTTCATGGTGGGCCAGGGGAACCCAGCATCAGAGCTCCAGTTGAGCTCCCGCCTGCCCATCACCATCGCCGTGCTCAGCTGCATAGCCATCATCGCCACCTTCGCTGGCATCTTCCTGCTGCTGCAGCTGCGCTCAGGCGCGCTCATTAAGCTGCCCTCACTGGAGGCTGGCGGCGGCCTCGGGGGCAGCTTCAGCCTTGGGGGAAATAGAGTTGTGTCGTACCGTGGCATCCCAACAGTGTGGGGGGATGAAGAGGTAAATACAGACTCCGAAAACGATGAGTTTGACGTCCACAATGAGAGGACTGCCTTTATCAAAACACAAAGTGCTCTTTAATGCCACTCCCACGTCCCTCCGTCTCTCCTGCTTTTAACCACCCCCCCTCCCCCAATTTGTCTGACAATTCAGGGCTGTGGTAACTGTCCTTTCACAGTCTTTTCTGGTTTTATCTCTCATCCCTTTGTTTCTGCCTCTGTCTTATGGGCTTCTCGTCTGAGTCCTGTTTCAGGATCTCATCTTCTACTCTGCTGTGGGAGACCTGATGGGAAGCTGCCGTCCCTCAGAACTCGGGATGGCCCGAGCTTTGCTCTGTTCACACTTGGGCGCATTTCTATTAAATTGGCTCTCTCCCTTCTCTTGCCCTCAATCGTTAACAGTGTCTATCTGTGCAGAGTCCACCCCCCCCAGCTCCTGCTCCTTTTTGTTACAAGTAAACACATGATCATTATTTGCTTTCTTCCTCCTTTTTTCTCTCTTTCCATCAGTCTCAGTGCAGTAGCCAGACGAGATTGTAGAATGTGAGGAGTAGAGATGTGTGTGTGTGTGTGTGTGTGTGTGTGTGTGTGTGTGTGTGTGTGTGTGTGTGTGTGTGTGTGTGCGCGTGCGTGCATGCGTGTGCGTGCGTGCGTGCATGTGTTTGTGTGCTCATGTGTCTGTGTGAATGTGAGCGTGTAAATCTAATGAACAGTGTAGTGCCCTTTAAAGAGAAGCTAAAGCTGGTCCTGTCACATTTAGTACTATATCATAAAAGTGATAACAAAATTGTATTATGAGGCATGAAATCGGATTTGGAAACATTGATTCTCTCTAAAGTGTCATTTAGTGACATCAACATCCAAGATCTGTTCAGAAAAGCACCACTTATCTGTAGTGCGTCACATTTTTTAAGCGCATTTTAAAAATGCACAGATCAAAAGCAGAGTAGTTGGAAATGTCCAGACTGGTGACACATGATTAAAAAAAGCATTAGAGAAACAAAACAGACTGTCTGAGAGCTTTTTAAACATGTCATGTCATCGTTCTTTTTATGATCAGACAGTGATTTGTATTTGAACAGAATCCATCTCTCACACAGTCTTTTTTTTTCTCTTAAATCTGTACACTTGTTGATCCAGGTGAGATCCAGTTACTGTTCACATGTAGATCTCTCTCAGTTCTAGCAGAACAAACTGTGAGTCAAAGCTTCCTCCAGCTTTTGGGGACTCAAGATGGCCTCTCATTTATTCCAGTGTGGAAACTATATGTTCTCCTCCACTCAAATTATCCATCACATGGAACCACATCAAAACAAAAAGAGATATATTTAAAGACACACACGCCCGGGCTGTTCGATCAGCCCTGAGGCTTCCAGGATATTTCATCTGTGTCTGATGCTCGCACGTGCCGGTGCTGAGAGAGAAGCAGCCAAGGTGCTGATGTGAAGCACATGAGCTTGAAAGCAGCTGACAGGTGTTCAGTTACCTGTGATTGATTTTTTGATAGAGAGGAGACGGTGACAAAACATTGATGCTTTTTTTTTTTTTTTTTTTTTTTTTACACAGAACATTCACACTACAAACACACGCCTCATATCATAATATCTGAAACTTTGTTAATGTGTGTGTGCGTGCCTGTGCTTGTCTGTATGTGTGTGTGTGTGTGTGTGTGTGTGTGTGTGTGTGTGTGTGTGTGTGCTTGTGTGAGTTTAGTTTACTACAGATGAGGTGGAGAAATGTTTATCTGCCCTCTGATGTGAAGGTTTCCTCCTTCGTCTCTGCTCTCTTCTTCAAGTCTTGAATTGCGTTTAGGAATCCGGCGTTGTGACTCCACATCTCATCAGCGTCTCTGCACTTACCCTCCAGACTTCATCTAATCTGAATTTCAGATTATCTTTTCGGCGTACTTGCCAATTAATTATATTCTGAATGATTCTGCAGCAGCTATTTATTCTGAGAGATTTTAATCACACCTTTAGGGAAGATTGTTTTAAAGTGATTTTTCTCCGGGGCTGGTAATCATCTAAAATATGCATCTCATGATTTAACCCAGAGTAGCCGTTTTGAATCCATTGATCTCTTTTTCTACTATGTTTTTTCTTCTTTTTTTTTTTTGATTTTCAGTACAAAAAACAGTGGCGCTTGCTGAGAGAGGTTGTCATGGTGATGACATGCATACAAAAGTGCAGCTGCTCATCCTTTTATCTACCTCTCATATCATTCAGCAAGGGTCCATACGCTGTTATAGGGGCTGTTAAATGATTATAGTGGTCAAATTATATGTAGGTCAGATATGAAAATGCTTCTCTGGAACAATTTAGGAGGATAGGCATGTAAGTCAGATTTATGTTTTAGAGGAGAAATAAGCAATTGCAATTCAGAAACTGTAAAGCTGCTGTATAAATTCTAATCTCCAGAACCTCCTATCTCTCTTGAAATTTATTGCCTTTAGGATCAGCATTCATGGGCAGGCACACCTGGGCTTAAAACCTGTTATTGAAAATAAAATGGGAAGGATTGTCCATAGATCTTGTTGACCAGCGTTGAAGTGCTAAATCAACTTCAAATTGTTAGGGGTGTTTGTTTTGTGACTCTATCAGGGGTGAAGACCTTTTTGTTCTTAAGTTTGCATCACTGACAATCAAAGAGTTTCCTTGTTTTGAGGGTGAGATTCTGCACACAAAACAAATGGATTTTAATTTAACAGCTAGTGCTGGAAAGCCTCCTCAGAAGGTGTTATTCATAAACATGCACAGCTAAATGTGATTTAAATTGCAAAAGCATGCTCAGAAAGAAAGAAAGGAAAATAGAAAATGGGCAGAGAATGAAGAGTTTCAAACCAATACCTGCCAATATTCAGCTCAAAAGCATGGAGAAAGATTGGTATGTCAAACACTGCGCTGAGCCAGAAGCTTAATTCATCTCAGATGGCCAGGGCAGGTGTAGCACATTTGGCTTATCGCGGCAGTTTCAGCCAGGAAGCACTAAACTGGATTGGACACCAACCCGAGAGCGTTGATCTTAGAGAAAGTGCCCTCCAAAGGAACAAAGCTGAGGTGGCTGCAGAATAAGGAGTGCGTGCTGCATCGCTTTGTGTGATGTACATTAGTGCCCAGTGCCATTAGGCTTTGATTAGCCCCAGTTTAAGCAGGGTGCTAATTTGAAAATCTAATAACTACAGCCTCAGACTTGAGCCACAAAATTTTACTGACTTCCCAGCTTGGTGTGAGGTGTGTAAACAATAGATAATGGGCTAATAATGGGCTAATGGGCACCAAAATTGCTTCCATAAACAATTTTCTTATATTCTGGATGCTTAGAGTTTGCATTTTTAGATGAACCGTAATGTGGAACTTTGGACCGATTTGTTGCTATTAGTATTGACTAATTGTTGCTCAGTCTCATCAGCATTATTCATTGTGCATCTTCCCTTTCAAAGGGTTTATATTGCTTCCAGAAAGTATAAAGTTTCTCCTAAAGTGAAACATTATGGTTCCTGTGGCCCCTCCAGTGTGCACACAAAATGATTCTTTCCACTTAGCTTGATGTTGTATTCACTACAACTTGAAAACTCAGAAAACTTTAAAAGGATAAACTCGGAGCTTTGTGCATTCAAGTGTTCAACTTTAAGAAAATCATGCAGGCAGCATTAAGTTGCTAGTGCTTCCAAAGCACGGCGAATTGCTGAAAACCATTAGCAGCTATCTGACACTGTGGCTGCAAGAATGTGATGGAAACTATACACTAAAGAGAAAGAAAAGGTTATCTAATTGTGCCAGAAGGCAGCTTGTTATAATAAGGCTGCCACTTCATTGGCACTAAAGTGTGAATCCTTTTCATGTAGAATGTAACAGAAATGTTACAGAAGAAAATTGTGTTCATTGCAAATTGTCTCCTCTGGCTATAAAGAAAAGACTCGCTCGTGGGAATGATGGGGGCTTTTCCTTCATACAGCTGATTCATTTTATGTGGAGCTCAATGTTGCTTCAGTCCTGCCTTAGGATGTAGTCTGAAGTGATCAATATGAAGTCGGATGGAGTTAATAGGAGCAATATCTTTGGCATAACCAAAGACAATCATTTTAATGCTGTCTGTTTAGTGTTACGGCGTGTTGCTTTCAGGTTGTCACAGTCCATCGACCCCTTCACTTGTGTTCAAAGTGTTTTGTTGATATCATTCTGTCATCTCTGCCTTTTTTTTTTTTTTTTTGGAAGATCTGCAGTGACACCTTGTATGTTCAGCAGCTGTGGAGGGAGGAGGTAGAATGTATCCCATCTCCATTAACTTAAGGGCTGAATCAGATCTGCGTGCGTCCGTGTGCGCATGCTTGTTCAAGTATAAATGAAACACTTTGTGATGGAGGGGGGGCGGGCAGTGGGGGCGGTTAGCGGAGCAGCCTTCGATGACTCTGTTGACCTCCTCCCGCCTCTTGATGAGGTTCCTGGCCTGTGGCTGCACACAGTACCTTACAGATTTGTGACCTATGAATAATGTACAAGAATGACTATCTTCACATGGGACATAACTCTAAAATAAGGCCTATTTTTGTACTATATGAATGGTGCAGTGTAATTTTCTTGTAATTTAAAGATTTTTTTGCTTTTGTTTTTCTCCTTTTTATTTAATTGATGTCAATTATAGATTCTACTAAAAATAAAGATCTATGCAAATTTGAATGTGTTTTTATTAACTCAAATGCACTTAAATATAATAGATAGAATATAAAACTTGATGTAAATGTAGGTCAGTGTATAAAAACTGCACAATGATGGAAGCAGAGCTTAGATTCCTTGCATGAAAGTACCAGAACAACAATGTATTATCAGCAGTGCAGACGTATTATTAGCAAAACATAAAATATCTACAGTAAAAGTGCCCAGTCTGCAGAAAATTGGCCCTGTGACGTGTGTATATATGTTACATTATCATACCGTTAAACAGCTTCATACTGTCATAGCTGGATGAAGGTGTACTTACTTCATATGCAGTGAGGTAGAGTTTAGTCTCTTGTCCAGTTGTCTCTAACCTAGAGGCCACAAAATACATCTGAAGAGTCACAAGATGACTTATGGAAGACCACAGCAGAAGAAGAAGAAAAAGTTCTGCTGCACAAAATTGTATTCACTTTTGGACTCCTCTTTAATCTTTCTATGGACATTTTTATGAAATACTGGAATAGTTTACCTTCAACATTTTTTAAAAAAAAGAAATTTAAACCAGCAGAAGTCTAGAGGACAAATGTCTCTCTTATGGCAGAAAGATGCTCCAAGAAGAAACTACTTGTTAGACATGCTGGCAGCATCTACAATATTAACAGAAAGCACAAATATGTATGATTTTGAGGCACTTGTGCATTACATGTGTATTTGTATTTGATACTTATTTAACAGATTGAGATGTTACAGATTACACATGTTCAGTGAACACAATCTGTTTATTAGTATTTCACCCATTTTTTTATACACATAAAGTATTCTCTGAAGTAAAAAGTTTCTTCGGGCATTTTTATGTAGCGTTCTGCTTTCTTCTTTTTCATTTGAAGCTCCAGACACCGACAATCAAACAAGACATAAGACAAAAGTTTGCTGGCACTGTAGTAGTGTCTACACATGTAGAAATACTGCATGCAACTACATACAAGTAAAAGTCCTGCATTGAAAATGTTACTGAAAAGTACAAAATCATTAAAATACACTTAAAAGTACAAAAAGTGGAAGTATTCAATTATGCAAAATGGCCCATTTCAGAATAGCATATTATAACCACTGATGCATTAATCTGTCCATCACTTTAATGTTGCAGCTGGTGAAGGCGAGGCTGTATTTAATGACTTCATATACTGCTGAGTAGTTTGTGAATTTCCCTCCAGGATCAACAAAGTCTTCACCTCTAATGTGTGTGAGAGCTGGAGGATGCTAGCTGCTCCTCCCACCTATGGCTCCTGCAATCTCCTGCTGCTACAGCTGCAATTGTTCACATCTTTTCATGTCACCTATGGATGAAATTGTATCAAATGGTACACACTTGTTCAGCTTCCCCGTCTCTATGACTTGGCTGAATTTGGTTGCTGTGGAAGATTATCTTAAAGCGATATGGCAGTAAGTAGTATGGTTGTGTTTTATTAATACGCTGTGCTCATGCTCAAGGAGTTTATCAGGTTTCATTGTAATAATTTCAACAGAGTTGTAAAAATATAATATGTATTAATGTTACTGTAGTGCCTTCTGTGGGTAGAATTGTATTTAAAACATTTCCAATGTAGTGTTGAAGAGTTATGGTCCATTAAGTACATCAGGTCACACCCTCAAAGATTTGGTAACCAATTACAGACAAACAGTAAGTGATACCAAAAAAATGAATCCGAAGGTTTCTTCCAGAGTCATCTAAATAATGGTACGTACTGTGAGAGGTGAAGATAAGAAGAAAAGGAAGCAAGCAGCAGAATTTTAAGCTCTGTGATTGAATATTTAATGCCTAAATGCACCCTGGGAGTTGTAGTGAACATCGACCTGAAAATGATCACATACACAGGCTTGTGCCTTTGACTTTTTATCTTTCTTTCTTTTTTTTTTTTTTTAGATCAAAACATTCTTAATACTTTTAAATAGTGATTTAACTGAGAGACCCTCATGTCCATTCAAGCCATAGAAGTGCTTCATGTTAGTTTTGTAACATTGTGAAAGGGAAAAATGAATGGCACCTCTGGAAGCAGGGCCTCTGACTTGCACCTTCCCCTTTGCAGCTCTAGTGAGAGCACCTCTGTCATGAAAAGTGGCATTACAAAGTAAAGTGATCCTTGTGAAAAGGGACTTTGAGATAAATCTTAACATGAAATAAAAATGTCACTGGGATCAATGCCAGTATGAATTAAAATGCAATCACCTGGTAAATTATGATCATGATGATGATTTTCATCTAGTGCCATCAAAAGGTCAAAAATTGAATTTGTCCAATACTTAGAGCAAATGCCTGCAAAACTGTTAAAATTTTATCAGCCTCAGTTAAATGTTAGCACGCTAACACATTAAACTAGGATGGTGGATGTGATAAATGTACATGCTTAACATCAGCATGGTAGCATTTTCACTGTGAACATGTTAGTGTGCTTAACATTTAGCTCAAAGCGCTGATGTACAGCCTCACATAAAACAAAGACCTTTGAAGCCACTGGTTTTATCTGGTTTGTCTGCTGCTTCTCGTCACAGTGAACCGTTGGCTTTAACATGACTTGTAACTCCTTTATAGATGCTACAGATACTGTACCTAAATTTAAAAGCAGACATTTCCTCTGCAGTCCGCAAAAGTTGTTGGAGCTGCGCAGCATTGTTCAGCACGTGTCTTCTCTCCACTGTGTGTAATGAGTGTATTTGATGATGTATGGCTGGTGTAATTAAGCCAATGAGTTTACAGCAGAGAGGTTGTACCCAACACTAACCAAGTCATAAATACAAGTAATGGAGTGAGACTGAGCTCACAGTGTGGTAAAAATGAAATTGAAAAACTCTTTTTTATTTTATGCATTAAAACACCATCAGCAGTTTTTACAGACTGTTGCGCTTTAAAAGTGATAAGCTGTTCACTTAAAACAACAACACACACAGAAGTTTGCAACAAACTGGCCACTGCACCAAATTAAATGGCATTGGGAAATATTGTTAAACGACTTTTTCCCATTTTATGTACAGTACCATATTGGGATTAGTAGTAAACTGATTTACTTACTCAAGTAAAATACTTTATCACAAAATTGTGATTACCTACAGTGGCTGGCTAAATGCACTTCATGTTCCCTTTGCAAAGGCTGAACATTAGTGGCCATAATGTAACATGTGGATAATGTGTTTCCAGCTCAGTGCTCTGTCTCAGGCAGCCTTCAGCTTCCACCTGTCTGTGTGTTTATCTGCATTTTATTTGGATATTTTAGACATTTACAACGACATTAACTTTTAATATGCCTCACAAGTGGTGCCTAAAGTGAAAGCAAAATTACAAGTACAAGCACAACCACAGTCAAACAGTCATGAGGAAGTGCTGCCTCACATGTAGCTCTGTACATTTTTTTGTGTGTGCAGGGAAATGAAACCCCTCTGTGGCCACAGAAGAATAACTACTATTGGTCATTGGCAGCTGCCTCAGCTCACTGCTCTGTTTCTACACCACTCAAACAAAGGTGCTCGGACTTACTGCTGACAACAAATCCCTGGAGTTAAATATATTCAGAGATGGGTTTTGGGGAAGACCTGTGGTGCCCCCAGGCACATGCAGCTGTCATGCGGCTGCTGGACTCAGAGCTTCACCTGATGGAGGTCATGAAGAAATGGATGGGTCAGCGGGCGAAGAGTGAGCGGGAGTTTGCAGTGCAGCTGCATCACATGACTGTCATAGCGGAGAAGCTGGACCGGCCTCAGCTCGGTGCAGGACTGGACTACATCAGCCAGCTCAACAAGGTGAGATCCTGTGCAGTAGATCACTCTGCAGCTAAATCATTAGCTGATCACTGATCACCGTTCACTGTAATGGACGACAGCAACTGCACAATGCACAAAGTGTGTGACTTCAGATTAGTTTTCAAAATTAAGGTGAAGTGTTTCCCATATAAAGAATTTATTTGTGTGGCCCACTGAAATATAATTGCATCCATCCAAAAAAATTAAAAATAAGGAATCTGTCCATTTCTTTATTGCAGCAGTGGGTGACAAGAAATTGAAATATCTGACAGAATCATGCACCGGTCATTGTAGCGAAAATGTGGGCTTACTTCCCTAATCAGAAGTGTAGCTGATGAATTTAATGTTGTTCTGTTGCTTTCATTTTCAGAGGTGTAAAAACCACACTTAGTAGTACAGCTAAGGAGCCATTGCGTGCATTTGGGTGTGATGTGGAAAATACGCTGTATATATATAAATGGCCGGAAGTGTCCCAAAATAAATTTTTAAGTGTAGATTTTTCTTTTTGAGATACTCAAAAAATCATGTGAGATTTAGGTTTTGCTGGTTACCTGTAACCCTGACCAAAACTCTTACCCAGTTGTCATAGATTAAAATTAATTAAGTATGCAAATATGTTCTCAAATCCAAATAAAAAAATACTCACAGTGTACCAACACTGGGGCTGCACAACCATCAAATAATGTTTCTTATTTTTATTCATTTTAATAGTTATTTATTTTTATTTTTTTAAAGCTGCATGGCTTCAGATGTAGAGATCACTGGGTTACAAGCATCAATGTGCATAGTGTTAGCTGTAGGCCCAGAAGGTTTGCAAAGGTTTTGTAATTTGCTTAGAATTGATTCTGCATTTGGTGATTTCTTGAATTATGGCAATAGTAAATACATCTAAATATATATCAAATAATCATCCTTCATTTTGCAACCCATTAAAGTAAACATTATGACATAAACAGAAAAGTTTTGAGGGTCACAAAGACCAGCTAAAATGAATAAGAGCAATGATGAAAAGACTTTTGAAAAAATCCAAAAGGTGAACAATGCAGATAAAAGCAGGTTGGACCATGAAATCTTACAAAGTTCTGCACCTCACAGGTCAGGAGCCAAAGTTTCTTTTTAGATAACCACTCAGTGGCTCTATTCATGCCAAACAACACAATTGTTGGCCCATGGTGTGACCCGTCTCCCTGACCTTTGTCCTCCCCGTCTGTCAGTCGTGGGCAGTGCTGGTCTCTCAGACGGACTCTCTCAGTCAGGTGATGAAGAAGCACTCTGAGGATCTGCTGGATGGTCCCATCAGCAAACTGACGCTGCTCATCAGAGACAAGCAGCAGCTGCGTAAAACCTACTCAGAGCAGTGGAACCTGATGAAGCAGGAGCTCAGCAAGGTGTGTGAACTCATCATACACACACACACACACACACACACACACACACACACACACACACACACACACACACACACTATGCAGACTATGATGCCAGGAGGCAGGTGAACCACCTTTGTCCAGTCAGACTTCTACCTGTGGTAAAACTGCCCACAACTGAAAACAAGCTGTTGACTCTTCAGGTGCTGAACTGGGATGACCATTGCACTTTGATGTCTTTTTCCCTTGTCATCCTGTAAGTGGACACAGACAGAAAACAGACAAAACCAAGCTACAAGCTAAACAAAAATATTTTTAAAGACAGACAGTATTGGTGTATAGATGAGTGACTACGTGTTTACTGTGGTCCATGAACTGATACTGCCTGAAGTTATATTTTTATTTTAAGCTCCATCCAAGTCTCAGTTGTTATGAAGTATTGCTTTTGTTTGTCATTACTGCAACTTGCTTCAAAATGCTTCGGTATTTCAAGATGAAAGTAAACATATTAAATAACCATAATGTGCACAAAAAAGAGACAGTCAGGGTGGTGGAGGATTCTCATATGTGCCATGATTCTTCATGTAGAAGCTGTTGCTTTAAAATGGATTTGTTGGTTTTTCTTGAGTTTATCATCTTGGCATGCAGATGAACGTTGCAGTGGCAGCTTTATAAATAGACAGCAGTCAAATGAAATGAGGCTCAATAGACTGGAAAGAGTGTGTGCAAATACATTTTGATGCAATCTCAAACTGGTGGCTGCTCTGCACTGTTTTTATTACCCAATTACGTCAGGCAAATGATGTGTTCATTTCCAGTGATCCATATTGGATCGCAGTGTGGCCGTCGAGCTGGCAGTTTGTTAATTTCAGTTTTTCCACTTTACTGTGCGGGTGAAGCTCAGACGACTGTGGCTGTTTTGTGAAAGATTTTATGTTGCAATTACAACTGATCAACAATGTCAAGAGAGCTGTCAGGCTGCAGTTTTACCAACAGTAACACACCAAAGGTCAGATCATTTCCTCATATCTCTTCTCTCATGTTTCGTGTTGCTCTGCGGTGAAACATAAAAGAGCCACTGTCCACTTCCTGTGTCATGTAATGCTCATGCTCAGAGAGATAGCACTGCTGAGTAACACTTATTATTGCGCCATATATTTTCATGTGTTTGCGTGCTGTTGTTGGTGCTGTCTCAGGTGACCCAGACAGAGCTGGAGAGGCTGAAGAGCAGCTACAGACAGGCTGCGAAAGATGCAGCCCACGCTAAGAGGAAGTACCAGGAGGCCAATAAAGGTGTGGATTCCAAGTGTCACCTACTTCCCCACACGGAATAAGTTTCACATTGATGGCACAGTCTGTCTGTTTGTACTGTGTACAGTGTAAATCTCGTATGTGCGTTTCCTCCATGATATGAAGCATCCCTCTCCCCTTTCTGTGTGCAGATAAAGAGCGAGACAAAGCTAAAGAGCGCTACATAAAGGCTTCACTGAAACTCCATGAGCTGCATAATGAGTATGTGCTGTCTGTGCGAGCAGCTCAAGTTTACCATCAGCACCACTACAGTCAGATCCAGCCCTCCCTGCTCAGCGCACTGCAGACGCTGCAGCAGGAGATGGTGCTCATACTGTAAGATCACACACACTGCAGTTGTTCTATTCACTCTTTTTCTGTTTGCATTTAGTGGACTGTTTTCCATTCACTCACATTAAATATGAGGGAGGAATGCTGACCTCAAAAGCGCATTTTAATTAACTATACCACAGTTTGTACACGTGGTCTCTGATTAGATACAAATCAATTTCCCACAAACTGCTACAACATTTTTTTTTTTTTTTTTAACTTTCGGGCAGCCTTTTGTTTTAATTAATGCCAGAACAATACTTTGAACAATGTGCTGATTATTGTTGCTTGAGAAAGCTAAGGCCATACAGTGAATAATAAGCTGTGTTTGTTTCTCATCAGCATTATGTTAATAATATCTGCTCATGCATTGAGTAGTGACTGTTTTGACAGCTTTTCCTTGTTTGTGCATTCAAGAAAACAAAGCCTAAATCACTACTTTCATAAGGTGTGGAGATAAAAAGAGAAAAATTAGCTGAACAGGTTCATGTTTTAAATGTTTGACAGCCAGATGTCAGATATCAGATGTCCCAGCATGTTTGGAGACTGTTTCATTATAACTGTAACATCGACTGCTTATCTCAGCAAAGTCTCTCTATGGAGATTCCCGTAGCACTGATGTGAAAGTGACAATCAACCTGCAACTTTACCAAACTGGAAATTCTGATGTTGTGCTGCGAAAAAAGGAAGAATGTAATGTAGTGTGTGTGTGGTTTGAATAAGGCCAAAACTTTGATGATGTTGAAAATGTTCCTTGAAATCACGGAACAGGCTATCCTCTGACTATTTTCTCTCATTCTTCTTTTTCCCTTCCTGACCTCTGAATCAGAAAAGAGATCCTGCAGGAGTATTTCGACATCTCCACTCTCCTCCATCATGAAGTGGTGCTGATCCACAGGGAGATGTCATCTGCTCTAACAGCCATCGATCCTTACAGCGAGTATGAGAACTTCGTCCACCAGAACAGGTAGACTGAGGAAAAACTTTCTCCTCAGATGGCAGCGATGCAGTCATGAAAGCTAACTCTGCACAACAGTGATACTGTGGGCTGTGTGTTTGTGTTTGGAGGTCTGTAGGGGAGATTCCTGCTTGTGCAGAGTTTGATTGCAGTCTTCTGGAAGACACTGAGCAGCTAAATCCCAGAGAGATTGAATTGAATGACCTCACGCTTGAGATAATCCAGCACAAGTGAGAACAAACAACACAATCTCATCCAGATGACTGAACTCTAATTTTTCTTTTTTAATGTCTCAAATACTTCCCCCTCCTGACCCTCTCTGTTCCTCTCCTTTTTCATCTGACTGTTTTGCATCAGTTACTTCCTCTTCTCACATTATTTCTCTGTCTCCTTCTCCCAGACTGACCGCTGTAGAGGAGGAGCTGCTGGTCTTGGCTCGGACTCTGGGCTCCCAGCAGACTTCGGTCGAACAGCTGGAGCTGGAGCTGGAGGCAGAGCAGGAGGGTGTCAAGAAGGGCCAGAGGTGAGCGGACCACAGACTTGAGTCAGAATCACTGATGGTCTTATGTTATATTCAGAGGTTATAGAGGAGGTTTTGAAATATAAGACACACAGCATTTGTGGAGACAAATCGCTGAAGTTTGCCTCTGTGGGCAGTCCTTCCCATCGGGGTGTTCAGCTCTTGTTGGACACCAGCTAATAAACAGCATGTCCTCAGTGCCTTATAAATTATAATACAGCAATATGTTAAGAGTTATGAAGCTAGATTCCTTCATTTCTCCTGGTTGATGAGGCTGTCTGAAGGTGTTAGAGGTTCACAGTCCGGTGGGAGTGATTGAGCCATGAACAAGCTCCTGGGGGAGCAATAGTATGTTGGCCTGCACAAAACTGTTGCCGGTCCAAGTTGGCTTCAGAGTTTTAAGAAATAGTTTGACATTCTGAGAAATATACACTTATTCACCTCAGAGGGCAGTTTGATGTGAAGATCAATGCCACTCTGGTGTATGTACGGTCAATGAAAGGCAACAGCCAGCAGGTTAACTTAGCTTATTACAAACACCGAAAACTGCAGAAAAAAGCTAACCTGACAGTCCAAATGTACTATAACCTGCCTACCAGCAAATGTTTGCCCTGGTGCCCTCTGAGAGGTTAATCCAGCCACGCACTGTCAATTCCTGTTCTCTTGAACCTTTTTTAGAGGTCTTGTTCATCTTACTAGCAGGACTCCAGGGTCATTAACGGTTTACTGGTCTTATTTGCTCAAAATCCAGCACAAAGGCTGACTAAACTGTTGCTAGAGGGGCTTTATTATTGATTGCATTTGTCAATAGGAAGCATCTGCAAACCTATTTGCACAGACAGATGTTTTATTGATTTCTTTGGTCTTACATTGTCTATTTGTGTCATTTGTGTTGTCTTACCAACTTGTGCAACCCTTTGTGTTGTCAACACTGAATAGGTCTTACACAAACATAATTGACCTTCCCTGACTTCGTCCAGGGTCTACCAGTTCAGCAAGAGACATGCAATGGAGGAGTGCCGGCAGCAGGTTACTCTGTCTCTGGGCATGAGGGCCAAGCTGGATGTTCAGAGGCTTCTTCTGAAGGAGAAACTGGACAAGCTGGGCTCCAGAGAACCTCCCTCTGCTCTGAAGCTGGACCCAGACACCATCTCATGTTCTTCCAATGCAAGCAATGTATGCTGTCTCTGACAACCTTTCCTTCCCTTGTGTTTTTTTAAGCTCCTATGATTATCAGTTCTGTCAGTCAAAAAAAGCGGTTGGGAAGAAAGATGATCATGGACAGTTAAAGCTAGTTTTTGTTTGAAACAGAGAGGCCGTGTTGGCTATAAACTCAGTGAACCAATCTTTCTCTCTGTATTCCATCTCAACTTAAACACACAAAATGGCTTTCTAAGTCATTGTTCTGGAGGCCACAAGAACCTGAGTCTCAAGTCCTGGATATTAGTTATAAGTCCCAAATCTAGACCAGGAAGTTTGACCTCATGTCCTCCTCATCTGGAATTGCAAAGAGCAGCACGAGTGTGCTAACTTTACTGACATCCATCAATGACAGTAGGCTAATGCCAGACATTGCCGCTTGTTTATTGATTTTTACAGACAATTAGGCGAACAATTTCATTACCACACTGGCTGTGTAGTAATGAGCTCTTAGCTTACACAGGCTTAAGCCATGACTAGCCAAAGAACAATAATCCTGGCAAAAGTAACAAAATCTGAAATTTCATCTGTTGTCTGTCTACAGCTTTCTCTCCTGATTGGCTGCTGTTAAGTTGATAGTAGACCTATTTAAGTACATCTGTTTGCAGAAAACATAAAGGATCAGTTTGATTTAGGGTGATCTTTTGGCAGAATATGGCTGAAATATAATATAATATTCATCGGTATAAGAAAACACAAGAAAATAAGAATCATGTTTTCATTACCCTAGAAAGAGCTCTTGGTATGAGCAGGTGCTCCTCCATCACAGTCCACCATATCACACAGCCATGTCCTCACTCCCAACTTGGCACATATGGATGCTTGGTCAGGACCTTTTGGCCTCTCTTTACGCAGGTCACAAACCAAAAGTGAAGGTTGATTTCTTTTGTAAGAGAAGTAACATATCTACCGTAATGTATGTACCTTAACGTATGTAAGTAAGTAAGTAGTCAGCAAAGTTTACTTTGAAAGTGTAACCACACATTGCATATTTATTATCACCAACTCAACTGCAGAGCCCTGCGTGTTGAAAAATAATATTAAAGGGGAACCAGCGCCTGAAAAAGTGACGCCAAGTTCATCTGGCCTAGCGTCTGTTTACTACAAGTTGGGAGTGAGAATGT
Source organism: Chaetodon trifasciatus (assembly GCA_037975065.1). Taxonomy (NCBI): domain Eukaryota; kingdom Metazoa; phylum Chordata; class Actinopteri; order Chaetodontiformes; family Chaetodontidae; genus Chaetodon; species Chaetodon trifasciatus. Next base: position 15,653,827 of record JBBMOE010000001.1, read on the forward strand.
GTTGGTCTCTACAGTAGCCCAGAATGGACAATTCAGACACTGACTCCAGAGAGTGCCTTTCATGTTTTCCTGAATTTCATAGCCACCGTAGGTTCCCCCTTTATGCTTGGAAAAGGAGGGTGAAGCGAGGGGTGTTCGACACAATGGTCCTTTAATTTTTTTTTTTTTTTTTTTTTTTTACATATTGTAAGTATTGAAAGAGTAACTGTAGGGAGATGACAGAAATGAAGGCACAGAGGACACTTTATGCAAGATGCAGTCAGTTCTTATACATTTTCACTGACCTCTGTATTTCTTTTCAGGACCAGAGCCAAATGTCTTCTAAACTGGCCATGGATGGGATCATAAGCAGTCTGAGTGGCCTGTTTAAACCCAAATGGGAAGTAGGTTAAACCCTGGATTACAATCAAGGCACAATTATTACACATAACACAATGACAGATAGAGTGCAAGTGCTTATACAAAACTGTTTGTCATCACACTGTAGACACTAAACAACATCCACGCTGCAGTAGTTGCTGTTGGGGGACATTTTAAAAGGAAGGACACTTGTTCCAGTTGAAGGACATTTCCACCCTCACTCTCCAACCTCCGACCTTAACTGTAACTGTTTTTGTACGCTCAAACCTCTTAACACACAACAAACAATTCATCACTTTTTGCTTGCACAGCTCAGCTCACTCAGGATTGGATCTTTCTTTAGGGTCTTGTGCTCCTGAAAGGCATCATTGGACTGACTGAGGTCAGCTTTGTCGGTCAAGTCACTTGTTTTGAAATTGGGCCTGACCTAAAAGTTTACTTCTCAGGCAGCCAGTTTACATTTCATCATTTATCATCGCTGACACACAATAGCACACATGCAGCCAAGACCCCGCTGTCCTGCACACAGGTCTCAACAGTTTAATCAATCAGAAAGATAAAAACGACTGTGTGCATGGTGAAACAGATCATCTTGACCAAATCAGATTTTACTGTCTATCATGCGCTGGACTTCAAGCCTAAATTATTGTTTTAAGTGTGAACTATTTCCTTCTCTCCAACTCCCAAATCTGTGGTACCCTGGAGGCATGGAAGGTAGTTCAGTTAGACTTCCAAGTATTTCAGACTCTCCTTTGAAGTATATCCAGATAATCTCTGCAGAATCTGCCTAAAGTCCATCCTATATCACTCCTTATTGTTTCATTATTCATGTCAGCTCTAAACATTCTGCTTTTCTCTCTTTCTGCCTCCAGGTGCTTCCAGCTCTCACCATGGTGCAGGAGGTGGATCGTCCTCTGGGGCAGCAGGACTGGTACCACGGGGCCATTCCCAGACTGGAGGTCCAGCAGCTGCTGAAGAAAGATGGAGACTTCTTGGTGAGGAAGAGTCAAGAGAAGCAGGGTTACGTGCTGTCTGTGCAATGGGAAGGAGCCTGCAAGCATTTCCTCATTCAGAACACGGATGTAAGGAAATCTGTTCAACAGAACAAAACATGCAATTTATTTTAACATTCGGACAATTTAGAAAGCAATTTTGTTGTTCAGCTGTATGTTTTTTTCATCATGTCATTAAGTTTTTCTCCTTCCTCTGTGTTTGCACATCAGCTCACTTCTGAAAATGCTTTTCCATGTGTGTCAGTAGAACCTGTACCGTCTGGATGGAGAGAGCTTCCCCAGTATCCCACTGCTGATCCATCATCTACTATCATCACGACAGCACATCACCAAGAGGTCTAGCATAGTGCTGAAGAATCCTGTACCGAAGGTACTGCTGTGCTTACACACACACACCCACCCACCCACCCACACATACAGATGCACAGACCCTGTGACTTACTGTAAATTATGCTTTCTAACACATTATTAGTCCAGGGCTGTGCAGCCCAGGGCTGAATCACTTTATTTTAACATACTAACTGTTATTGAAGTGTTTGTCACAGATGAGCTCATATGCAAATCTGAACTTGCTCTCCAATAATCTTTTCTTCAAATTCTCTTCTCTTTTCTTTTCTTTCCCCTGCTGGTCTCACAGTTTCAAACAGCACTTCTATGTGTCTCTTACTGTTTGTTTTTACCCCATTAGGACAAATGGGTCCTGGAACATGATGATATTGTCTTGGGACACCTCATTGGACGGGTGGGTGAACTTAACATGTGTTAACAGGCATGTAGAAGTGAAGTGAGAAAAAGCAAAAATAATCTTTTATTTGTTACCTTTGATTACACTTATTAACAACCATGAGTAGTGTGTCCATCTCTTTGTCTGTCTCTGACTCTCAAAATGTTGTCAACATATATGCATGAATCCTTAGTGGGAAGTTTGGTCAAAGGTTGAGGAAGACCAGCTTAATGAGTCACACTAATTCAGATTTTTAACACAGGAGGGGGTATATTTTTGCCTGTAAGTGCACATATACACTACATTATTGGATTAATAAGGCAATATGAGAACTTTGGTGACATTGTTGCCAGTTTAAAGAATCCAGGTTCACATTTCACAAGTCTGCCTTCAATGAATACTTAATTGGTTGTAATGGCTCCTCCTCTCCACACTGGCTGTAAACAGTTTTCAATGTAAGTGATGGGGATAAAAATTCACAGTTCTTATTTCAAGTGAAAATGTGCGCCATCTGAAGCTAATCTGAGGCTTCAGCAGTGTGAATAAGTGAAATAAAGTTGTCTCTACGGGCAAGAGGGACGGTTACAGAAACAATAGCCTGTCCAGTGTGTGTGTGTGTGTGTGTGTGTGTGTGTGTGTGTGTGTGTGTGTGAGTGTGTGAGTCTTGTATTAAAATTGGCTTGAAAAATGTAAACCTATCCTTCAAATTGAACATCCTTGCAAATTCAGGTACAGCTTTGACTTGCCTTTTGAATTTTCCATAGTTCAAACACTTAACAGTGATTAGAAGTGATGTACATGCTTATCTCCATATCTCTGCTGGTTTAAAAATGTCATTGTGCACATATGAGAACAGGGAAATAACTGTTGCTACTCATGTGGGTATTCGCACTCCACAGGGTAACTTTGGAGAGGTGTACAACGGTCATTTACGTTCTGATAAAACTCCTGTAGCGGTGAAAACCTGTAAAGAGAGCCTGGCCCCAGAGCACAAGAAGAAATTCTTGATGGAAGCCAGGTTAGTACATACTCACTCACTCACTCATACACACACACACACACACACGCGCGCATACTCTATCCTTGTTAGGGCATTCATTGACATAATGCATTCCCTAGCCCCTTAACCCTACCTTAAACAGCACAACTTAAGACCTAACTCTAACCTAAACCTAAACCTAATTCTAACCTAACCCTTAAAACGTCTGACCCCTCAACACCCCCTCTGAAGCTGCGAGGAACCCAAATGTCCTCCCTTTCCAAAATTATCCTTACTCTGTACATAGCGAGTACAAGTACACACACACACACACACACACACACACACACACACACACACACACAGGCAAACATACACATCTCTGTTCTCCTCTCCTGTGCTGTCCAGGATCCTGAAGCAATACGACCATCCCAACATTGTGAAGCTGATAGGAGTGTGCACTCAGAAACAGCCCATCTACATCATCATGGAGCTCATTCAAGGTAAATATGACCCTGTTGCACTCTGCCTTTATATGTCTCAGCTGTTTCCCAACAGCTTCAAACTTCATTGTATTATTATTGCTTCCTCTTTTGTTCCTCTATCATCAGTCTCTCTCACTCTCTCTCTGTGTCTACACATTTCATAAGGTGGTGATTTTCTTTCCTTCTTGCGGCATGAGAGTCACAGTCTGACGCCTAAGATGCTGGTCAAAATGTCAGAAAATGTTGCATCTGGTATGGAGTACCTGGAGAGCAAGAAGTGCATCCACAGGTTGGTCAATCAGTCATGTTGTATAGCCTCCTCAGGACAGGTAAGATTGTGACTTCGTACAATTTCAGTCAGACACACTTGCTTCAAGGATTTGACCATTTATAGCAAATGGATGTGTGGTTTTAGTTGGTGTCTGTGGATGAGGAAGCTCTCAAAGGGTCTGAGCAGCAACAAAAGATCAATTTACTCCATTCACCACAATCAGAAGATCTGCCGGAGGAAGTTAAATGAATCTGAGCAAATGCTCCCACTGAGGTTTGAACTTTGGGCTGTCGACCAATAACAAGCCATCTTGACAGTGCTGACGTTGGAGGGACCGAGAGCCTCAGAGTCCAAAATAGAGGAGGCTATTGTACCTTAATAGCAGTGTTGTACCATTCACTTGTATTTAATCTCCCCTGTTGGAAGAAAAACTATTCCAGCAATGGTTTACAGACAGTTATGACTTCTGATATGAAAATCTTGTTTCTTGCCCATAGATGCTGTATTAATATGCAGATTTCTGTAGAGATTAAGGCTTTAATGATCAGTCTGTGCACCAATGAATGAGCACTGATGGTAAAGCATGAATGAAGCAGGTGATCAAAATTAGTTAATGCAAGTGTAAATTTCAGTGCTCTGCCTAAACTAACACAACTAATTGTAAAAACAAAACATGTAACACTTAACACTTTATATGTAGATTTCTCTAAACTATGTGGAGGATCTAAAGCCACCATGAATTCAACACAGAGGAAACATATGAAACACAGCAGAGCAATGTGCCAGGCAAATAATGGCTATGCTGAAGATTAATTAGTTGCTTGTTGATTTTACATAAATTATGATGTAGTTTCCACAAGAACTAGAGGGCTACAAGCATAATTTACTTCCCCAACATTCACTTCACTTAACTGTGAACCAAACCGCTCGTTCCCCACACCTCTTCCTCATATGCTGATGATGCAGACAGCGAGTTGATTGAAAATGAGAGATTAAAAGCTTTCTGATGTTGCGTTCTTGAAGAGGAAGCTCGTAACATGCTCTACTGTCTGACTGCAAATCAAGCATGGTGACTTACAATAAGCACATTTAAACTCAACAAAAGCTAAATGTCGTCAAAACTGTAACTCTACCAAATAAACATATTAAAACCAGTTCAGAGAGCTACAGTGCAGCTTTTCTTCTTCTTTTAGGAAAAGAGACATAGGTGATGTGGTGGAAGATGGGGAATGAAGGAGCATTGGCTGTGCTGGTAATACGGCTCAAGATCTGACCTTGATGCAACCACAATCTTAAGCAGATGTGCATATCAAGATTATTCGTACATTAATTGCTAATCTCGCTTTGTAGTGAACCATTATTTGTATAGCAACATTCATACATGTGATTAAGCTAAAGTGCTTTACATATAATTGAACTAAAAACACAATAAAACAGAATAAAGCATAAAACCAACCATATAAGCAAAGCTGCAAATATTTAAATACCAAACAGACTAGAATTACAGTTACAGAAGTTGCATTTTCAATGTTAATAGAAAGGTTGTTCCACAGTTTTGGTCCATAACAATAAAAAGTTACATCTCCTTACTTCTTTGTGCTAACTTGGAGTAAAGGATGGTTGTAGAAGAAGAGACAGGCAGCTTCATCTGGAGGTGTTAAAGCCTTGCACACTGTAGTCCAGTGGAAATATGATTTTAAAATCAGCTGTAAAAGAGGCAGGGAGCCAGTGCAAGACTGCTGAAGTGGGTGTGAAACTGGCTCACCACCCATCTGGAACCACAGAGACAGCCTCTGAAGACTGCGATCTCTAAGTGAGCTGGAACTGCTTCTAAAAATCAAACATTTTGTATGTAGCCTCAAAACATGACAAAAATGTCTTGATTTCAAAGCATTTATTCAAGGAAAAATGAGAAAAGGCAAATAGATCCAAATATATCGACAGAATATGTAACACTGAACAGCTAATTGTTGGTGAAAATAGTGTAAATAATGAAACCGTGTGAAGGATTTTTTAGTCTTTCATGGCTTCTGTGGTAGAGTGGGAGTGATTGCAGGGCTTTGGGTGAGGCATCAGTGGAGGTTGTGTGTGCTGTGGAGTAAAAACATGAGGTTGTGACACCAGGCTCATTACAGGAGCACTGTGCGATTTGCCCAGCGGGGACAGATCAGAGCAGGCTGCTGGTGGCTGCTTAGCCTATAACGCTGCATGTCAAACTGCCTCACATGCAACACCAGAGCCATGACAAGAACGCCTGTTCTCTCTCTCACTTTGGTCCTGTCTGTTCTCTCACTGCATGATGCCTTTGTGCCTCTTTTGTATCATTTTTCATCAGCCTCTGCATACATCCCTCTCACATCTTTCTCCCTCTGTCTTGTTGTCTTCATTCAAAGGGATCTGGCAGCGAGGAACTGCCTGGTTGCAGACCACAACGTGGTGAAGATCAGCGACTTTGGGATGTCCCGTCAGGAAGATGACGGGGTCTACTCTACAGAGGGTGGCCTCAAACAGATCCCTGTCAAATGGACGGCTCCTGAAGCCCTGAACTATGGTAGGCATAAGCTGCCTCTGTCTAGTAGTCACAACCAGAAACACTTCTCCTGTCTCTCTCTGCCACAAGTCAATTAAAGTCTGGAGAAGAACAGTGCCTTGCCTTTGTCAATGCTGCCCCCTGCTGGTGTTTTCAGGTCGTTATACCACAGAGAGTGATGTGTGGAGCTTTGGTGTCTTACTGTGGGAGGCCTTCTCCATGGGAATGACGCCATACACAAGCATGACCAACCAACAGACACGAGATGAGGTGGAGAAAGGTAAAGACTCATATTAGGAGACAAGCTGTCCATGTGCTCCTGCATTGTGCTGAACTGTCACATAAGATACCTGTGTGTGATGTGTTTCAGGATACCGTATGCCTGCTCCACACTGCTGCCCCATGCAGATCTCGAGGATTATGAACAGTTGCTGGCAGTATGACCCCAGAAACAGACCATCTTTCAAGAAACTTCGGACTGAGCTCAGCACCATATACAAAATTCTATAGTACAAGCCAGTCTGTGGATTGGACATGTACTGTAAATTTCCTCACTGTACAGTTGATAGGTTTTGAATTCAGCATTGCCTTTTTCTGTCAGAAAAGATGTTAAAATCCAGTCCAAACACTGAAAAACATCCCCAAGCAAAATGCAAATTGAAAACCAAACAAATGACAAATTGCTTTAAAAAGTTTGGACTTCTCCTCTGCTCTGGAAACAAACTTGATAATGGAGTTTGGTGGAATATCAGTGGACCAGTTGATGGCAGCATTCTTGTTTCTTTCCTTGCTCTGCTTGGCTGCTTTTCATTCTTCCTCCTCCTATGAACAGAAGGTTGTCCTCAACACATCTGTCTCCTTCGAGGCGGCAAAAAATCATGCTGCTGTGAACATACTGTACTGTGTCCTGTTACCATAACTGTTGCAATGTTGTACTCAGGTGGTCTGTCTCAAAGAAACCAGAGAGATGTGTTAAACTGACGCATCCTCCTGAGGATTGTAGAGGCTGCTAGCGCAGACACTGAACACGTTTGTGTCTGATTGGTTTTCTGTTGGGTTTTTAGGACCCAGCTACCTACCTCCATCTTGGTGATTTTAGTTCTATGAAGTCATTGAGAAGCAGCGTGGGGGTAACCTTCTAGCCTATGAAATGCATTATTGTAATTCAGCTCCCTTTGGCGGTAACTAGAAATAAATGTTCTAATGTAAACTGAAGAAAGTTGTGTCCACCAGATACAACTATTCATCAACTACTGTAGCAAAGCTCAGTTTACATGTGCATCCAGCATTGTGTTAGTCCTCTTTTACCAAATCCCACTGCCTAACCAACTCAAGTGTGGCTTTAAGGAAGGAACGCCTGGCGTTGCTGCCCTCTGGTGGTCCGGAGTATCAATAACTCCTATCCCTACAGTGACTGATTCCATTTGACTTCCTGTCTTGTCCCACAGTGTCACAGCAACACTAAAATGATCCAACTGTTCATGCATTAAAAAGAGAATTGAAGCAGACATTTAAAAGCAACACAAAAGTTACTTTCCCTAGTTACGAATTAATTACTTAAGCAATAATTGGTAAGATTACTTTTGAAAGAAGTAACTAGTACTCTAACTAATTTTCTTGCACAACACTGATGCATGTAGGGTTTCCAGGAAGGAGTAAAATGACTGTCTTAAATTGACACAAAAATACTCTATCTATATCTGTTTGACTCATTTTGCTCATGGTGTTGACTGTAACTCGCTGTGATCAATTTTTTTTTGATGAGATTATTGTGAGTAATGTGAACACAGTTGCTTGTGGTGACACATCTCCTCATGTCAGCAGCATGGGTGTGTCATGTCACGGAGAGGGTACATTGAATTGATACTCATCTCTGTGCAAATAATGCTGCACACGCTATTGTCTGGCTCTGAATATCTTTGGCTCAGTGTCAGAGTTGAGCTGTACTGAGGGATTATTGTAATTGTTCTTGAAATGGTTTGTCTCCTTTGACATGGATGAGGATAATTAGCATGGCTAATCCTTTTCGTATTTCAGTGATAAGGCATTTTTACCTGATGATTTCATACCTACACCAGTTTGAGATTAATCCCACAAAGAATGAAAATATGAAATTCTCCATGCAGCGGTGGTGAGCCTTGAAATGATGTTGCTCAGTTTCTGTATTAAAGGTCACATAATGGAGGTTTCTTCAGAACTATAGAAAAAATTGAATGTACAAACTGAATGTATCAATAGCAGCCAAGGTGGCAGTGAAAGTACAAACTGAACTTTTAGCCTGCACAATGACCTACTCAAGTTTGCTATGTCAAATGAATGTTTCACACACACCCAGCACAGCCCTAATGTGTGCTCACCATCTTTTCTAACACGAGAAACACCTGCAGTGAGGAAGGTGTGGCACCTGTCACTCATCAGCTGAAGGCTTGACTTGTCACGTGTGATAAATTTTTCTGCTCAACTGTTTTGTAATTCAAACCACCTCACCGGTCGAGCATGTTCTGTAACTTTTGCTGTCACCCGCATGTCCCATGATGCTGAGGTCTATATGTGTCTTTATTTGATTCCAAGGAAACAAAACACACAGTAGATCTGAGATGTTGTCTGTGCAGCATTCAGCTCACTCCAGCTGAATGCTGCACAGACAGCATTCAGTTAAATGCAAGATCTGAAAAAGATCTTGCATTTAACTGGCTACCGCTCTAGTTTGACATTTTGGTAAATTAATGGGTTGATTAGGAAAGGAATTCAACCTCAGCTAATTATCTAATTTGGGCCTCATTCTGCATACTGACCCCAATTTTTATTTCACCTACATATGCATCTTAATTATCTCACAGGCTTTATATCTGATCTGTTGATGAGTCACTATAAATGTTAAGTTAATAATGTGTATGAACCAGCTTTGTAAGTTGTTTATAACCTGATGCAACTTTTTATACAAAGTGGGTTAGCGAGAGGCTCTATTTGTGTCCTAGTTTGTCTTCACAATTCATAAATAATGTTGACTGATAAACCCACATAGTTAAAATGTGCTTATATTGTTCTGATTTGTTCTTAGAAAGGGAAATTCATAAATTTGATGTAGAATAACAAGAAACGTTATTTTTAAGCATTAACTTTGCATTTCAAAATGTTTCAAAACCAAACCTCAAAACACTTTAGGAAAATAAAAAAACACAACAAAAAATTAAATTATAAAACACAAGTGAGGTAAAATAATATTAATCTATAGACCTTCACTTTAGTTCCAAGTGTTTGATTCAATTAGAAAGTGCACAGAACTTCAAGAATATCTGAAAGATGGTGTGATGGATGAGCAATTTGAATAAGTCAGCTAAATGCTATCAGTCAGTCATCGGTCTAATCTGTTGTGCAGTTCTTTCACACACATCTTCAACACACAGACACAATGACTCCGAGTAGAGCCCCCACAGGAACCGTACAATACTGGGAAAAATCATTTAGAGTCACTTATTGATTAAGTATTACTGCTGCTACTGGTACCAGGGCCTTTGTTGATTTGATAATGCTCTTAAATGTCCAAACGGCGCAGCAAAAAATCAACCACTTCAAATCAAGGCATTAATCAATTAACAGTTTAAAGAACACTGAAAAGAACGAGGGCCTCATTCAATTTTCAGGTGGCACAGTCTTAAATCACAAATTGGGAACTGCAAATGGTAAAGCAGGAGACAAATGGATGGAATATGACAAATAAGATACATTACTAAATGGAAGCAGTCAAAAATATAAATCTTTAATTAACAGCCCTAGAGAAAAGTGCATGTGTTCCCTAAAAGTGTTTTGTAATAAATAAATCAGCGATGAGTAGGCCAGCCCGGGCTCCTCAAGCATGTCATGTCATGTCACCCTTAAAAACATTGTAAAAAATCAAATAAAAAAAGCAAAAGCCTGCCAAGTCAACTCAGGCGATGAATCACCTCAAGTAGGATTAACCTCTTCAGTCCTGCTGTCCCGCCAGTGGAGCTAACAACACAAGCTCAGGCTGTGCAGACAGTCAATCTCCAAACCAACAGAGCTGTGGAGATCTCAGAGAAACACAGAAAATGTCTGGCTGAATTTTGGGGAAAGGTGTCCATCCAATGGAATGATGCAAGTCTTTCTTTTGATGACTTTATTTAATATAAACATGTATGGTTTCAGTGAAAAGCATAGAATATGCAATATCTCAGACAGTATGCTATAAACTCTACTTTAAAAGAATTCAAGAAAACTTTATGGTGGTGCATTAAAATTCAGGAAGCTAGGCCACCCAGCAAATCATGATCTTACACTGTATGAGTGTATAAGGGAAAGGGACAAAAACGTATGCCACCATAAACAGATTTCTTGTATATGCATCAGTCCAAACTTAGATAAACTCCTGCAGTTAGAGTGTAAAAAGTTATTCTTATTTATCAGACTAAATTCCAAATAAACAACATTAATGCATGAAAAACTACCAAACAAACAGCCAATACCCAGAGAAAAAACCCAATTATCACCTTCATAAAACATAATCAGATTCTGTTTGTGAGTGGAAAACACCAGAGACTAAAGGATGAACGTGGCAGGAACATTAATGTAGCCATGTGCCTCCGTTGCTGCTCAGTCACCCTTGAGGCAGACTGAGCCACATGTGTGACACCTCCATATCAGTGTGCATGTGCAGTCACACAAAAGACCATGTGAGAGACAAAGATGCTGTTTGACGAAGTCAAAGTTCTGTCTCCTCTGCAGATTGTCACACTGTGGCTGAGGGGTTATCTGAGTATCACATCATATTCCGAGTGCCCTGTCGTTTTGTGCCGCCTGCCTGACGCGCCCATATCTCTGTGACATCTGAGTGTGTGCGCTGCTATTCACCTGCAGAGTTCTGGGTAATTCTTCTGTGCTTAGTCACACTCCTCAGGCTACTGTGCAGAGATCAAATCAAAGTTCAAAACACTTGATTGATGTTTTTATTTCTTTTAATCCAAACAAGGCATTACAGGAAAGCATCAGTTGTGCCCTAAGATCAGTTTCACATGCTGCGCTCCCCTTGCGTACACCTGTCATAGATTGCACAATAGACAATGATGCTGTAACTAATATGTACAATAGTTCCAACAAAAACAGGCTTTCAGTCATTTGAGAAGGAAATAACTGTTTGATCCCCTTTTGGAGCATTAAAGTCGCTGGTTTCACATTGTTTCCTAGACACTGATAGAAGTGGTCAGCAGCTTGTGTGTGAGTGTGTGTGTAGATGTTTGTGACAAATGACTGAAGTTCTGCACATAATACCAGAAAAAAATGCACATTACAGTTCATATTGACGATGGAAATCCGAATGTGCTTCATTTCTCCAGTAAGTGCTGCCATTTGGCAGGTCTGACGGGATGTCACAGTTACAGTGCTTCTAAAGGCAACATTGAAACAAAGAAAAAGGCTGAAAAAACGGAAAAGCTTTGTTGTTTGAATAGCTGCTTTGCACTGATCTGTGTCTCACTTACCTGTAGATTGACAGGAGCTCATAATATCTCCAGCTACATCATTCCTGTGCAGCTAGGGCAGAGCATACAATCACCATGTGACAGAGAACATTGCCGAAATGCCTTCAGCTGATTAGATCTAAAACCTCCATACTGTCACATGCTCAGGCTCAGTGAAATGTTTTAGGACGTCATTATATCATTTCTGTCGATATGGTTGAATGACAGTTATTTGTGGGGGCTGATTTTCTATTCTTTTATAAACATTAGATTTTGGTGTGGACAAAAAAACAGCATGATCACTCCCCGCTGTTGGCACTTTCTGCAGTATTCATTTCTGAATTATGTTTATTCAAATATTCCCCGCAGGCAAAATCTCTTTTTGCGGTGTCTCAGCAGGGCGGATGCTTCTTGCTCAAATACGGTGTTGTGTAGATCAACATTCTCCCTCCTCTCCATGTGACCCTGATCCCTGTCAACTGGTGACCATTTGACCTGTGTTCTGTCGCTTGCAGACATGTTTACTGATGAAACAGGAGTCTCTTTCTAGACAATAGTCATAATATACTGTACACATTAGGGGCTGGATTATTTTGGGGCAATTATCTAACTTTGGAAAATGTTCTTCTAAAAATAAAAATGTGACTTCATACACATAATTCACTGCACTCAGGGTTTTTTCTGTGACAGCCTAACTCAGTCTGGTGTGACTGACGGCTCTTGGAAGGTAAGCTCAGCTAACCTGGTGGTCGAGCAGCCCCACAAGAAAAATCTGAAGATAATTGACAAAATTGGAAATAATTAAAAAGCAGTATTTTTCAAAAAAGGTTTTGCTGTTGTTCTTCTTGTCCTCTAAAAGTAATTTAAAAAAGAAAGAAGAAAAACAAAGCAAGAAAACAGTCAGTCATTGGTTAAGCTGGTGAAACCAGTTATGTAATCAGTGATGAAGAGTCAGTGCAAAAACGTGCTGGACCAATTCCTTTAGACAGACACTGTGTATCTATGACTTTCTTCTACTATTCTTACACTATGTTTTATCATTTACCATTATCCCACAAAGTGTGGCAGTAACAATAAAAGTTACATATAGACTCATTTTATCCTCAACTACATTTTTGTTTCCCATCACTGAGTCCAGTTAACCTGCAAGTTCAAATGGCCTCAGTTTCAAATTGAAATACATGTCAAGTCGCAGCAGTTTGACATGATACAATGCAAATATTCTGAAAACACACAGCCATAATTCAGTCTGTGATGGAAACATAACTTCCTTCCAGAGATTTCCTTCAAATATTTTTAATCTGCCCTTTAAAAATCATGCAGCCTCGTCTCTAACAAGAATCTAAACCTGTGTTTATTAATGTGTGTATCTTTGCAGACTTGTTCTTGTAGCCATGCAAAGCTCGCTGACTTTGTCATATTAGGAAATACGTACAAATGCAACAAACATTTCAATGAAAATGATCTTTAAGCTCATTTCAATGCTAGTATGTAGTGTATAGGTTGACTCCAGCACATGCTGTCAGTAACACACAACGTGTTACATAACGTGCTGAAGAAGTTACCAAGTGTTGAAGGAGGAAAACAGATATTATCTGGAATGTTCTTTGTGCTGCACAGAGACAGCAGAGACCTGACACATGATGAATCCTTAAGATGGAATCTCAGATAATTATCAAGATAAGAAAGCACAACCAAAACACAGCACAGAGCACATGACTTGCAGGAAGAGAAACAGCTGACCAGGTGGCATGTGCTGCTCCTGGTGGACGACCACGTCTGCTCTCACTGTGCGCTATAGAAAGACCAAGCTCAGTGTGTTTTCATGTAAATAAGACAAAATAATAAACAGTGATGTCCCATTGAGCCATCACTCATTTTGAGTCATGCTGAGATTCATTTTCTGTCTCTGACTGATGTCGTGCCTTCTCTTGTCATCAGACAGTGGTCAACTAATGATTACAGACCTGAACGGTGATCTTTGCAGGAAGTGAGTGACCATCACATGCTGTTGCTTCAGTACCCATTTTTGCTCTTATTGACAGTTGAGGCAGACGGGAAACAACAGGAGAGAGAGGGGTACAGCGACAAAGCTTCCTTCATTGGAAATGTATACTTCAATGCTGCTTAAGTTGCTTTAAATTGTCTGAACACAGATCTCATTGTACAGACAAACAAGTACTTAGTTACACAAAGACACTCAAGATCATTTTTACAATACTCTCAGTGAACCAGTTCCCATTGTTAAAGGGTCCTCCATCTTCACATGCTGCAGTTTGCAGGTGCAGTGGTTTACAGTGGTTTAAAACTGGAAACATTTATTCATGTTCAGCAACCCTCTGTTAAAGATCATAAGAAAGCATAAAAAAAATGTCGGGTATGAAGCATTAGCAGTTTTCTGCTCCCTGGAAAACATGGCCTTGTCTTCTAATCAAAGGTGTGCACACCTGAATTCAGCATGCAGCTCAGGTGATGATAGCCTGATTGACACGTGTGTTCACCCAGCACCAGTTCAAGGCTTCTACAGAGCACTTAGACGACACTCAAAAACCATTTACAGTACAGGACCAAGTGAGCAGTCCTGGCAAGACTTTAATTCAAGTGAAGCTATTTTTACAACTTTACCTTTACACCAAGGCCTGATTTCTCATTGTGCTGGCAAGCTGGGTATTGAAAACATTCTGTTATAATAGCTGGAAGTTTCAACATCACAAAATGATCCCATATAAAATCACAGCATCAAATGTCTGAGTCATTTCCATCAGACATTTATGATTATTTCCTGTGGCACCTGTTCTAGGAGGGGTGTTACCAAATGTAGCTTGACCTGGCTGAGGAAGCAAGCGGGGAAGGAGTGGTTTACCTGCTAACAGGCAAGATCAGTCCACCCCTTTGGAGAGCACACCCCTCCAAAGGTCCATCTCTATACTGTATATATATAGCTGTTGAGAAGCTGTTCTGTCACAGCAGAGCGAGGGCCTGGCGGAGAGCGATCAGAACATCATCACCTGAGAGTCACCACCATGGGGAACTGCTGCGAGAGTGTGGGCAATTTTTTCGGCCGGCAGAAGAACACCAATATCCGTGTCAGTCTGCCAGCTGTCTGCTTCGTCTGGCAGATTGCTATGATTGTGCTGTTTGGAGTTTTCATCCGCTATGATGAGGAGTCAGACGCACATTGGGCAGAGCACAAAAGGGAACACAACATCACCAGCGATATCGAAAATGACTTCTACTTCAGATATCCCAGTAAGTGCAAAAAATATATCTCAGAATGAAATACATTTCTCGCTGCTGCAACAGATCATTTTACCTCATATTCACTCCTTTTTCTGTCTTTGTTTTCTGTTCATGGCTAGAAAGTTTCAATGAAAGGTCAAAGGTCGTAAAAACAACATGATGAGGAGTTTTTCTGTCAAGAATCTAGACGGTGGCTGTACAAAAGAAAATTTAATAATCTTGCTGAACATTTTATGAGAGGCCCTCTCTTATTCTTGTATGTAACATTAAAATAGCAGCACTGCACAAAGGAAATCAACACTTTTCTAGGTCTGCTTGTGACAATCTGAAAGCAATTGTGCACCTAGCGTGAAATTCTCTTGCTGCAATAATATCTTAAATCCATTAATACGTTTCAGCAAATTAAATTGATAAAACCTCAACATCTAAGCATAAACAAAAGCACAGATTACAAGTCTGTAATTAAAGAGAGAGTATAATAAGTTAATTGATAAGTAGACGATGAACGTGCAGGAAAGAAGGAGATTTTTGTCTCAGCTTGATGCACTTTTAAGTGTTGCATTTAATCATTCTACAAATGTGTTTATTTCCCTTCTTCAAGGCTTCCAGGACGTCCATGTCATGATCTTTGTTGGATTTGGTTTCCTCATGACCTTCTTGAAGCGCTACAGTTTTGGTGGTGTAGGCTTCAACTTCCTGATCGCCTCCTTTGGTCTGCAGTGGGCTCTTCTCATGCAAGGCTGGTTCCACTCCCTTGACCACACCACCGGAAAAATCTATATCGGAGTAGAGAGGTAAGCCTCTTCACTGCACGGAAAATAAGCAGCTCTTTGTGCACCATCAGTCAGTTAGTAAACTGCAGAGATGCAAGTGGGGATGTGCAGGAATGTCATGAATTTTCTAGATGATACCAAGATGAGTTTGAAGAAAGGCAACCAGGTTTCAACTTGTCTTGTTCTTTGAAGAGGCTCTTGTGTCACAACTGTCACCACATGAAAATCTTTTGTCTAATGCTGCATCCTTGCGGCAAAGTCAACATTCTTGTCATAGCAAAGTTGGAAGTCACTTCCACTAATGCATATAGTCTATAAAATACTTATTCAAGATCTAGCTGAATTGGAAGTATGTGTGGAATGAGAACAAACAGTATCCCCGTGCTGTAATGACACTGACAATGACATCTGACCCCAGCTGTGTAGGGATATACAAACCATGTGAGCAAAATATGAACTGATATAGCTGGTTTATGACTTTAGGCCTTTCTACAAGACAGAGGTGCATCATCATCACTGCATCCTGGACTTAGCAATGCCCAAGATCACTGTGACTGGTTTAAAGAAATACTGGGTGTTTTTTCCCTATACTATAATGATAATGGGTTCAGCCAGACCTTTCTACATTGCTCCTACAAGGTCTGTCTTTGTGGGAAATCCAACCCTGCTCTGACTCCTGAAGGTGATTTGGTGCGTCATTCATTGCTGTTTGTTTCCACTCATTCAGACCTTGATGCTGTTCTTTTTTGTCTCCACAGTCTGATCAACGCTGACTTCTGCTGTGCCGGCTCTCTGATTGCCTATGGTGCCCTCCTGGGAAAAGTAAGCCCCGTCCAGCTGCTGGTCGTCACTTTATTTGGCATCACGCTGTTTGCTGTGGAGGAATACATCATCCTCAGCCTCCTCCATGTGAGTCTCACTAAACACAATCATCCCACAGGGGCCTTAATTAATGTGCAAGGGGTGAGAATTTTCCTTCAAACATTGCAGTTTCTTTTTTGTGCTGCTTGCCCCCACAGTGCAGAGATGCTGGTGGTTCCATGGTCATTCACGCCTTTGGAGGATACTATGGTTTGGCCATCTCCTGGGTCCTCTATCGACCAAACCTACACCAAAGCAAACGCCTTAATGGATCCGTCTACCACTCTGATGTGTTTGCCATGATTGGTGAGTGACACTCATGGCAGTGTTTTTCTTTATGCCGCAGTTCATTTGGCATATCTCATACTTTTCATTCATCGCTGTCAAATCTTCATGTGATGGTAAATATGCTCATCCAGCTGTGGTTTGATTGTCCTTGTCCCTCCTCACAGGTACACTGTTCCTGTGGATGTTCTGGCCCAGTTTCAACTCAGCCATCACGGACCACGGCGACGGACAGCACAGAGCAGCCATCAACACTTACCTGGCCCTGGCTTCGTCTGTTCTCACCACTGTGGCCATCTCCAGCATGTCTCAGAAGAGAGGAAAGCTGGACATGGTAATGCTATGTCACTGAAAAACATCAAATCTTCAGCTAGTCATGTTAATCTATGTATTTCTCATGACTAACACACTGCTTTACCTGGCAGGTGCACATCCAGAATGCCACTCTGGCCGGTGGTGTTGCCATGGGAACAGCAGCCGAGTTCATGATCACTCCTTATGGTTCGCTGATTGTGGGTTTCTGCAGTGGAATCATCTCCACTTTTGGCTACCTGTTCGTCACGGTGAGTCTTTCACTCCTGATCTTTTGATCTGAGAAAAGTCTTAAAGTCAGTATTGCGACTGTCACAGAAAAGGAGAAGCAGAAGGAAACCAAGTGAAGGCTGTCACACAAGAAAATACCACATTTATTTGAAGCAATGACTCATTTTAAGAGCAACCACTAAGTGCTTTAGGAGCAAACGAAAGCTGGAAACTGTCCGGTTGCAAGTTGTTGTTGACACACCTCAAACAGTAAGCTGCAACTGACTGTGAACTTTATGCCTGCTATTATTTTGTTTGAGGCACGGCTCTGTTGTCAAATGCATTTTCTAATGAAACATTTCATGCTAAGTGTAAACAAAATGACCCAGATACAGTTTAAAAAGGGCAAGATGGAGATTGAATCCCCTAACTCAGAGATTATCAGTACTTAGAATTTGCAGTTTTAACAACCTGAGGAGGTTTTTTTTTTTAAATTCTATAATTACATACGAATGACCCTTTATGAGTTTCTAAAGGCTAATTCTTATATAGACAGTAACCTTATATATGTCTGTTTTATGCCAAAAAACAATTGAAGTAAAAGGGTTTCATTTTTTACCCTGAAAATATTTGTAAACTTCAAATGATATAAATATTTAAAGATTTTTTTGGATGGCCATTTTTAGGGAGAACCGCACTGTTAGAACAGAATGGAATTTGCACTCACGACTCACGGCTGTCAAATCAATACGCAATATATAACTGTTTTTCTCATTCTCAGCCCTTCTTGGAGAAATCTTTGAAGCTCCAGGACACATGTGGTGTTCATAACCTGCATGCTGTGCCAGGGATGCTCGGGGGCTTTACAGGAGCCATTGTTGCTGCAGCCGCCACTGAATCTGTCTACAGCAAAGAGGGGTGAGTGACTGAGGCACGCGCACACATGAGACTGGAGTTCAGAAAACGTGACCTCACCTGTTTGTTGACCTCAACACAAGTACACACTGAGTTCTCAGGAGCTGTCTGCATCTAATTATACAGATAAACTTTTGATTGGCCGAGAGTGAATTGACTTTACAGGAAACTCTGGATTTTTCTTCTCTGCTTATAGGTTGATCAGCACATTTGACTTTGAAGGCAGTTTTGCAGGCAGATCTGTAGGAACCCAGGGAGGCTACCAGGCTGCTGGCACATGTGTGGCAGTTGCATTTGGACTTGTTGGAGGAGCGATTGTGGGTGGGTTTGAAAAAAGTGTTGTGTGTTTATAAGACTCATCAGTCTTTTTCAATGTCTATGTTGAGAGAATCCAGAGGAATGATGACATTTATGTCTGAAGCACTTTAAAAGGTATTTTACTATTAAAAAAAAAAACAAAACTCAACATAAAGTATTTGAAGGAATGTTCTAAGAACTGATGTCAGTGTAAATAGTATCATGGGCAAGAAAAAAGTATGAAGTTTCGCTTCATGCTGTTTTGTTTGCTCTCTTCAAAGGTTTCATCCTGAGGTTCCCTATCTGGGGAGACCCTGCTGACGACAACTGCTATGATGATGAGGTGTACTGGGAGGTAAGAGTGCTCTTCTACCACTAGATGGTGTTCTTGCCCTTTAAGTGGGAAGGAAAACCATCTGATCCCACTGGTCTGTTTCAGGTTCCTGAGGATGAGGAGACCATCCCTCCTGTCCTGGAGTACAACAACCACATGATACACAAGCACCAAGAAATGTAAGCACACTCGTACTCTGACACGTCCTCATTCACTCCTCCCGCCCCTGAGTTGGCTTGAAATGTGATTTTTCTGCTTTTTGCTTGACAGATCTGAGTCAAACTTCTCCGTGGAGCAAAGTTAGAGCCACTCAGTGGAAGATCAACCTCCCTCATATCACTTTGAACTTGATACAGCTGTGAAACAACAGTAATTTATGAAGGAGCAACCTTCAAAGATGGCAGTTCTGCAAGAATGGAACAACAGTTTGCCATTTTCTGCCAGTCTTGTTTACACTGGTCTGGCACCTTTGTCAATAATTGGAAATATCACATTAATGGTTAACATGATTCTGAATCAAAACTGCATTCACTTTCTCTTTCATTTTGGAAGAAACTTCACATAACTTGCAGATGCTTGATGACTGGAAAATGTCAGGGCCTGAATCCGAGCAGTACAGTGAGAAGATACAAAGATTCTTTGTTTATATTATGTAAGGTGATAATGCACAGAAAGAAACTAATTCTCATGAGTTTGGAAATACATTACTGTAATCTTTTATCTTTCCCACAGAGAATTCTGAATTCTTTCATGTCATGCCTTTTAATTGTTGCACATTGTTACTGATAATGTGCCATTTTATTTCTTAGAAATGAAGTGTCTGTTGAATCCATTTATTTCTGCAAAAAAAAAAAAAGAAAAAAGAAAAGGCATTTAGTGAATAATCAAATGTATTTGTGCAGACAAATTAAACATTTTTTGTGTTGTATATCTTATTTCTTAAATTATGTATAGGTCTTTGTAAGATGTGTGTACATATGATTCCACAGTTTATCGTACACTATTTGTTTGGTACGTAACTCATTTGTTCCTAAGGTTAAAAACTTGAGTAGCTACAGTAACTATGACACACTTCCCAGTGGTTTGGTTGCTGCAGTGTTGAAGGTTACCTCCAATAAACTGTTCTTGATTGTATGTGTCAATCTATTTGTTGTGTTATTGGACTATTATAGTTTGAGGTATACATTCATAAATCGCATGTAACTGGAATTAAACAATAGTAGAGTTATATTGTTGTCTTTGCACTCCTTTTGCTCACATTTTTACGAGACATAAAAACACATCTAAGATAAAAAATAACATCATATCGTAGTTAAATGATTACAGTAATCTATGTGTGTGATAGTCACACAAGATGAATAAATAACAATCATGATGTGAGAATTTTCCTGTGTGCATGAAGGTAGCATAAATAAATTAACAAAAGGGCATAAAAAGCATTAAATTAACAGCAATACTGATAATTATCTAGCTTTGTATATCCATGAACACCGTAAATATCTTTTATATGATCCTAATGTGTGGCAAAGTGAATGAAAGCTGTGATGTTCAGAGTGTGCAGTGAAATAACTCATTATGTCCAATTAAAATATAAGACTAAACTCATCCAAAATCCAAAATCAATAAAAACAAAGCCATCAGCAGGACAGTCGTCATTTTAGTATTGACTTATCTTGTGAATTGATACTTTAAACCTTTAAATACTTAAAGGTTTTTGAATTACTCTCTCTCTTTTCTCATACTTTGGTGATGGACTGTAGTCACAGAACAGGACGGTGTTGATGGTGGTAGTTTGTGGTTTTATGATATTCTTGCTGTTTTGATGTTTTGATGTTGTCTTGTCTTTAAGCCAAAATTAGTGCACTCACTGCTTAACCTAATGGGTAGTTTCCTGGACATCCAGTAATAATGATAATAAGAAGAATAGCATGCATGCAGTCTGTCCTGAAGAAATCAGTGTTTTAGTTTGTCGCTCATGCTTTAAAAGTGCATGCAGACTGTATCAACTCCACTGTATTAACAACGGACATCATGATGCTTATATTCAGTTTCAGCAGTTTGGTCCAGATGGGGACCAAACGGCATCCAAATCTACATTTTGTCATTTTTAATGTTACTTTTTCTTTGGCTTGCTGGGCTACACTGACAGATATCTTGCAGTATTTGCATAAAGATAATCCCCACATTCAAATAAATATACATTTGTGTGTTCGTATGAATAAGAGACAAATAGCACAATTTTATTTACTGCCTGCCAAGTGACCAAAGAGAGAAGAAGCAGTAAAAGAGGAAACTGTATCAGTTATTCAGATTTGCCTTCATTTGCATTTGATTGCTACAGCATTTGTTTTGGTAGATGCCTGTCTGATATAAAAGAGTTAGATATGGAACCAGATTTGTTGAATTCTGATGTTGCTTCCAGTACAGTTTCACACTAAGTGACACCTTAATTCCTGGCTGTGACCATTCAGACACTCTCATGGAGCATCAGGTGTTAATGCCTGTGACTAAACACCATTTAACAAAACTGATTAAGCTAAGATCTTCATCACTATAACAGCAGTCCACGGCTTCCTTTTTGATTGTGTAAGTGTGTGTGTAAGTGTGTGTGTAAGAAGGTTAAACCGGGTCCTCCAGGTCATCGTGGACTTGCTTGTTGCCTCCCAGGCTCTGGTCTCCTTGCTCCCTTTATTTTGATGGTAATGAGGCCTGGACAGGCCAGTCAATAGGGTCATTTCCTGACCAGTCACTGTGACATTAATGAACTCTAAATACACTGGCTGGACATGTGCTTTGTGCTGGTCTTGTCAGGCTGGCTGGTGGCAGAAGCTTTATGGAGTGAAGAGGACTGAGGTCAAACAAGTTAACTGTGGGGTTATTTCCTAGATTCATATACCTCAAAGTCTGTGTTATCAGGACAGAGAAACACAGAATGTATATATATGGTGTCATAATTCTCTGTTTTACTTCATTATTGCATTAGATATATTCATTTTCCACAGATCTGTTTCAAATATACAAATGAAGCAAAGTGTGCACCCGCTCCAAAGCCTCATTCATGAATCTGCATGTAGCTGTGCATTGTGAGGCTTTAGACTGGTATTCAAATTGTAATGTAGGTTTATATGATGTAACATTCATGTGTTCATAATAACATGATGATGTTATATTGTTGAATACGTTTGGGCTTGTTTTGGTTTTTGGGCAGAACACACTGAGCAGATTTACCACTATGACAGTAGTTCAATATGAATCCAGGCTGTCACACATGTTCTTGTATATACCTCAACCAAGACTTTTTCTAACCATTCTGCAAACATATTAGGTCACATTTTAATCACACTTACACAACACTCACTGAGCTTATGATGTTCTCCTAATGACTTATAGGCAACACAGCTTTTTAATTCAAGCTCCTTACGGAAGAACTCCACAGATTTCACACATCAAAATCTGTTTACAGGTTCATTGATTTTGATTTTTTTTTTTTTTAAAGAACTGTCCACTGTGAGTCTATTTATCTTAAATATGTGGAAAACGCCTTTAAATGTAAATGAAAAACCCTCAGTAGTCTCAAGTGTTGATCATCAGTCATGTTGAGGGGCTTTAATAACTCAGTATTATATTCAATATTTGAAAATCTTGAAAAATTAATAAGAAAAAAATAATTTAAGTGTGTAGACAGCAAGGTAGGTATGATATAGTGTCCACTTACTTAGCATATCAATAACATATAATGATATTTGAGTCTTTTAAAGTTCATATTAAGGACGAAACATGAAAATTTCTATTCATGAATATTCTTAACATAATATCCCACAGAAGTTATGAAGGAAGAAGCCCTGATGGGAAACATGTTATAAATACATGCTGAAAGTAAAGCAGGTGCTTCTCAGTAGACCCCATGGAAAACAAGAATCAAGCACATTGATTGATTTGTTGCATTTA
The DNA here is from genome assembly GCA_037975065.1 of Chaetodon trifasciatus. Lineage (NCBI taxonomy): Eukaryota > Metazoa > Chordata > Actinopteri > Chaetodontiformes > Chaetodontidae > Chaetodon > Chaetodon trifasciatus. The sequence continues at coordinate 15,676,838 of JBBMOE010000001.1, forward strand.
ATATTGCAAACTATGAACACTGGCAAGGTTTTTTTTTTTCTTTTCTTTTAATGGCAGGGTGCAGATCCACTGTAACAGAGACGTTTCTCTTAAATCACTGTGCAGACAGGCCTTGCAGCGACCTGATGCTGGAGGAGAGTGGACTCAGCTCCTCTTGTGAATCATATGACCCTGGGGAGAGTGTTTGTGAAACCACTTGGTCTGCTATTGTCCTCCTGGGACTGGCCTCCTCTGAAAAGCTGCAGAAAGCCTGTAATCAGATTAAAGGTTGCTGGGAAGGGGAGGAGGGATTTTTGAGGAATAGCGAAGAGGTCGTGGAAGTTCTCTAATCAGTACCTGCCATTGAAGTGCAGAAGAGGGGCTAAATAACGCAGCAGGAGGGGAGGCGGGAGCCAAGCTGGAGGGACAAATTGGCCTGTTGTTGGAGGGGGATAATGGGACAATGAGGGAGGGGAGCATAATCAGTGAGTATAGAGTGGGAGAGAATAGGTGCAATAGGAAAAGGAGGAGATTGAAGAACTCCAAAGGCGGTGGCCTTGTCCCATCCTGCCCTGGCAATTATATCACCTTTGTGAGCTGATTTGAGCAGGCTGCAGAGTCCATCTGGGCTTTTAGATGGACATAACAACCTACATTTTCTCACTGTCCTCACCAAGCAGTCTCACTGGGCCACTGAGCCACATATCAGGAACTCTTGTGGTCTAAATAAAACTCATCAGCAAACTCCTGAAAAGCATTTGTCCTTCAAGAGGTCCACAGCACATGACAGTGGCAGCCATTTGTCACATCACTGAGCTTTCACTCAGACTGTTTGATTGTGTTTTGTTGTATGAAGATGTTCATTGTTCTTTTGTAAGGCAGTCCTCTAGTTCTCATGACAAGCAAACAAGGTTTGATGTTGTTGCAATGAGTTGTGTTGAGAGATAGCCCTCTACTTTAGCCAATCAAAATTAACCTCCTCACTGTCCAGAGCTTGTAATGCTGATGTCATATGACAAGACACCCCACTGAGGGCCGAGCTCCACCACTCTCTGTTGGATCCCTTCTGTCATTGTGATGACTCATCAGACGTCCATTGCCCAAACAACGGGCATCACTAAAGGCCAATCACTGCTTTTTTATTCAGTTGACAAGAGTCCATTTATTGGGGTCAAAGGGGAAAGTCTCAGGGGGGAAGACCTCTCTGCCAGCACTGGTGAGGAGGAGAACCAGAGAAATCACTATTCATACCGGGGACTGCTTTGATTCAGGCACAAAGGCCACTAGTTTCCTGCCTAGATTGAGAGAAGTAGAAATCAGAGCTGCTTCAAAATGTGTGAGAAATCCAAACTGAATGGTTTTGCTAATTGGGTGCTCCACCTGCCCATGAGCCCTAATTAGAGCATAAGAGATACTATTTGATTATTATAATAAAAGGAAAATCTCATAACACATTTTTTGTGCTTATTTATTGCCTGTTGCTGATATTTGCATACAATTTAACACAGAATCCACTTTGTTAAGAAGCATCCCATCCTGAGCAGATTTCATTATTGGTTTCATGTCTGTCTGTCTTGCACTTAGTTCAGTTTTAATTATCACCACTATATGCAAGAAGTGCAGAAACTCATGAAATCCTAATCTCAGACAGGCGACATGACAGCGGAGACATAAATTGTTGTGTTTGCTCTTGTTAGGTCTGTTAAATGTGAACATTTGTTTTTGTACGAATTCAGGCGCAGAAGGAAATGTTAAGCACAGTTTGGGGTTAAATGTTTGTCTCTGGTGTATGAAATTCACTCTCCAGCTGCTGGGTTTACTCACAGATGTTTCAGATCCAAATTATCAAACCTCAGGCCTAATAAATGGCAATTGTCCCAAGAAAGGGACACTTTATACCTTTTGTACCAATGCCCCTAAAAACCGTAATGGTTTTTGTCACAAAGAGAAACATTCAGCAGTAATTCAAATGGACGAAAGTGAAAATAAAGACAGTTGTTAGAGAGAGAAGGAGAATTATTTGGTTACACAAAGTCACAAAAAGGCCTTCACAGGACTGCAGGGCTGCTTTGACAACATTTAGGACTTTCTCATTACTATGCTGCTGCTGTCTTGTTACAGACTGGTCGCCAGGCAAGACTGTGGGCTGGGAAGTACATGTGGTCGGTCTACCAACATAGTGAGATCCGACCTGATCGCCAGACTAAATGTTGGCATTGTCCACTTCTGCAAACTACGGATATGTTGAAACTTTCTGCTTCTTTATGTTTAAATGTTGCACCGTGGTATTTTTAGGTTTAGGCATAAAATCAATATATTTGATCAGTGTTGTTGTCTTAAAATACCTGGTTTTGTTGCCACCAACACAGATGGAACATTGTACTGCTCTTTGTCAGCTATTAATTGTCACACCACCACCATCCCCTCCTCCTCTTCCTCCAACTCAGCACATTAACACTCTGAAACTCTGAACTACATCACTTTGACACCTATTAGAGGACTGTTGATATGATTCATATGCTACACACGCAGAAAATATAGAAAGTGATATTCAAATATTTACAGAATTGAATAAAAACAACACACTTTTCAGCCCACATATGATCTTTTTGTAGGTATTTAGCCACAAAAAACAAAAATACAAGACCTGAGCAACTGTTTTTATGTTTTTTCAGAAGTAATATAGAAAGAAAAAGTTACTCGTCTTTGTGTTCTGTTGGCAGCTAAGAGATGAACCCAAGAGGCCTGTTTTATCACTCATGTATGAACATATGCATTTAAGTGTATACAGTATGACCACAAGCAGGATGTTTGTGAGACTGATCATCCTCTGCTCTTCATGTAAGCTCACCCTGAAAACACATGATGAACCACAAGGAGGTCTAACAGCTATCATGATAGCTACTGCAATCTAACTGGCACATTTTCAATAAAGTAGTATCGCTTTGAACAAATAAAAGAAGAAAATTACATAAAGTGATGCAATAATGTTTATTTCTAGTGTATTATCAATACCAGGTGTCAATACCAGGTGTGGTTTTTAGTTCATTTAGGCTTGCTCAGCCTTTTTTTCTGTGCCCACTTTTTTTAATCTTTAAGAGCACCTTAAGGGACTTACTGACTTATGAAACTGACTCTTTACAGAATAATATTACTTATTACAAAACTACCCTGATAAAAATATAAAATCAGCAGTTCTGCAGACTACTGGAAGTAACTGTCAGGTAAATAAAGCCAATGTGGCATCCTGACAGTAATGATTTGAAAATGAACACATCCTACCAACAAATCTAAATCCTCTTATGAGTGATGGTGTGAACAGTGGTAGGCCAGCAGTATCTATCATTTCTGTAAAGCGGAGCCTGGTCAAAGGTAGCTTTAGAAAGGTAGAGACGTCGAGAGCAGCAAAATTTACTTTTGTTAAAGTAGAATCACAGTTTTATAGTAATATGAGTGGATGTAAATAGTTGCTTTACACTCTTCCTCCACAGACACTGTCCTAGTTGCACAGAAGAATCTCTGCACCAAATCCATTGATGTTCCTAATGTGAAGATCTGAATTATTCATCCCTGCTCGATGCCTTCTTAGCCTTGTCAATCACACACCGTAATTCTTGCATGCAACTTATCTTTACCAGATACCATCACCTGCAACTCAGTTAAAGCTGATGAGACACGCTGACAGAGAGGGGGCAGCAATCTCACACTCCACTCTGCGACAAGTGGGAAAGGGAGGGAAAGTCATGGAAAAAAAGGAGGGAAAGAGGGGGACAGGAGAGGAGGGGAGAGGAATGATTCTCCTGGGAGGGGAGGGTGTTTGGGTGAAAAGCAACAGCATATGTATTGTTGGAGGCCCTGACTCGCCACCCTGGAGAGCTCCCTGTTCCCACGGTTTGCTCAACAAACAAACGCACTCCCCAACACACAAACACACACACACGCACACACCCACCCACCACTATGCACCCGCACACAGTGGTGATGTCATTAATTACCATCAAAATGAGCATGACAGCAAGCAAGTGTGCGTGCGTCTGCCAGCGAGGCTTTGTGTGTGTGTGTGTGTGTGTGTGTGTGTGTGTGTGTGTGTGTGTGAGAGAGAGAGAGAGAGAGAGAGAGAGATGCAGGCAATGAGAAAGAAAGAGACCATTGTCCATTCTGAAATAAAGAAATCTCCACTGAAGCATTGTAAATGGAAAAGGCAGAAAAATGGACCAAATTCGTGGATCTTTGAGTGAGAGCTGGGCTGTCACATCTCGTCAGAGCCTCACAAAACCTGATGTGCACACACTGCCCTGCCTGGCTACAGAGACATACTGCTGCCCTGTGATTATGCGCTCCCCTGATGAAATTCAGCCTGTTTCCTCCCAGCCTCACAGGCACACGGATCCTGTTTTTATGAGCACACTGTTTGTGTGCTTGTGTACGTGTTTGCACATGTCTGCGTATGAAATACTGTTCGTGTGTATTGTGTGTAATTTTGTTGACATGAACTCCTTAAAAAATGATAATTTTCAGGTCCTCATTACAACAGACACACTACATTTTAGTATGTAGGTTTGGATGTAAAGAATCATTGGGTTAGACTTTCATTTCAGGTGTAATGCCACATTTGGTTCACACTGAATTTACTGTGCACACAATCTGCCAATTAGGAAAAACTGTTTGCATCCATCTTGTTGTGTCCCTCATCTCCTCATGAAGAGTTACAACTTTGGCAGTAAATTTTGCTAGCGCTGCTTGCTACTTTGCACATACCTATCTGTATACACATGTTTATCCTGTATGCATACTAGTTGGACTGTATGCTTTGTTATATTACCATCATGCTCTATGCACTACGTGTGAACATATTCAAATATTTTAGTGCACTCAGACTTAGATGACTTATGTTTTTGTCTTGTGATTGTCTTTGTGATTTCTCTGATTTGTTGCCACTTTTATAATGCAGTCCTGAAATGTTATTACATGATGTTACATGATATTACAACTTAAACTTGAACTTGAAACACTGTCTGCAAAACAAAATAGCAGCTAAATGAGCTTAATGCAAATGTCAACATGCTAACACGATGTTTAATGCATATAATGTTTACCATGTTCAGCATCTTGTTGTGTGCTCTAGCAATAAACACAAACTAACCTCAAAGTACAGCTGATGGCAGTCAAAATGTCAGGGTAGCAAAGTTATTACAAATCAATGTGAGGGGGGCCTATAAATGATAAATCAATTCAGTTAATCAACTCAGGAGATGTTTAATTCTTGGTCAAAGTGAGGGACAGACCTTCCCCAGAAGCCTCCCGCTTGCATGGCTAAAATCTTTTTCATCTGTGTACATTCAAAACAAGAACACTCCCAGACTAAAGCACAAAGATGACCTCCTGCTTGGCCTTTTTCTGGTTTGGCTGAAACACAGCAGAGACGTGTCTTGATTTTCAAGACGGGAGAGCAGAGAACGGGATGATTCTGCATTTTAGATGTAAAACACGAGTGCTGGACTCACAGCCTGCGACTAAACGTCCTGCTTGATAACCAGTGAGTCCAGGTTGTTGTCATATTTCAGTTATTTCCTTCAGTACAAAGAGTTTTCAAATGATTAGAAACAAACCAAAGATCTGTGTGTGTGTGTGTGTGTGTGTGTGTGTGTGTGTGTGTGTGTGTGTGGGTGTGTGTGTCAGCTCTGTGTCCTGCAATTTTTGGCACGGCATGGATCATTGTATGGAGCTTCATTAGAGTTCATTAGTTTTTTGCACAGTGGGCCTCTCTGAGCTCTGGTTGTGCAGTGAACCAGGCCGGGGACTTAGATTATTGTCGAATGTGCAGCCATGAATGCATGGGATTCCACCTCATCAAAGTTTGCACAGATAATTGCTACTATTTGATGTCCACTATCTGAAAAGAAACCGTGTTAATTAGAGGCTTTGATTAGGATGTGAAGAGAAGAGAAACAAATGTGTGCTTTGTTGCCTTGTGCACATTTCTCCTCTCAGGGGATTATGTATCTGCAGAGCTGGAAGCTTTTTTGATGAGATCCTCATTTCAGGACTAGTCCCGCTTCTGTCTTTGGGAAAATATTCATGTGTGCCCCCATCCTGCAAGCTTGTCAGCAATCCCAGTGAATTGAAATAATGCCCTGCACTGAAGACATGACATAGATGGTTGATGATAGATGGACTTACATCTGTAAATTGTTGTTTGCATGGTAAACTCCTTAAAATGCATCATCTCATTTTCAAAAGGGTTCTGACATTTTACAGACATTGACATTTGACAGAATCATGAACATAACAAGATGACAACATGACAAGAAACTCAGCCTAGCTTTTGTGCCTCACATGTATCAGCTTTAAATTTTTTTTTCAAGATAACTCCTTGGTCTTTAAACAAAATGTGTTCATCAACACTTAATGTTGTTTTGAACTGATTTCCAGGATTTTCAAATAATCTGCATGAAAAACTATTCCATCCTCTGCATGACGCAAATCACACACACACACACACACACACACACACACACACACACACACACACGCACGCACGCACACGCACACACACACACACACACACACACACACACACACACAGAACTCATATGAGAGCTAAACATTCTAATTCTTAATCACAATGCATCCATAATTTTTCTTGATATATAATATTTGTCCTTTGGGTTAAGAAATAAAATTGGGTGTTAATACAGACACATCCCTGCAGGTTGATGATCCTTCACAATCGTCTCTCATAACTTTAAGATGTAGAGGTGGTGTCTGTTGCGTATATGTATCCAGTGTGTCCGTGTGTGAGAGATGAGGTGGGTGCAGGTGAGAAGAACTGTGTATTCAGTGTGCAGTGATGGAGCACATTGTGCTTCGACTCCAGCAGGTGGTGCCACAGTGACAAAGACACAGGCTGCTCATCCGTCCTGTCACACACATTTCTGCAGCCCAGTTTACTTTCTTTCACTTCACTCTTCAGGCTCAACTTTTTTATTTTCTTTATATTTTCAGAGAAGCTGACTTCTCTGCATTTCTGCCATGATGCTTTTCGTACTCATGTGCATTCACATTTGAGATCCTGAGGTGACAATAGTGTGAAATGAAAAATGTGAAAAGTGGTGAGTTTAACCTTTAAAGCAGGTTATTATATTTGTTTCTGTTTTCTGTTATCAGCGACAGATATGGGAGAACATTTCACCCCACAAAACATTTCAATCCTCACACTGCGGACCCTCTCAGAATGATATCTGTCTAATGATGCAGAGAAACAGGTCATGTTGGAGGTCTGCAGTCCTGTTTTTACTTTACTCTCTCTTCCTCTGGCTCACTCTGCAACTCCAGCTTCCTCTCATCTTCCAGTTCTATTTGATGTTTTTCAGAGCGTCCACAGCAGAATATAAAACCTCACAGATTAGAGTAGATTATAGTGATGGATGGATCCTTTTCCTGAACTGTGAGATCAACAACTTAATATTAGTGTTAAATACACTGATATTTTAATTTGAATCTTAGTCCGTACAGAGTTTAAAAAGGAGAAATTCACATTGTAATAAAATAAAAATAATGATATTTTACTGAGGACAAAAACACTTTGAGGAAATGATGTCCCATGAGTTAAATGGACACTCATATTAAATTAGAACAGCTACAAAAAAATATCTTATGAATTAAAAATATATGAACATGACATTAACCTCATGGAGTAATTGCATGTTTGTCAAGCTGTGAAAAAGAAGGTTAAACATTATAAAAATAGTAAATTTTAACAAAATTTACGACAGCTTTTGTGGGTGGAATCATTGTAAAACCATCGAGGAGTCACTGTTTGCTTCAATGCCTACATTCACACACACACACACACACACACACACACACACACACACACACACACACACACACACACACACACACTGTCTTCAAGCTAACAGTAAAGTCACACTACTTTCATCAAGTTTACACACAAATCTTTTGTAAAACGTTCTCAATGAAACAATTAATGGAAACTAGGCAGCATCTTGTACTGTTTGTCAGTGGCTTTTATGTTTAATCACTTTTGTCTCTAAATTTCTTCGTAGGAAATGAATCTTTAGTAAGTACCAGGAGCCCTCTTATATTTCTGGACTATTATTACTTTAATTGTCTATTTCAGTAAATGATGAGACAGTTAAATGGAATTTTAATTTGTAAACCAATTAGCATTCATGTGGCTCACGCATAATCATGCTGCAAACCCAAACTTGCATTTGGCTCTGTGGTCTAAAATACCTCCAAAAACTCAGTGTTCTACAAAAGCAACTGTCTGGACGGGAAAATTCAGGTAAAATCTAGAGTATTAAAACTTTTTTGAAATATATATTCAGTTACATTATACATTCTTCATTATTGAACAAAATACAAGCAAAGCATCTCGATCACAACAAGATATTGATTTAGGATAATATTTGAGGATGAAAACACTTTCTTCAAACATCATACTCAGCTAGCGTGTATTTCACTGTGTGTTATGTAAGCTGCTGCTTTGCTTGTTGTACCAGCGGAGCATCCTCAGCCCACGTTCAGAAACAGTTTGTGTCGTGGTCAGTTGTGCTTGAAAAGAGAGGTCTGACATGATGTAATACAAGAAAGAAATATATCAATGAATAAAAAGTGGAGGAGGACAGGAAGAAGAAAGGCTCTCTGACTCTTGAGCTGCTGTCACCAGAGGAGGCGTTTAACCCTCTGGAACACAGCTCCAGTTTTGGTTCATTTTTGCAGCCTTTCTATGTGTTACTGTTGTTGTTTAGCACTGTTCAACATGTTATTCCACGACATGCCTGGTATCCTTTTTTTCAGTCTGGTTTATCATTTTGTCAATTTAATAATGTGTAAAGCTGCCAGCAACAAAAAATGCAAGAGAAATGGTACAGGTGCGATCGAAAGTGCACAAATCTTTGGTGATGATTCACAGTTTAATACTGTGTGAAAGCCCCACATCAGCACTGTCTGCTGGTTTTCTCAGACTGTCTTTACATGATATAGAAATAATTGTGTTACTACAAATTCACGGATGACACATTCCAGATTTGTGGACCTGGAGCTGCCATTTGTGGGGCCCTGATGAATCTGAGACAGCCTCAGTCTGCTTCACCAAGCTGTTCTTCAGCTATTCATCCTTGATTTACATCTTTCTTCTAAATCTAAAGACAGAATGATAATAGGAAAAAAAAAACTTTGTCTAATTATATAGAATTGAGGCTTATTTAGCTGCTGCAAAGGACCTTGTAGTGCCACAGCAGTCACTTAAATTTGCCAAATAAGGAGTAGTGCTGATGAGGTGAGGAGTGGAGAATGCCTAAAACAAACTGTAGAGGGGCTCCAGCAAAACAGCCAGGGGCTTAAGATATATTAAATTACCATGATTGGGACTTAAGGCATGGTTAAAGCCTGTTTGAGAGGCTAGGGAGCCTCAAAGCAGAGCTATTCATGTCTGGGGAGCTGGGTCAATAGGTTGGGGAAGTTCACAGGACCTGATTCTATTCTTATGCAAACGCGGAGAACAAGACCTAAAGCTCACTGAGTTGGAAGATATAAATGATTGGACAATCATCTGCAGTCCTCCACAGACACAAACCTGGTCTACAGCTGCCTGCTAGTCATTCATGAGGCAGGGCGACGACGTCTGAGTTCACCCTGAGCGTCTCACTTCCTACTTTGACAGAGACATGTTCATGATGATGCTGCTGAGTGCCACATTTTGGTACTCCGACACCAAAGCTCTGACACGCATGGGTATTAAGGTCAGTCCTGGCTCATGGAAAATGTTGTCTAAACTCCAGATTTGAGTTTGAAACAGCATAACGTATGAGACGTGAGGATGCATATTTGTTTGTTTATGTATAGTAGCAGCACATAAAAGTGTGCTTTGTTCTCTGCAGCACAGCCTGAAAATTAATTTCTCAGCTTTCGGTGAGTAATGTGACCTCCAGTGACTCCTACCACAATAGACAACATCTATCTGCTGACAAAATCTGAGCAGAATTAATGAATGAAGACACACTGAGTGCCGTGAGAGAGAACACCTGCAGCCAGCAGCTCAGGAGTTCAGCTCTGTGTGATGCAGCTTCACATGCATCACTCTTGTTTTATTATTTTTTATATGAAATGAGGAGGAGTGATTCATTGACTCGGTGCGAAGCTGCCTGTGAGCTGAAATTGTCAGCTATAAGATACACAGTCAGATACTTCATTCAAAAAAAAAAAAAGGAAAAGATAAATCAGGCTTTGATGCTCAAATGTGATACGTGCAATCTTGGGAAGTGTGTTGTCCCCCTTTTGTGATCATTGTACATGTCAACTCCAAACCATAGGCTTTAATGTGCTTCTATAACGGCCTCCACTCACAACATTTTGGATTCTGGCCGGTTAACTTCTTTCACACCACACTGAACGCTATTTCTTTATAAATCTTTATGCATTGTAATATTGAAACAGGAAAGATAATGACAAAAACTGATGCCACAGAGTTAGAAACTGTCTAAAATATCCCTGCACTCTGCAGAAGGCTGTCCTTTAACTGGACCTGACAGGCCAAACCACGGCTAAGAGCCAAACAAGGATGTCCACAAACTTTAATTGTACAGTCTTTTTAAAAATAGAATTTACAGACGATTGCATTGATTGAAAAAGTTTCTGATGTTTTTTGTTGGAATGTAATGTTGCATAAAGGGAGAAGCACAAAGGAAAAAAATGTAAACTCTCAGCACATTGAGGAATGTTGCTTCACGTTTACATTAACTGAAGGAATGCTGATGCAAACTATTATGTATATTACCGTTTGTGATTGAAAGAAGAGAGAAAACTGAGCATAACCCTTGACTCCTCTAAAAGCCCCTGGGGACACACACTCATACATTCCTTGCAGCACAATTCTTTCCTTCTTTCTATGACAGACTGCAATAAAATTAGAGAGTTTAGATGTAGGCCTGACTCTGTTTGACAATTAAATACAGAGTGGGAGCTTGCTGAAAAGTGACTCAGAGAGGTAGATGCTCTCGTCTGTCCTGCAGCAGGTCTCTCCAGGCACGAGCTCTTCACACTGTGGGAAGCAGTTTAGTCATCCCAAGTGGCATCACTGACCTTGATTAATAACCCCACAGAGGGTAAATACCTGGGACTCCCCACCACTCATTTAGAACTGAAGAAGCCCCTCGGACCAGTTTTAGTCCTCCTTGAATAACCATGACCTGGATGACTGACAATCTTCACAGACAGTTTATGAATATGCAGCAAAACAACATAGACAGGCTGCAGCACGGCTACTCGTTGAATAGTAAAGCAACAGATGGTATCCTATTAGTATTGACTATTATACATATAGAGAAAACAATCAGGTCAGATTTTTTTATCTAGATCTCAGAGAATTTGTTGAGACGTGCAGAAATTATTGTGACACAGAGGTGTTTTATTGCCCACAATTAAGTTTTTTTTTTGTTAAATATAATCAGTAAGGTGTGACTAAAGAGTTTGCATTAAATCATCACTTTTTTATGCTCTTTGTCATTTATGTGAGCTGACTTTTCTTTTGTCCTCTTATTTACCTGTTGACTGGCTGGCTTTGATTATTTTTATCATAACAAAAAGACAGAACTGTTACCTGACTTCTCCCACTATAGTCTGGTGTTTGTGAAAAAGTAGCATAAGCCTTTAAAAAATCCATACAATGCAAACAATATCCAACTTTATTGATTCATGGCTGAAAATGTGCAGCGCTTGTTTTTAGTCCTCTGACAGAGATCAGTCTTTATGAACTCGGTAAAGAATAACACATTCATCACTTCTCCAACACTTATTTTATTGAATGAGCAAAAACATTTCATTCATGTTGCTTTGATCATCTCCAATGCCTTATGAATAAATTAAGCATTTGTAAATGAATAAAAACAGCAACCTTTCAACATCTTGTTTTAAATGCCTTAAAAAAATCATCCAGATAATAATAAAATCACAAATAATCATGTACAGAGACTAATTCAATATTAATTTGATGAAAGCAAATTAAAGATCACATTTCACTCAAAATACTTTGTTTTCTAAAGACACGCAAATGCTAGTATATCTGAGGAATTTTCTTTTTCAGTATCAAAACTTTCTTTCAAACCTGCCGTTTTTATGTAAAACATTAAAACTCTTGTTCATTACATCTGAAGTCCATACATGTGGCAGAGAAGTCTTTGATTTCTGCAGCCTGGCTGCACAGAGCCTCATGCATTGGCCTGTGAGTCCATGTGAGTGAAGCTCTGAAGGCCCTCAGCAGCACGGTGGCATCAGCAACATTATCATCCTTTTCTAAAAAAAAAGAGAAAAAGAAGAAGAAAAAAAAGGGGCTCTGTAACGTAACATTTACACAGGGAATTTCTTTGTGAGCAGGTACAGTCAGATGAACTGAACATTTACACTTTTCTTTGACGGCTTGCATCATCTCAGCATATGTAACTCTAATGAAGTTCAGGAGGGAGCTCGATGTGAGATCCGTCCTGCAGCCGTGCTGCTGCCAGATTCACCAAATTATACATAAAGAGGTTCCTGGACAATTTAATCCCACTGGGAGACATGGTAAGACCCTTTCTTTGCCAATTTTCACCCTCTCTCTTATTCAAACCTCCCCTTTCTTCCTGCAGCTCCACAATGCAGAATTGTACTTTCTGGGTTTTTTTTCATGTTCTCTCATATCTTTTCTCAGTATGGCTGCCACCCCCAAACCCCTCAGACACCATGCAGTTTATGCAAATGATCAGCCTTTCATGCTCAAAGTTGAATGAGACCTCAACAAAATCTCTCTCCCTCTCCCACACACATGCACACACACACACTCTCACACACATGCACACACACACAGGTTATTTGAAAATCTACTCAGTAATGATTGTTCTTTTTGTTCCAGTTTTTGTTTCTTAATTGGAAATCCTTTACTTGATTGCGCAACACAGGTGGGCGTAATGAAGTGAGGTGTAGCAAGGACAGCAAGGCAAAAGAGGTGTGTGTGTGTGTGTGTGTGTGTGTGTGTGTGTGTGTGTGTGTGTTCGTATGTGAGGGGGGTGGAGGGTGGCTGGAGGTGTAGGTGAAAAGTGATATTAAGTGGTGGTGAATGCAAGGGTGAGAGGAAGTTGACAGAGGAGTGCAGTGTGTGTGTGTGTGTGTGTATGTGCATGTGTGTATGTGTGCATGTCTGTGCATCCTCACATTGTGGGGACATAAATTTGTTTACACAGTTGCATTGTGGGGAATGCCTTCCTTAAGCCCGCAAAAACTCATAATGTAAATCATTAAATTTTTTTAGGGAAGTAGTGGTTACAGTGACAGTTAGAGTGAGTCTCTAGGAAATGAATGTAAGTCTGTGTGTGTGTGTGTGTGTGTGTGTGTGTGTGTGTGTGTGTGTGTGTGTGTGTGTGTGTTTGGTGTTCCCAGGGTCTGGATGGTGTCTGAAAGGCCTGAAAGGGGAGGTGGTTGTAAGGGGGGTGCCTGTACCCAGCTGTTGGGGGGACCTGAGTCTCTCTCTCTCTGACAGGCTGTCCTTTTCACCAGCACATTGCCGGGCCGTCCAGCCTGCTGCCATAACAACGCCACAGCCCCTCTGTCATAGTAACGCCATGCAGTCACCGCAGAGCACGGGGGGGCGGGGAGGGAGGAGGTGGAGTTCGGGGGGAGGAAGGACAGGAGTGAATGAAGAGTCGAGACATTTCTACCCCTGTGAACTTGAACTTGACTGACAGTCTGAATGACTGGCGGGACAGAATGGAAATCCACTTCTTAGAGATTTTGTTCTGTGATTCACTTCCTGTCATACTCTTACATGTTACAATAAAAATCAGCCGTGTGAATCGTGAACAAACAAATGTTTAAACAACATGAGTTTATCGTCATTTGCAGCTTGTTTGGGATCATTTGAATGAAGATTAGGTAATAATCATGTGGTTGAAAGCTCCAGAAGAAGAGGCTCAAAAGCTGACTTTGACTGAAGTAGAGTCAAATAAATAAAACAAAAACAAAATGTTTCACTTTTAAAAATTTATTATTTTTAATTATTTATTAAAAGTTATTCTCTTATAATGAAATTAAACATAAAACAAGAAATAATATCAGCGTCATAATAAAAGAAATACTAATCTTTGCTTACACATTTAAGTACTGCAACTAATAATTACAATAATTTAATAATGATGATGATGATGATGATGATGATGATGATGATGATGATGATGATAGGAAGAGTAAAATTTTTTTCCCCTATTTTTCTTACTATATTATCACATACAGTATCTAATACTATGCAGTCTACTGCCATGTACTTTAGGCATACAGACATTATGAAATCTTTTTACCAGACATGTTATTTATCTGCAGTTCAGTAATAAAGTATGTAATATTTTCAACATTCAGTGTTGATCTCCATCTATCTGCCTCAGGATTGCTGTGTCGTGCTTGTGTGCTCCGGCCTAGAGCCCAATGAATGGCGACTGGTCCACATCAGGGGTCTTAGCTGCTCAGACCCACTCGACCATGGGAAAAAAGGAGCTGTGAAAGGTCCCCTGTTGCTGTTACAAAGCCACGAACAAGCCATAGCAGGATAATCGCGTGTATCCGCAGATTAAGACAGAATCGCAGCTGTGGTATCTTTGTGGGAGGGAAAGCAGGCAGCAAGGACGTAAAACATACAATGTCCTGCCTTCAGAAGAGCTCACAGGCATTCCTCTCCTGCACAGGTTCTGGTGCTGATGCATGAGGCTGTTTGGACCAGCAAAGACATGTCTTAGTCTCACTAAAACAGCTCTCACAAAGGATGAGACCCGGCAATACAAGCTGACAGCGATCCATCACTGGTTTAATCCCTCAGTCTAGTCTGAGTGTTGTATTGTACTTTAATAAAATCTCCTTCTCTCTTAAAATGCCAGTTGCATATCATCTACCCCCTAATAAAACACATCGTTTCAGTCAGCTGTTCTCTTTTAGACACTTACAGTGAAGACCAGCATATTCATGTATTTGAATGTCTTTTGCTGATGCTCCCAGTTTTAGTGTTTCTATATTTAGCTGCATTGCTTTTACTCGTCTTTAAATTTTAAAATCCTCACAGTTTTGAAATGTGTCTCTTTTAGTGTCAGTGTCTGTTCAGTGTATTTGACCCTGAAGTAATCTTATACCGTATGTCTTCTGTCTGTTTGTCTTGCTTACAGACAAAAGAACTTTTTGACAGATATAATATATCTTGCATATTAGAGATGTTTAGGATCTAGGATTTGTGGTAGTCATCATTTTTTTTAACCTGCTTTCAGGTGACGGTGTGTTTTTAGTTTTGGTTTATTTTCTTGTTTTGTGAATATTTGGACAAGTGTTGATTGTCTAAGACTAGGGAGGCCACATCTTTGCAAACAGCAGAATCGGAGTTCCCTCTAGTCATATCAATCAAGAATGATACACATTTGACACAAAGGCCACAGTCTTTTTCATTAACATTAGTTCTGGCATGAGACTACACACAGACTGTGAGAGAGTCACTCACAGACATAAAGCTGCAGGAAGACAAAGGGACAACTTTTCCAGGAGACACTCTTGTGGCTGCAGTGCTAATGCAGGCATCTGCCACTGTCTGGTCTGGCGGGACGTTCCACCCTCAGTGCTGAAGGTTTACTGCAGCGAACCTCTCACATACACAATGTTGGGAAAAAGAAGTGGCAGACCTTTGTCAAGTGCTCTTTTCACAAAGCAGCCATTGTGGAGCAAAGCCACGATCAGAATGATAATGTGGACTCTGGCTACTGTTTACCAACAGGGTCTCCTGCAGCTGCAGAGCACAGCAGCGATCTGCAGCCTCTGACTGGGCTGCACTGGGTCTGTGCATCACTTCAGATCTTTACATGTGCACAGGTGTGTATCAGGTGTTTGCACCCTAATGGCTCATAAATCTGACTGAAATAAAATATTACTTTTGCCTCAAAAAACGTCTTCAACAATTACTTCAATTATGTAAGAAACTGTTTAAAACAGCCTCATTAGAGACTATTGTTGTGACTATTGTATTGTCATTTTAACTATCAGACTATCACTATGTTTAGTTTTTCTGCCACTAAAACAAATACATCATGTAAAAATAAATCTATATTTTTTAGAAACCCCAGATATAAATCTCCTCTAGTGGTTTTTAATTAATTTAATTTAATTTAATTAATAATTTAACCAAAGAATAAACTGCATTTTTAAACAGGCTAATAAGGCTGATTTACACATGTGCTAGTCACACTGTATTTGGCTGTATGAGCTCATATTATCCCCCAGCTTCACACCTGCCCCTCCCCCAGCTGCTGGTCTAATTACTGCCTGGTGTCTAATAAAGGAACAGTTCCCCTTTCATGTTTCAAGCCTGCTGCTGAGTATGAAAACCAGTACTTATCTTTGCTATAATGACCAAACAGCAAGCCTGCATGAAACTCACCAACAGACTAACAGCATTATAAGTCAGATAATTTATTGTGTGAGTTTATTCTAAGATCGATGACGTGCTTTGGCTGTCTCTAACTCAATAGTCTTATCCACAATGGTCACTTCGAGCAATGTTTGGTTGTTTTAAATGACATTAGGACAAACAGTTCAAAGCAGGGACACACACGGAGGTCATGGCCTCTCAATTTTTCTCCAGAGATTTTAGAAGTTTGGAAAGAAATTTATGTTTTACAATCAAAAAGTGCACACATGGTGGATTTTTGCAGGCTGAGTTCAGTATTTTTAAACTCTATATATTCAAACACATAAAAATTCAGTAGAATTTAAATCCTGGTAATTTAAGGAGAGTTTTTAAAAAGATTTTACTTCATGTTTCAGAAAGAATGAAGAATTATACAGCTGTTGGTGTCTGGTCAGCATGTTGAGGGCAGGTGGGTGGCAGGGTCCACCGAAGACACACAGGACTTCAGTGAGCTGTTTCTGAAACCCTGTTTTGCAGCTGAGAATATTTCAATGTACTAAGTGTGGGCTAACTAGTTCTGTGCTTTTTCTTATAGACAGAACAACATTTCCTGCCTTTAATCTCTGAAGGCACACCACCTTAAAAGATGAGTTTATGTAAGGTTTCATTTAAAAATGACCCATAAAAGATGATGCACATTTCTAAAAATGCATCATGAAAATAAAATTGGACCATAAATGAAGAACTGTTGGTTTTCTCCGTTTATAACTGAAATCATACAGAGCTGCGTGTTGCTCTGCAGACGCAGATAACAGCAGATGGAGGGACGCGCTGCTGCGCCTTTAAACACTCTCCCTGCTCCCCTCGTTTCTATGCAATTATGTTAATATGCAGAGCTTGTCTGGCTCCTATTCATTATCGACTGGAGTTGCGTGATTGTTTCCTTTATTTTGCAGCTTTGTAAGGCCACTCTTGGGTTTTTGGCAGGCCTGCTTTTATCTCACAGCCGTGATCTGGCGGAGAGACCAACAGAGAGCGCTGATGTCGGAGAGGGACTTTGTGCCAAGCGTTTGTGTTTGCAGCTCAGTGTCCTCCGTGAGCTTCATTCTCTCAGTTTCAACACTGCGGATAAAACAGCGCTACATAAGTAAGTAGCATGCTACCCAGATTAATTCTTGTTTCATGATAGATATTTAATTGTATTGGAGTGGAAGTCCGCCTGACATTATGAGGCTCGCTGGAGGACCTCAGCTTCAATCTGTCCTCATGTGTAACATCAGTCCTGTCTGCTCAGCAGCATCACGGTGAGATGGAGGCACTTTCAAATATCTAAAGACTGGAAGCAAAAAGGAGGCATTTGTTTTTCATGTTCACAGCAGAGGAAGCACACACACACACGCACACACACACACACACACACACACACACACACACACACACACACACACACACACACACACACTTTTCTCTCCTATAAATCTTTATTAATTAGCCATTGAGTTATGCTAAATGCTAAGTTAAAAATATCCAGTCTTTGGCTCTGACTTCTCTCCTATAATTAATGTTTATTAAATAAAACGTGAATCTGCACCACTCTGCTCCTCATCCCGGTGCTTTGGTGGAGTTTTTATTGGAAAAACACATTCAGATTTCTTTCCATCTTCACTAATCTTGGGGCACCTGCCTACCCGTTACACCTAAATTGCCAAATAATAGTGAATACAGTCATGAACAGGGGCTGAAGGTCCTCAAAATTTTACAGGAGATTTCTGGACTAAGGCCTGTTGATTTGGCCTTTAATTCTGTGCCAGATTAACAAAAAAAGAGAAAAAAAGATTCAGCTCTCAGACAAAAGATTCACATTAGGGCCTTATTTAAGGCCTAAAAAGGCTTATTTATCTGCTATATTTTCAAGTAACTATTATTTTGATAATTTCTGTAAATGTAAGATAACATTATTTTGGACTAATAAATTGTAAAACGGTGTTTCTTTTTAAAGGAAACAAACACAGATTACACAAGAGCATCTGGGAGCACATTTGTGTTATTTCAGTGTTTTTTAGCGTTATGTTTTCTTTTTCATTAAAATGACTGATTTAGGTTTCTTTCTTTTTACTATTTTTATGTAGAGTTTATCATAAGGGGTCAATGATGCCACTGGGTGTGACAAATGATTACATGTAGTTCTCAACAGTTTTAATCCAGAGTCCAGAGTTGGAAAATAACATGCGACTATTTAGATATCTGTGAAGATTTTTGTTTATTTTTATCTGTCATGCTTTCCATAAAGGGACACTTGTAGAATTTAAATCATGGTTTTAATTTTAGAGATATTTCTATGTGAGAGCAGTCTAATGTTTGCTTATCAAAGGTTCACTGTATTACAAGGTGTTGTTTCTGCAAACTTGACTCCATAATTAGATTCACAGGACTTCATTTCCCCTCTCGTGACATTAGAAGGATCTCAGAGGTGTCAGGTGTGCAGGAATGTTCCAGCACCTTTAATGTCATCACATGTCGTAAGATTGTCCTCCACGAATCACTGATGTATTCATCCTCTGTTCAATTACAGTAGCAGTTACATGTACACTGACTCATTTATTGGTCTTTAAAAGGTCTCGGTAATGTGACCTCACTAATTAGCTTCATCTTGATCTTACTACAGTAAGAGTTAAGACAGGAAGGCTTAAAGGCGGCCTGATTAGGGTGCGACAGACAGCTAACGATGGACCAATTAATGCGGCCTTTCTATGTGCCAACACAACCATTTTAGGGGCAGCAGAGAGACTCCATCAAGATGGCTTCCTTACAGACAACATGATGTTCTGGCAGTGAAGGAGGCTGAGCTCAACCTGCACCATCTGACGTGTGTCTTTGCCACAGGAGAAGGCCTTTCCGTTTAGATTCAGAAAAATATATTCTTTCTTCTTATTTTCAGCCCCTGCTGTAAAGTTGTTGGTGGTATAAAACTGCTGTGTAATCTGTGGCTGTAAATCAAATAATGCCTGAAATAACATTAAAAAATTGTGTGTCTTATGAAAGGAAATGAGATGTTTTGTTCAAAAATAAATTGTTGCAGGAATAAAAATTCTGCCTTTTAACACAGCGAAGAGAGATGTTTTGGTTCATCTGAACATTTTGCTTTTGGGACAAAAGAATTTAGGTGGACAGTTATGACCAGTTTCTTGTATCCGTTAGATATTTTATTTGATTGTTAATATGCAGGACTGGAGCTCAGGGAGCAATGTGAGACTGTTTTTTATTTAGTGATTTGAACAGTGGAAATAGTGAGTGTTTAAAATCTGCAGCCTCAGTTAGTTCAGGTAAAATCGACATTTGAGCAACTGTATAAAACGTACAAAGATCTGTACATATGGAGCCACATACACACTGATTTTGCATCATTTTCAGCAGCATGCTTAAAGGCAGGAAAAAATATAGAGAGATCTGTTTTAATACAATTATTTCAATCCATTAAGGATTTAATTACATTTTAGGAATTTAGAAATAAAGATTGACGTATAATTTCTATTTCTATCTATAATAGAAGTTGAGTGGATCCAGCAGATTATTTAAAGTGTTTGAGTTTATTAAAGCAATGGGAGCACTGAGCAGGAGTTCATGTGCTAAATGTATGGAACTGTTTTAGGGTTTGTTTTAGGGTTTGTTCAACAGAGACTGTTTAGACAAGTACTGTGAGTGTGTGCGAAGAAATGTGGGACAGCAACATTCATGTGTGTTTGAATCCAGCTGTAAACAGCAGGGGAAATTATTGGACTTCCAGCTGTCAGATATATTTCCTCTCAAAGAGGCTAATCTGTTTGAATAATTATTCCCATGTGCCCCGCAGTCACAGATGACAGACACATGCTTCAGGAAAGTTAGTACTGTCTTTTGATACATGAAATCAAAAGGCAGAAAGAGGGTAAATATTACAGTGTCAGAAATTGTATTTGTGTCTGGCCTTCTCGGTGGGTAATTAAACATGGAGTCTGTGATACTTATTGGTGCTTGAACGCCTCAGCAAGAGACCAACATTAAGAAACTTGTAAAATGAGACATTTATCAGCAAGCCTGTACACAGAAAGTGAAATAAAAACACACAGATCTATTTTTGATGCTCGTCTGTCTCATTGTGACTATTGGCTGGAACTAATGATTATTGTCATTACAGATTAATCGAACTGCTTTATAAAATATCAGAGAACAGTGAAATAAGCCCCAAACAATTTACTAAAGCCTTAGATGATGTCCTCAAATCACTTATTTTGTCTGATCAACAGTACGAAATACAAAGATATTCAGTTTAGTATCATAGAGGATTAAGAAAAGCAGCACAGAGGAGAGGTTGGAACAAGGAAAAGTTTTCAGTTTTTAGCAATTAATTTAAAATCTATAGCTGCTTGTTTTTCTGTGAACTGACTGAATCAAGTAACAGACTAATTGTAGCAGCTCTAATTCTGACAATAAAACCCCAAAAGCCTTTAAGTTCAGATTAATAAAACTTAGTTTGTCAGAACCTACCTGAAAAGATGTCATGTCCTCTTGATTTTCTTTTTGTTTAAGCTCATGAATGCAGGAAGTTGAGGGTTTGGAGGTCATTCCTACTTTCGGTTATCTAGCTTTATGATGGATGATTAACACTCATACAGCTAGATAACCAAAGACAGGAACAGGCTCCGTTGTTTGCCTTAACAGCAAAAGGTAGGCCTGAAGCTTCCTGGGAACAAAGGAAATTATTATGGAGTCAATGCATGCCTAATTACAGGCTTAATTTAACACTGCGGGGGCTTCAACTGGCAATTTTAAAGCTGAAATAAATCAGCCTTAAAATTTTCTCCATTACTTTTCTGCAACCAACCAAAACCAGCTTTTTAGAGCTTTCCAGTGAAATAGAAATACTTTCCTCATCAAAATACACAACTAAATCCTTTAAAATATATTATTCCTCCTGCACTTTGACAGCACTCAAGTCTATGTGGCCTAACTGCAATTAATTCCAATTTTAGGCAAATAGAGACGACAACAAACCAACTATATGGAAAAAGTGATGAAGGGTGACTGTACACTATGTGGCTGTTTACAAGCATTTTGCCAGCTCTTACTGCACTTTAAAACACAATTTATTAATTCTAGATATAACACACAGTCTGGCCTGTGTATATGCACCTGCTGTCATTTCTAAATTACCTCCCACACTTTTCAGACAGACCGTCAAATCTTCCTCAAGAAATCTCCCTCTGCTGTGCTCTCAGAAGGGCTTCAATGCTGGATTAGCCTCAGTTTAACAGTAAAGATTCTGCACTTACTATAAAACTGTACAAATATTTGGGATGTGGACACTGTAGGCCCAAACTCTTGCACCTTGTAATTTACTAAATTATATATATATGCATCGCTGCATTTCTATTATTGATGTAATTCTATTATGATGCTGTCACTCAGATGGTGAATCTTGAACCTTACGGATCACTTTTTTTACACTTACTGTGTGTATAATTTTTCTTCTAAGTATATTTGGCTATTGTTAACTCTTAAAAGTATATCATATATTTATATTATAATTTATACCTAAACTCATAATAACCTCGTGATGAACTCGCGCTTTTCTTTGTCAGTACGTGTGACGTCAGTTGTTATAATTGGGAGTAGATGCACTGACAAGGCGTGCGTCACTTTCTTTGTACATCTGGGAGAAAACTCACTCATATTACTACAATTATCACAGCCTTTCGTTAATTAACCTGTCGAAAAGGCAGCAGACTGGAGCCTGTGTGCACTGTGACTGTAGAAGCAGGACACATTCACGTACCTCACATCATGTAGGAAGTTGCCTTTATTGATTTAGTGTACTGGGGGTTTGTGAGGGGCCCTCGGTGCATCAGAGCAGGCCTGCGTGCTCCAGCCTCATGGCCACAATAAACAGCCAAACGCTGGCTTTTGCAAATGAGTCAAACCAGAGCTTAATAGATTTATTCCATGTGCGATTATAATGCGAGAAACGTGAATGAAACTAGACAATGAGCCCACTGTGACTTTATTGGTTGTACCTTTGACGATGAACCCTATTTGAAACATAAGACTTGAATATCACACGGTTAAATGATTGCAGGCTGTCTATTCAACATCCTGCTCCTAAAATATGTGCAACATCAGGCCAGTGCGCCTGCAGGCTGAGAATAAGATGCATTCTTTGAAACATGCCTGCAGATTAAATCTGAGGAAACTAATCAAGACCATTGAATCCACAAGACTCACTTTGACATCGTGCAAGATGCCTCCTGCATCCATGGAGACTGAAACATCCACATGTGGTGATGAGGGAGGCTCGGTAGCATCATTCGGGCTCCAGATGTGCAGGACACATGAGTTTGTGTGCAGCCTCGCTTTGACAAACAGGTGAGCGCGTGGATCAGATCGATAAATCCCACACCGTCCGCCGAGGCTGTGGAGGAGAAATCCTTGTTGAATTGTGCGTTTGTATCCGTGATCAGGCTCCAGGTCCGTGCGCTGTTGTCCGTCAGACGAGCAGAGATGTGTGTGTGATGGCCCTTCATCCGCAGTGTGTGTGTGTGTTTTCCTTCAGTCCGAGCTCCTGAGGATGTGTTGTGTCCCCCGATGGAGCCCCCACTGATCTCCTCTCACCTCCTCTCTGTCTTTTTCTCCAAACGCTTCCTCCCCCCCGGCGGCTGCGCTGACGTCATACCGACGGCAGGTTGCTCATAACCAATCGCGTCTGACCTCTCCCTGTGTGTATGTGCGCGTTTTGGGGGTGCGGTATAGGTTTTAAATCAAGAGTAAGATATTTTACAGACGTGGTTGTTTTAACTCGATGTCTGTGAGGATTAACAGCTGTGCATTATGGCTCATGTCATTAATGGTTTGGGTTAATTCCATTTAATTCCAAGGATGGTACCGCGTATAACATTGTTAAGAAGGAAATTAGGGAAGGTTCATTAATTAACTTTAAAAAAGAGGTGATGTGTTCTTATCTATTCCCCAATAAAGCCACTATATAAAATATGAAAATGTCTGATTCTGGCGGCCCCCAGTGGTACTAAACTGTGGCAGACATCAGTGCACAGTTACAGTCAGTGTTACATGTGAAGGCCGAACATGTTGAATGCCAGCCTGTATTTACACCTGGTCCTCTCATCTTTCGTTTGCTCATATACATTTTACAGCATATTAAACCACCGATGGAGAGTCCTCTGTCAGACATTTGTGCATCAGGTCACATTTGCATGTAGCGCACAAGTGTGTTCTCATGCCTGACCTGGTGGGAAACAAGATACAAATGATACAGAAGCCCATTCAATAAAACTTTGCTCTATGGTACCACTAGTGGTCACAACCTCCAGTTATTTCAGAAAAAAAAAATCCAGAATATGTTTCATAGGCCTCCAGAACCAATTAAGTTTCTGTGTACACTGAATAAAGACAAAAGATGCTCCTACTGTGTTGGGACATTTGTTCTGTGATGGCTGCTTTTTAAATGTAGACTTTAATTTATTCTCACTAGACTACAAGTGTCCATAGCTGTTCAGTGCTGGTGGGATTAAATGCATCTCTGCAGGAACGTGTAGCTCAGACTAATCCAGATGTACCCAAGCTCAACTTTGGTGAGTTAATTAGCAATTGTGTAGTTTTTTGTGATGATGCAGTTAAGGCAAGAATCTCCCAAGATACACAGTACCCCACCTCCTCTGTTACATAGGAGTCCTGAAACCGGGCCCTTTCTCCTCACATGACCTGGATCTTCTTGGTGCCTGAGATCCTTGCTGCTCTCTTATAAAAATTATTTCAGTGTCATCCATCCTACAACAGATACTGGATTTTTATTTTTTCATTTCCCATTAATGGTAGTCATTGAGCTCAATTCAGTTGATTTATTGCTCACTCCTTTAAATTTGCTCCTTGGTCCAGAATCAGCAACAACTCTTGAACTTCCTTTTAATCTGGTTTGTTTTTAAAGGGGCAGTTTTTTATTTTTCATATCCTAGAATCCAAGCGTCGGTCCAAAAAACAAAAAGACAAAAACTGTTGCTTGACCGTCACAGAGATGTCTCCAGAATTATTACAGACTACTGTGAAACACTGAGGATATACTGCCCTCTACTGGTCAGATGGCGCACTCCCATCTGAGACACTTGATTTCTCTGTGCTCCACTGTGGCGAGATGACCATCTGAAGAAATCTCCTGCCTTTTTTTTTTGCTGATTTGTCTTCCTTTTATGTCACAGAACAGATCTGTTGAGCTCTTCTTCGCGAAAGAACCAGGATTATTTTTGAGAAAGCCGGTGGAGGAAATCTTAGATGACAGCGAATGATGCTCCCATTAAATGCAGATCAGAAAGCCTAAGACACAGTATGTATAATGAAAATTATTATCTCCATAGCTTATGTTCAGGCTTGACTGCTTCTTATATTAGGTCAGTATTAACCAGCAGGTTGAATGGTCGTAGACTGAGTACTGTAGCTTCTTGGTCTTACTTCTATTTGGAGGATACACGTTTTGAACTTTGGAACAACACTTCCTATGATTTAGGGGTTTTAGAGGGGTGTCACAAGAGAGCAGAATGTTGAATTAGCAATCAGTTGCCTTGTTCTTCTGTCTCCTTGAGAATTTTTGGGCGCTGAATGAATTTTCCTCCTCGAGGACTCTGCAGTCAGCTGTGGCCTCCCAGAACCAGCCTGGCCGGTCACAGCTGCACTTAAAGCCTCACGTCGACACTAATCTGACATTTCACAGCAGCTTTCATGCCTCATCTACATCAACTGTGATAACATCCAACCTCACCATCGATTTAAAAAGGATTACAGGCCAAATGGAAGAAATCATTTCCCTCTTCTTGTGCTGCTCATGTAGACATTTTCTGAAAACCCTTGACTTGACTGGAGAGAAAACACATGGCATATGAGTGTGGAGGGCAAAACCATTTTAATATAAAATACTGTAAAGGTAGAAAGGCTACACGATTAGAGAGCAAGAGAATCACCTCTTATTGGCTTTCATGGCTGGTAGGACCATATTCCTACCAATTACTGCATGAAATGGAAGCATAAACTTTACCTTTGTGAAAGTGCTTCATATAAAATCAGCGGGTGTCTTTGTTCATTAAAAAACTTTATATACAAGTACAAAAATGAAATGCAAAAAACTAGATGGATAACCGACAAAACATTTCAGAAACCACAGAAAAAAAATCAATGTGAATGTTCTTAAGCAACACAATATGCAGATTTTCAGACAGGATTCTTCCGTACATCAATGAACGCATTGTTTGAAGTCAGTGGTCCGACGTTGAGGCTGGAGCGGCGGGACTCTCGGCGAGACTTAACCACAGGCAGGGCTGTCGGCACGCCCCAAGACCCCAGACCAGTTTGAACTACACGGTTGACGGGAGCGTCCCCGGCCGCTCGAAGCCACAACTCCTCCATGACGGCAGGTTCCTCTGTGGGGAGAGAGGAGCGTCTCCACGTGGATGGGAGCGGGGTGTTCACCAGCTCACGCATTTCCTCCCTGGACCTGGGAGGTTTGTCAGACTGCGCCGCTGCCCTGCCTCCAGGGCTGTCCTCGGTGCAGCGGGGCAGCTTCTCCATGCTGCCCATGACTGCTGGTTTTCCATCAGATGCCACAACTGGAAGACAACAAACAACACTTCACTGTGAGTATTACACTGAATTTCAAAACAAACGTCGAGAGAGATCCGAGAGCAAAATATACGATCAAAGAAATAAACGCTTCACATTTTGCTTCAGATTTCATTTATGAGAGTGCACTAAAGAACGAACATCCCTCCATCATCACCTGTGTGAGCCATACGTAATGGAGACAAATAAATTAACACATTCATTCGACACTGTAATAATAATATTATGGCATTAATAAAGCTGTCGGATCAAATGTGATTGAAACACTTGGCCTCATTTTGTGGAGTTGTTTTGTTTTTCCATTTTTCTGGTTCTGACAACAGCCTGCCGGAAATTCCCATAACTGATCCAAAAGTATGACAAATAAACCAGCCATGGTTGAGCAGGGGACACCTCTTTTTTTCAGACCAAAGTTCAGCTGTTTGGTTGAAGGAACTTTCACACCTCCAATTTTGGTTTAGATGAAACTGAAAAGTCCAAAGCTCCAGCCCAAAGGAAGTCAGTGTGAAGGGACCCTGTGACTAAAGTGAATGTCTGGGCTGAACTGTCCATTTCAGTATCTACGACACTGTGACATTTTTGACCTATTCTGCCATTTTAAACACCAAATTACTAATTGATTAATCGAGCACATAATGGACATATTTATTGATAATGAAAATAGTTATTAATTGCAGCATTTACACGCTGTGGAAAAAAAAACCCTCTGCTTGCTCAGCAGCACAACTGAGGAGAATGAAGATACAGTCGACACAAATGATTTCAAGTGGATTCTCCTGGGGATGTGCGGAGGGATATCTGCACTTCAGTCACTTAATGTGGCAAGAAGTAGTATGTGGGGTTAAATATCTCATATCTGAAGCCATCTTGCTGCAAGCTGTAAACACAACTATCATAATCATAAATATTAAATGCAGCAAACACCTTGATTTAATACCTTTAGCCTGCTCCTTTGTCTGCGCGGCTGAACCACAGAGCTCCCTCAGTTTGTTGCTCAGTTCCAGGTTTGCGGCCTTGTAGTAGTTCAGCTCCTTGCTCAGGTTATGGATCCATCCCTCAAACTGCCGCTGTCTTCCTGCCAGGCCCTCATCTATTTGCTCTGTGTGGGAGGGAGAACACACACGTGAGCATATACAAACACTCATTTCAAAGAAGCAATATGTAAGAACTGGCCACTCGTGGGGCATCACTCCGAACATACAGGGGGCAGCATTTCACCAGTAAGTTGAGCAGTAGTGATGTGGCTTCAGCTATTAGCTGCTGTTGGCTAGTTAGTTCAGTTAGCTGTGCAGCTAGGGGCCCTATCAGCTGACTTGGGCCTGCCAAGACCAAGAGCTCGGAGCACTGGTGTTTACACAGCGGGTGTAATGTGAACACAGTCAGACCAAGACCAAGTGGGGCTGACTTGATGACAGGGAAAAACAGTGGCTCTGACCAGGACTCAGAGGAAGGTCGGGCATCAGAAACATGTAGAGCGAGAATACTTTCACTTCTATCTCTGTCAAAGGGTTTATTTCAACCAAACTGGAGTTTCTGACTGCTGGAGCAGTGGAAAGTCTGTCCAGTGCTGTTCAAATAAAGTGTGTTTTTCACAAGGAGTTAACAAGGTAAGTTCATCTTAGTTCAGTAAAGAGAGAAACTTGAACTCAGAAGGTGTACGGGTGTATTTTTCTGTTTAGTGAGCAAAGGAGGTGTGAATATTTGCCTCAGTGACGTTTTGTGAGGTGATTTTATTTATTAGGCTAAAAAGCTGAGAGAGCTTGTGAAACGTAGTGAACTCACTGCTCACATACATCTCTAAGCTGAAGCAGTGGGGGCTCTACTATCACACTCTTGAGGTACAAAGTGGTATTATAAGACCGGACAAGCCGGAGCTAGCTGGCTAGCACACTAACTTCAGTAGATATCTCTGCAACACAACACACAGATGTTATGATGTATTCTAAGTGGTGCAGTGCAGTGTCCATTAACACAAGCAGGCATCCTTTTTTAGAGAGAGATAATACATTTTTGTATTTATAAAAAGCCTCTGTGATCCGAACCTCGACACTGCTGTAGCAAGAGCTGTACGCTCCTCTCATGTTCCTTCTGCTGCTGTGTGAGCCGGCGATCTGTGTCCAGCTGTGTGCGATCGAGGGCGTTCTCCAACCACTGCACCAGCCTCTGCTGATCGTCTAACTGCATTTCCAGCTCAGCCAGGGCAAGTTGTAGCTTACGCTCTTCCTCACGCAGAGACACCACCTTCAGGAAGCATCAAATCAGTTCTCTTCAGCACACATATTAGTGAGTTCACACAAGCTCATTTTTGCAGAGCTGAAGTAGATGAGAACGTGGTTAAAAATGGTTTTACACAGACCTTGTCGAAGTACTTGCATAGCAGAGCTCTGGTCTCAGAGGCAGATAGGTAACTGAGCTTAGCCATAAGGTTCATCTCCCACTGGGAGAGCATACTGGCAGAAGCCCTGAGCTGCCTCTGCCTCTGAGTGATGGCCTCGTTCTTGTACTCAATGGCTGCATCCAGAGCCTCGATCGCCTCGTCAAACTGGAAAAGTGTTCGCTCCTCCTAGAAACGTCAGGGAGGGAACAGATGGACTTAATGGGAATGTGAGCATGAAGATTCAGTCACAAACAGGTAGTATTACAGTTACCAGTGAGGACTTGTTACATGCTGTCTAGTCACAGTTTGTATTGTTGCCCTTTGAGTACTGAACACATGTTAGCAGCACAGAAATATCTCTGTTCCTCTGTAGTATGTTCATCTGTCAGTGCTATGAAGACACAAAAGGGGACAATAGTCCTGAAGACCACCCTACCTCGGGTGAGAGCAGGTTACCCTGCCGCAGCTTATCGTCCAGCTCCACTCTCTGTTTGAGCAGCGAGTCTTTCTCTTGACGCAGGTTGGAGATCTCTTGCCGAATCTGCTGTGAGTCTTGAGCGCTGCTGCTGCGAAGAAGACCATTCCTCTCACTCAACTCTCGCTCAAGTGACTCGATACGCCCTGTAAGCGTCACCAGGTCTTTACTCAGGGCCTGGGGGGAAGATGAAGCAAACATTTTTTCAGTATTTGACAGCTTCCTGTGTCACCAAGCTGTTGTTTGAGTTGTTTGTGATGGTTAATACCTGACTGGAGCGGAGCCTCTTGGTCTCCAGGCCACTGCGTTCCTGTAGCAGGGCTTCTTTCTTGGCCAGGATCTCCTCTCGTTTGGTGAGCTCTCCTTCCAGATCTTCCAGCCCTCTCCTCTGTTCCAGTACCCGCTCCATTTCCTCATCCAGCCAGCGTTTTTGTTCCTCAATCTTCTGCTCACAGATCATGCAGGAATAGAGACACAGGCAGGTAAACTGAGGCCACAGGAGAGCGACGCAAGAAAAAATATTTCGATCCTGCATTTTTTGATCAAACTATGTCACTAATTTCCTTCTGGAATTTAAGGGCAGTTTGTTTTCGTCCCACCTGTTGCTCCTCTAATGAGATGACAGAGCCGTTACTGCCACTGCGCCTCTGTCTCTGGAAGGCAGCAATCTCCTCTGTCTTTATTCTCAGGATCTTTTGCTGCTGCTCATTCTTTATCTCCAGCTCCTACAGAGGGGATGGAAGAAGATAAAGGTCAATTACAGGACGAGTACACAACAAAACAATCTCTGCCATAAAAAAAATGCATTATATGGTATACAGATGTGTTTTCCTTTAAACTATTGCCAGACATTTGGTTTTTGATGGGTAGCAGTAACATTTTCCTTAAACAATTGCAGAGGGCTTGGAGAGTGAATTGTTGCTTATTCCAAATAAAGACAGACTTTTTTTGTACACATGAAAAAACAAACATGTCATTTACGATAAACTGGGGCTAGTTTGGTTCCATTTCTCTCATTCAGAATTAGAAGCAAAGACTAGAACCAGAAATCTATGGTTTGGCAAACCTCGACTCTAAATTTAGATTGTTTCAGCAGTCACTCATTGAACCTTTCTAGTAGTTCCCTGGAACTGTAAATACACACATTGAGAAATGTGTGGAACTAGCTAAGTGACTGAATTAACTGAGCTTCTGGATTCATCTAAAACATCTGAAAACGGAGAAAAAATATTGATTGAAACTTTGCTGTCAAGTTGAATCCTCTATTAGAGTAAAGTGTCTGTACACAGCACAACTAATTGTTATCTGGTGAGCTAACTGGCCTTTGTTTTGTTTTCAGGCTGCAGGTTAAGGTGACTCCTGCAGTCACATAACCCTCTTCCACAAAGGCAGCTCAAGGGCCAGTTCAGAGTCAGTGCCTGACCCTGAAGCAGTTCTACACATTTCGAGAGCCAAAGAATCAGGACAACTGGCTTGAGAGCGGCAAAGACACTTTGCTGGTCTAGAACTAACACCTGCTTACATCAGGGGCTTAGGGTGGGATTAACATGACCCACAAGACCAAACAAAGCTTTGGGACTGCAACAGTAATGCTTGAGGCAGTGTGGATTAAAACTTAAGCTTTTGCAACATCATCTTTTGTTTTTGACATTTGAACAAATTGTTCAATGGAGCTAAATGAGCACACATAAATTGGATTTAAGGACTATGTTTGAGTCACTGTTGGACTTTAGCATGTACACTGGAGAGAAGTGGTCCTTTTTTGAAGCTCTTTGGTGAAGTGACCCCATTTACACAGAAAAAACAATTATTTTTGACTCGTTGCTACTCCTCTGCTGTATTAGCCTGAGGTTACCTTGACTCTGTGAGTTCTTCGTTGCATCTCGGTCTCCAGACGTCGTTTCTGCTGACTTTCCTGGCGCAGTCGCCTCTGCAGCTGCTCCTGCTGCTGCCTCATACTCTGAACGCTACGCTCCAGCTCTAACACACGGCGTTCGCTCTGGGCAGGAAGGTTAGCGAGGCGAGCGGTATCCCTCTGACGTTGACTGAGAACCTAAACGTGTAGTGTTTTATATGTCAGCTTGTTGTGAACCGATCTCTAGTTGTCTGTTTTGTTGTTATGCATGAATACAGAGACGTGACAGTCAAACCTGAACTTTGCTCTGAGCAGCAGCTATCTTCCTGCGACACTCCTGTGCTCTGGTTTTGTCTGTTGTGCTGATCTCCCTCTCTTGCCTCTCTAGATCCTGCAGCTGCCGCTGGGCCTCCTGCAGCTCCTGTCGAGCCTGAACAGCTTCGCTCTCCAGAGCCGTGATCTTATGGCTGTACTGCCTGTTCAGGGCCTGAGCATCCTTACCTAAAAGAAACAAACAAACCCCAAAACAATTAATCTGAAAAAACACAGACAAGAACTATTCAGAAAAGCTGCAGAGACCTAAACCGCTACCTGTTTTGACGAGCTCTTTGATGAGTTCTTCCTTCATGCGGATGGTGACAGACAGCTCCCTGATCTTCTGCTGTGCCTGAAGAAGCCCCCACTCTGAAACGCCTTCAAAACTTTTGAGACTTTCACGCACAGATGCATCCCCGCTACTGGAGTTGGCTATACACACATTTGAGAGAGAGGACACCACAGGTCATTAAGGTGGTATGATGAGGGAGGCCACAGAGCTTCAAGTCAACATTAGGCAAGAAAAGCATAGTGAACAGATTTTAAAGGCCTGAGGTCACACTGCCTCTACTGGATCCACACATCAACATCTGAGGGCAAAAGGAACCAGAACGCAGTACAAAACTTAGTCATTGTCATCCCATATGCAGCTGGTGTCACTAAAATTTACTTTAAGATTTTTTTGTGCAAGAATAAATAAATAAAATAAAATAAATAAATCCAGTATTTCTCCACAGACTGCATGCCTACACATCAGCAGAGCATCGCTGTGTGTGCTGAGATGTCGTGGAAAGTTTAGAGATTTGAACACTGGTGAAACAAAGCAACTTCACCACAAGCACATGATGCAACACAGGAGAGTACACACGTGTGGTCAAAAAGGACCCCAAAAGATTTGAAGCACGTGAAATGTTCAGCCCGTGGTTTCATGTTTTCTGTCTAACTGAAACTCTGAATGTTTTTCAATAAATCACAAAGTGAATTTGAGCAAATTCAATCTGCAAATGTGCAGAAAACAGTGGTAGTTTCAGAAAAATGTGTCTGTATGAACAACATTGTGCATAAATGATTTGAATAGTGAGGTCACTCAATTTTGTAAATATCTGAGTCTTAACAAACAACAAAAATCCAGTGGATCCTTTTATTTTGACTTGGCTCTCCATTCAATGAACCTAAAACTGTTCTTCACATACAGGGACATCTAATGTTGAATGACTTACATGCTTTTCTGGCTAAACAGGGGTGCTGGTCTGGTTCAAGCAGCTGAGATGTGAGCCCTCTACCACCAGCTGCTAGTCCCCCTGACAGCATGTCCCTCTTGGTCCACGTCAGGTTCACTAGCCTTTCACACATAATCACATGAGCACATGTCCAACGACATTAACACTGTGTATACATTATATATTTTAATAACACTTAGTTTAAACAGTGTTACGCTGCAAAATATTATTTCTATAAACACATCATACCTGCGTCTCTCCCGGCTGAGGCTGAAATGACTGCCCTCTTCTTCTGTGTCCAGCATTTCTCCCCCTCCTGGGATCTCCTGCTCCTCACAGAGACTACCATCCTGATCAGCACAAGGCCCATTGCCAAGGTAGCCCACTGGACTAACCTGGAACCACACCACTCTTCTTAAATTTGAAACCCACACAGCACCACAGGCTGAAACAGTGGCTCAGCTGGTTGGTTACCTGTCGGTATGTGCCTCCATTCTGACTGTGTTGCATGGAGCCCATAGGGGCCGTGTGTGGCCGCGATCTCAAGTTAAGGCCCAGGCCCATCAGCCCTGGAGTAGACAGATGACACTGCAGCTCTGCTATCAAGTCCTGTTGCTCCTTCAACTTATCACTCTGAGACAGAAGAAAAGCCATCAAATACGTAACATATCATGTAAGGCAATGGCCCTGCTCCCAAAGTGGCTCATATTACAGCTCAGCTCGGTTAACCCTGCTGTGACCCAGCAAATTTAGCATCATTGATCATGGCATGCCATGACTGAACTATGACTCACTGCACTAATGGAAAAACAATACTAGAATTCCACTGCATCTCACCTGCTGCTTGTATTGCTCCATAGCATCCTCAAGAGCAGCTAAAAAGTCTGTGTTCTCTCTCTCCAACCGCTGGATCTGTGCTTGCAGCTGGACAATACTGTCTTCTTTCTCTACATCTTTGTCACTTTCATGCTCATGGCTCCAACTCTCCTCTGCAGCCTCTGCATCCTGAGTAACATATGAACACATTTATAAGCTATCAGTGCTGGATACCTACAATCCCTGAAATGTGACAGAAACAATTTGTTGACTTGGGAGTGTGAAAGAGACACACCTGGTTCCTTACAGAGGGCCTTCCTCTCTTTAATGCGACACTGTCCTCGGTGGAGCTGTTCTCGATACCACTGTCCGGTCCTGAGGCGGTGGTCAGTCCGCTCCGCTCCTCCTCCACCGAGCACAGCCACTCTTTCACTCTCAGACTCTGTTCTGCAGTCAGAGCGCCTTCACTCTGCAGCTCCCGCAGCAGTCTGTGATGCATTAGTACCAGAAGAGTTCACACAAAGGAATCATAAAACACCCAGCTCACGCTCGTGATGAGAGACACTCCACTGCTCCTTTGGCTAGCAAACCAGTGTAAACACAGAAAGATGTCCCTGAGCTATGTCATAGTTTGACTATGACCGTCTCTGACATGTTGACTGCAAATATGTCAGCGTAAGAATGTTTTTTATGTGTTTTCAATAGTTTTTAAGTAGAGCTGTAGTATACGTCAACAAAGGCTACCATATGGTTCAGCTTTGGCTGAACATATACTATAATACTTGTGGAGTTTGGTCTCTTTAGAGAGCTGTAGATAAAAATAAAAGGATAAAGAAACACCATGTTATTCTTGTATGAATTTTATCAAATTTATGCTAACAATTGGATTTCATTTGGCTCACGTTCATCTTTTGGATTCTTCATATATGGTGGCAATTTGCATGAACTGACAAAATGGACGATCAACGACTGCGAATAACGAACGCCTGGCCTGTACGCCATAAAACAGTGATAATGGCTACCATTTAATGTCCCTAATTTAGTTTTCATATCATTAACTTGTGTACAGGACACCAATGTCTTGTTAATTACAAGGACATGCAGAGGACACAATGAGACAGTTGGCATATTTGAAAATGATGCAGACTTCATTTAACTCGATCAATCAATGTGATTTAACCTGTAAGCAGTGTCTGTGCATGTCCTATAGTGGGCGCTCTGGACTTGCAGTCTGTTGATCTCTCCCTCTCCGAGTCGTGGTCTCCTGTTTGGATCAGCGTGAGAAATGATGCGCGTCTCTGAACGCTGGCGATTTTCGAGGGCTCTGCGAAGGGCCTTGATCTGCTGCTCAAGCCCTTCCACCCGATCTGGCTCACGCTTGCAGTTGACTGTTGCCCGGTTCTGAATGTTTCTGGCCCTTGCAGCGTAGTTTAGTGTATTCAGACTCTCGTCAAAGTCTGAGGAGGATGGGCTGATGCAGGCAATCATCAGTGTTTTTGAATTTCCTCCCAAAGAGTCTTTTAGGATCCTGTGTGAAAAAAAGATGTTATAGATGAAAGCAAACTGACATTTTACACCAGTTTCTGATAGACTGGTATGTTAAAGTATCTCATGAACTTATTGAAAATGTACCTTGTGATTTTAGAATCTCTGTATGGTATGTGAGAGCCTTTCCTCTTGGGGTCCCCCAGTGCCCCGATAACATTTCCCAGAGCCAGAAGGCCGCTGTTGATCTGGATGCTCTCTTTCAGTCTCTCTCCAGTGTTCCCTGTCTTTAAGATGCGCTCTGACCCCGCCAGGTCAACAAAGTGGAACTTGGAAGACAACATTTGTGGTCCAGAACTTGAGGCAGTCCCATAAAGGCGAGAGCTTCCCCGACGCTGGTCCATATACACGGTGAAGATGGTATGTGACCGGCTGGAGTTTGGGTTCATCTGGGTAGCGCCGGTGTGCCTGGCTGTGTTTCCCGACTCTAGTAAACTCAACACCTCATCAAGACCCTCCACTTCGCACTCCTTTATGCCACACAAAACTAGGAATTCACAAAGACAAAAATACTGAACACACATACTTAAATACATAAAGTAAAATGCTGCATAACATTTGGAACCCCCGCCACAGAAACACGCTTCAAGACAAACTAGGTTGCCTATTCCATACCAATGTTTCCTTTATCCTCCCGGATGTGGATGTCCTTGCTGGCTGTCTCCACCTCCAGTAAGTCCTTGAACTCCTCTTTGTAGACCTCCAGATAGGAGACCCGAACAGAGAAGTCTGCGAGATCATTTTCATCAAGCAGCTTGAAGACATCTGCAACAGCCCTGGGGATGATACCCTGTTCCTCATCTCTGAAGGAACCTACAAAAAACAATTACAACACTCAACCTAATGCAGCTGGCTTTGGAACTGTCTTAAGCAAAACGACCTAACCTTAAACTTAGCTGAGTCCAGTTTATATTAATACAGGATAAACCAAACTGTTGTGGACAATGAAAGAAAAGACAAAATGAATAACTTACAAATATTAGCTTCTCCAATAGTGTAAGTCTTGCCTGAGCCTGTCTGCCCATATGCAAAGACTGTAGCATTGAAGCCTTGAAAGAAGGCATCTATGAGTGGCTGGACGGACGCAGAATAAACCTCCTCCTGACAGCAAGTTTCTTCAAACACGTAGTCGCAAAGAAAGTGCCGGTCGTGGCCCAGCGTAACCCGACATAGCTCTGAGTCCACGGTGATGCAGCTCTCGTGGCAGTGTAGAAGCTCTTTAGGCAGCAGCGGACGCACTCGAACTGCTACTTGCACTGCGGAATAATCCCCTCTGCTTTGGCCACCGGGCACTTTGGGAGACATTTCTGCTGTACGGCTGGAGCTCTTCTGAGTTCCTCTGCTATGTATGGATCATCTTTGGGCCACTGGAGGGGACAGAAGTCATGTGTCACCAAGTTTTTTTTCCTCCAACATCTCAGGCCGTCTGACTTCAGGATGTATTATGGCCACAAGAGAGGATGTGATTTATTACATGATAATGCAATGAACCAACCAAGCGGCTCATTGTACAACCACTTCATTTATAGCTACAACAGGAGAGGAAGATACGGTTAAACATACACTTCATTAATGCAATATCAATATACAGTACACTTTTGCAGTATAACTCTTCACCGGGCCCTTGTCTCTGAGCAAGTTTACACTTGAAAGGGGTTTTTAGATATTCCTTTTTTCTTACAACTTAAAAACCCTGAGCACAAACAACAACAACAGCAGCTGTCTGAGTGCAGGTGTGTGAGTGTTAATTACCTTCATACCCTGCTGATGCAAACTCTGCACATCCTGGAGCTGCTTTGTACCAAAAACCTTTCAGAGAAAACAATTTCAGTATTGTGGTGGCACTGCAGACACCTCACAGAGGTGATGCACTGCTTTACTGCTAATATGTACAAACATCTGATTGGAACTTTTAACTTTCTGAGTTTGTATTTTGGGTAAAGTTTCCACCTGTCCTCTGCTGAACAGACCACTGGGAACTAACTTTGGCTCGCTAAGTTAAGAAAAATTCAGTTATATTTGACAAAACCTGGAGGTAGGATCACCTTATCTAGTAAAGTTATAGGATACAATGTTAGCTAGTTTACGTTGAGCCTTATTCTGTAAAAGTTACGCCGCGTTACTGTAAGTAACGAGAGTCAAACGTTACATTAAGTTGCGTCAATTTATATTATTTAGGAAAGTCTCTTCTAGCTTTGACTAATCTCCATAAATCCAGGTGAGAGTGTTAACTACCGTCAACATTTTAAACAACGTTAGCATCTTAAAGCAGCACGCAAAGAAGTTAGAGTTAACTTATTTTGACCATGTTAGCATAGTGATGCTAGCTCGCCATCTTTAGCACCGTTGAACACAGCAAACGGTAACGTTATCCATGAGAAAAACACGCGTGTCGGCTTTTTTCTTCATCTTCTGTAACTAGGATCGTCCCGACTTTCACACGCTCCTCTGGTCGCCTGTTGGCCAGAAAACTTCAGCTAAGCTAAGGCTAGCCAGCTAGCCTGCAGCCCGAACAACATCAAAACATGGGATGAGGCTGGATGTCGTTATCTGGAGGTGCTTCAACACGTTTCAGAGAGAAAAGGCAAACTTTAAACAGCATGCAGAAACTGGGTGAGTCCTCGAAACCACGGACAGCTGACATACTTACTTTAACGTAGCAGAAACTCCTCCATGGGCTCTGGACGACTGTGGGGTGTTTTTGGAGAATGGAAGTAGAGGAGCTGCCAAGAGGAGGAGCCCGCGGAGTTTTGGGCTCAGGGTTGGGTGTGGTCTGTTAAGCATCATGGCTGAGAGGTGAAAACCTTTGACTTCAGTCTGCAGAGCTGCAGATCACACTTCAGCATCACACTGTGCTGTTAGTCTCTAACAGTGGGGCTGGAAGTATTCACATTCTCCATTTAAGTAAAAGTACTAATACCACACTGTAAAAATACTCTGTTACGAGTAAAGCAGTGAAAATGCTACTTATGTAAAAGTATGTAAGTATAATCAGGAAAATGTACTTAAAGTATTAAAAGTATAAGTACTAAGTGCATAAAAAATTCTCCTGTGACAGTTACAGTACAATTATATATCATATATAATTATATCATGAAATTATCATTACTCATGCATTAATATAAAAGATGTGTTTTACTGTTGAAGTTGAGCTCATTTTGAATGATTTTGAATAGGACTGCAGCTAGTGATTATTTTCATGATGTGATGATGTAACTGTTGTTATTATTATTTTCTCCAGAAAATGTCGATCACA
This sequence comes from Chaetodon trifasciatus, assembly GCA_037975065.1. Taxonomy (NCBI): domain Eukaryota; kingdom Metazoa; phylum Chordata; class Actinopteri; order Chaetodontiformes; family Chaetodontidae; genus Chaetodon; species Chaetodon trifasciatus. Next base: position 15,714,759 of record JBBMOE010000001.1, read on the forward strand.
GAGGGTTCAGTATCTACAAGCAATAAGTCAAAGGCAGCTGCACTTCCATTGTAACTGCACAGCAGGTCCTGCTGTCGTTGCCTGACTACTTTTATCCAATGACCTTATGACTCTTCATATCCAACTATCTCAGTCACAAAAACCACCAGTCCTGACATAGTTACAAATGGAGTCTGTGGCAGAGATCTTTAGTTTGATTAAGACACATTCTGACAGGTTGAAGATCATTATGAACATTTTAGAAAGAGTCTGCTATGAAATATTTGAAGGCTGTTTTTAGCTGTAACTGTGATTTAGCAAATAACTTTATTATTATAAATAACTACATTTTCATATCAGGATCAACGCACAGCTCTGCATGTAAAGTTACATTATCTTCACAAAAACACACCACCATCATTTTTTATAATAGTGACAAAACAATTGTTGCAATAATTGTGATCACAAACACAAACTTTCAGAGAATTTTAACACAATAGGTCAGAAGCAGCTCGGCCTGTTTTCAGATAGCAGTCCCTTTGTGCAAGCATCCACACAAAGTTTCCAGTGTGGTCTTTGCTGGGTAGTGCATTTTGAATATTAAGGTGGACTGTGACATGTTGTCTTAATACTATATTTACAGCAACAATATCAGCAGTCTTCCAAAGCATTCAAAACATTAAACTCTTCATCCTTTGTTAAAGAGAAAAAAGGGAACAACTTGTTAGCAAAACATTCGTTAACATTAATATTTTACTTTATTCCTCTTGATACAACACAAAACGCACAATGTCAAACTCATCAATCAGTCTGACGGGATTTGTTTAAAATATAATATTCAATCAGCTTTTGAAAACCTGTCCATGTTAATGTAATAAGGCTCTAAATCCACTTAGTGTGTCAGAGCTTCCAAAATCCGTTCAGTTTCTATTTTCACCTGCATGAGAATGAGGACAGTCAACTGAAATAAAAGATGACAGTATCACTAATGTTGCAGCTGTATCCTACACACACTGCAAAAATCAGAAAATTACATCACAAAATAATGATTAAATACATCCTGGTGCTGAGTGCCCTCATATCTGCTGTTTGTTCTATAAGCAGATGCGACTATTATCAGTAAAATGCAGTTATCTCGACACATTACTGCATGCCTGGTGTATCTTCCAGTGCAATGCTCTAACAGTCTCTGAATGCAGCTCCTCCATGCATTTCACTGGATCTGCATGGGCCCCATCTACAAACATCACAATGACTCTAATCTCTTGAACAATGGGGGGAAAGTGGTGAACCCTCAGTTGGACACCATGCAACATGTTTTTGATGCTGTTTTATATGCAGATTTCTGAATTTTCTCATGCTGATATTCAATCATAGTGCTGGCTAAGACTCACTCCTGCAGGGCTCTCTGAAAACATGTTTGGCTTTAGATGCATAATATGGATTTATTAAAATTACCAAGCACATGTTTTGTTGTTTTTTATTTAAACAATGGTTTTACATTATGTTCAAATCCAAATGAAACAATTGTTATATCTTGCAAAGAAATGGAATAAATGGAGCAGCAGAAGGAGCAGGTGCTACTGTCCACTGATATCAAGCCGGTCTGGACAAGCAACTGCCAAGCCTTGCCAAACCCCCAGGCAGCCACAGCATGTCACCAGTTGACTATCAGATGTTTTTTTATGTACAGAAATCACTGTAATTCACAGCCCTCTTGTATAAATCAAGATACTAGTTCATAAAGCCTGCCTTACATGCTGGTTTCCCGCTCTCTCACACACATATAAGCACGCACACTTATGCTCACTTACCCCTTTTGGTATGGGTCACTTACCTGCCTTCAGTTTCTGTGCATACGATCTCTTGATATCATTTTATCTCACCTGCCCTCTTCTGTTCCTCTGTCTTGTCAGCTGTTTGTCAGTCACCTACCAGCTGAGCGGTCTGGTGTTGTGTCCTTTACAGAGAAGCGCAGTGACAAGTGGCCTGACATCTTGACGTCACGAGCCTATAGAGCCCTAAATGCTTCTATACCGTACTCCAAAAATACATGTGTAAAGTATATTGTTTGTGTAGAATTGTGTCACACTGTCTACCGAGTGTCAGCTTGAATGCTGTGTGAAAGTTAGGTGTCTTTACCAATCAGTGCTTTTGTCCTCTGTCATCACCTTACATATACTGTCTATACATGTAGTGTGTGTGTGTGTGTGTGTGTGTGTGTGTGTGTGTGTGTGTGTGTGTGTATGTGTGTGTGTATTCAGTATTCAGTTTTCATGAACAAATCTCCCATTTTTTTGTTAAAATGCTCAGTGATGAGAGCTTCTTTAGATTCACAAACTGTTTATGATTATTGTCTGTTTTCTAATTTTAGTGTGTCTACGCTGGAACAAGAAGAACTTCACAAAAGTTCACACCTCAGCTATTGATTTGCCCTTCGCAATCTTCACCTTCAACTTTTACCCTGAGGGCAGGTATATTTTCACACAACGGTACGTGTAGCGCTCAGTCTCAAGCTGAGATTGAGTGACATACTGCAGTGTGATGCAGACTGCAGACTGTGAATGTGGAGGGTTAGAAATTAAAGTCAGGCTCCAGACCACAAAAAATATTGTTAATCAAAGTCCCAGCATGGTTCATCCATCGGGCGTCAAATTGAAGTTGTAATGAGACTTCATTTCATTGTCAGGGCTAAGTTCCGACTGACTCAACTCATGCGTCTTCCTCTCACATCATTAGTAATTTTTTAGGTGCTGTGATGTGATCCTTCATCAAAAAGCAACAATCAGTTATTTGGTATGAACTTGTACACAGCAGCATTTCATAGACATTAAAAACTGCGACATACTGTATGATAAGAGAACAATGATGTCGATGAGATGACAAATCAAAAATAGGAGGGATCTCATCGGTGAGGAAAGCTCAATAAGTACACTTTATGTCAATCTTCAAGGAGTTTATGTAAGTCTAAATCGAGATCAATATAAAGAGTGACTAAAGAGACTTGAGGACAATGATCAATAAGGACAGCCTTCATGCGTACAGTGCAGTGACACCAACACCCAATATAACTAATCCTCTGCAGTTTTCTCTGAAGCACCAAGACAGGTGAACAAAGGTATCTTATTTGGGACTGTGAACAGGCAATGTTTTGATGTTTAAAGAACTGAGGCTGCAAGCCAAAATGTTATCACCTTATCAAAATAACCTCAGAGATAAAATGAAAGTGTGCAAAAGAATGAGCCAACTTGAAATCTTAAGTCCCAAATGTATCTGTGAATACTAAAAGAGTGCACTTGGTAGAGAGCAGATCCCTGTGTCTCTGCGCATGTGGGTGGAGAAAAGGGAGTGCAGTACAGCCTGTGTGTCCAGAAAATGTGGAATGAAGGGGAGACAATACATAGATGACGTTGTCAAGGTGTAAGCGGAATAGACAGACTGGACAGGAACAATTCCAAAACACCCGCAATGTGAAATTTCAATTTCAAAGTTAATCTACTGAAAAAAAAAAATCTGCCAATACTGAACGCTGAATCACTGCAACCACAAGGTGTTTCCATCACTTTTGAGGACATTGCATAGTTCTGCATTCATTTCCTGGAAATTTACCCTAACCATAACCCTAACCACTACATGCCTGGCCATAACCCTTACCCCAACCTTAACCTAAGTGTAACCTTACCTTAACCTAAGCCCTCACCCTAAAATTTAGTGATTTACGTTGTGGAGACTTGTGTTTTGTCCCCATAAGGAAGGTGATGAACAAATATTTGTACTTCTGTTGGCTAAAGAATTTGCTATTTAGTTAGTTTCAGCCAATAAAGTGACATTTGTGGCGTTATATGCAGAGCATGAATTCATTGATTTAATCATAGTTTCAGATGAATTTCAATGTAAAATCTGTACTTTGAACTGAAAAAGCATGGGCCATTTATTAGGTTTTGATCACATTGTACCTTTCATATGCTTAATATATCCAGCAGCAATTGTTTTTGTCAAACCTGTATCAGACAAATATACATATATCACTCTTAGGAATCTGGTGCAACCTCAGAAATATAAGTCTTAATGTAAAGACTTTGCATTGCCATAAACTGCAAAAGCACTTTTGGTGATGAACAAATCCCTTTGACAATAAAGGCCAATAAACAGGAAATATCAGTGTTTGTGTTATGGCTTCCTTGGGAGTGAGCAGCATGTCTCCTCTGGAGCCAGCAGGGGGCAGTGTGACACCATTGAAAATGCACATGCCCGTACACAAGTTTTTTTTCGTAATGACTTCAAGACTTAAACACAACACCGAATATACTTACTGACATTCGACTGGGCAATAATCGAATATGCACTGTGCTAGGACACAAAAAAGAAGAAAACATCAGTGTCTTAATGTTGCAAGAGCAGAAAGGGTGACTGATTTACCATTCTGTACTGTACTGACCTGCAGCACAGGCCTGAGCACAACTATTGTGGGCATGGCTGGCATGCCTGCTATCCCCTCTCCCTCCATCGTCCTTTCACCTGCATGCCCACATCAAACAGTCCCGAGCCAAACTGCCTGTGAAGTCCTATCTGCTTTCCCTGGAGCCCCAGCAGACCCAGTCACACTCTCCTTTGTTCCATTAAACTTCAGACGAGACTGAGGTATTCCCTTTCAAAAAGTAAGAGCCAGTGATAACCCAGCCTGCTGTCGAAGAGAGAGTGCTGGTTTCTTATGACCGTACCTCACAACCAGAGTGAGATCATATTGATATCAGTCCCAAACACACTGCCAGCACTCATTAGGAGGTTTTTTTTTTTTTTTTTTAATCTGTATGGTGTGACTCACTGGAGAGAGCTGTAGAGAAAGAATAGTGAAGATGGAGGAGTGGGTTAGAAGAATGAGAAGGTGGATGTAATATGATATGGTAGAGGGAGGAGGAAATGAGAGGACAGTGAGGGGTGAAAGAGCAAAGACAAAACACTAGATTTCTTTCTCAGAGTCTAGTTTATTTTTATTTGTGGTTGTTGTGCACCAGTCTGGACCTGCAGCAGGCAATGCTACGGTAAAACAGAGAAAGGATAAGCTGTCGATGAGCAGAGGAGGGTTTTTTTGAGTTCTCTGATGGGAGCTATGAGGGGACGGGAGTAGAAAAGCAGTCTGGATACTGAATCATCACCTCTCCCTGAGGGGCAAACATAAGGACGGCCTCCCATTCACCTCTCTCTTTGCTTATTCTTCCATTAAGACAGAAGAGGCAGCAACAGGGTGAAGAACAGTGAGAGGTCTATTCTGTGCTGGTAATAAAGACAGCAGTTTTTAATTCAGTCTGCACCACTCGGCCACTGACTGACTGGCTGGCGTGAATCGTCCTCTATTCAGCCTTTTCTATTCAGCCATCACTCTCTGTCTGCCTCTCTATCTCTATGCATCTTTTTTTCTTCACTCAGCATGCAATCTCGTTTTAGTATCCTGTGGCTAAAGCTGCCCCCCCCCCCCCCGCCCCAATCCCCTTCAGTGGAGTCATCAGTGAGTCTCAGCTACAGTGCGGAGCCCCCTCTGCAACTAAAGACATCCTGTTAGTCTCCAGTGAACCTACACTTTTCCTCACTAACCACAGATGTACTTTTGTGCGGCTTCTTTTTCAGAAAGTTGTGCAATGCCAAGGAGTAGATAGATGGCTGGTGCAGCACAGAGGTGACACATTTCATCGCAGTTTTTCCAAATACACACCTCCTCATGAAAGGACACATTACCTGAAGGGTACATGTGACTCCTGCGTTTTTGTATGTGTGCTTGTTTTGCAAAATTAAAAATGAAAGTTTTTCGTCCACTGTAAGAGCACAGTGGCTCTTTGAGCAGTCTGTCTTTGGCCGCTGCTGCTGAACAGCACTGCTCTGTACTGCAAGAACTCAAGTGTTTCCCAAACAACCACTGCTCACATGCAGTATGTGTGTGTGTGTGTGTGTGTGTGTGTGTGTGTGTGTGTGTGTGTGTGTGTGTGTGTGTGTGTGCACTTACAGCATAGTTCTCAAGGTAGAGAGTGCAGCAAGTTTAAACATTCTCATTGTACCAAACATTGCATGTATGTGCAAATAAAAGACCAACTTTTGGGGGTTTACATGGTGTTTTAATGACTGTATTGGAGGCAAAGACATTACAGTAACATAAATAAAACACTAGTAAAGTAGCAAAGAGAATTACAAAAATGTCACACGTCATGATTACATATCCAGTATACATAACATAAACGTCAACACAGCAGGACTGTCATTTACAAAAATAGCACTTTCTTTCTGGGTGGACTGTGGACATTGAATGCTGCATTCAAGTCATTCACCTTTTATATCTCCTACACTCATTATCTTTGTGCAATAAATATATTTTAGTTAATCCATACAAAACTCTTGTTTTCATGGTTAAGTCAACCCAAATATACATCACATGTTTGCGTTCCTATAGCTTATTACCTATACCCCTGAAGAACCCTTATTCTAAAACATTTATTGCATGCAGGTGTGCAAGGCAAGTGCTAATCCGTCCATCACTTGAGAGTCAATATGCCAACTCATGTTTATTTTACTACACTTTTGAACTGCAGCAACTCCTTTAGCAACAGTACAGGTGACTTCAAAGATGGTCGCCACAATACATCAGATTATTACACATCCATGACCGAATACAGAGTACCTAGCTAAATCCAAACCAGACTCCTGTTTGGCCTTTGTGCTCTATGTGTTTCCACTGTCATCCTTCTCTTTCTAGAAGTCATACTGGGAAACAAACATGGTGACTTTGGTGATGTACCTCCCCAGCTGGACTCGTCTCTCCAGTTCGCTCATCTCCACTTCTGCCTCCAGTGTGGCGGGGCCCTGCACGGGGCTCACCAGCATCAGCTGACCTGTCACACGGTCTGAACGCTGGACTGTGAAGTGGCGCCGAGCTTGCCTTCCCCCCAGCAGGGAGAAACGAAGTGTGTCACCCATTGGACGTAGCGCTGAGACCCTGAACATGACACGAGGAGCTGACAGGTTGGACACCACAGCCAGGTAATGGTAGGAGAAAGAGTTGGGGGCCTGAGAACATGCCTTGTTGTCCACAGGACAGGGGTTACGTTCACAGCGCCTGAAAACACAAGTCAAAACTGAGTAAGATGTAGCTGAAAGACTTATTTCCTCAGTGAGAAATGCTTCAATATATGGATCCAAAGTTTTAATGTGGACTTCATCCACATTAACACATCCTTGTTTCTGTGCATCTCGAATGAAGAGTCAGTCTTGTTTGCACAATGGGGAGTTAACTTAGATATAAAAAGTAATTACAGCTGATGCTCACATAGGCGATGTCTTGACATATGTAGCATGAGGGATTTTGGGGCAGTCCACACGGACACACTGGAAACCACCATAAGTATTAATGCACATCTGGTCCTTTGTGCAGTTGTTTTGTCGAGTGGCACACTCGTCAATGTCTGTGAGGAAACATAAACACAGTTGGACATTTACACAAGCAGAAAAGTTAGTTGTGATGTTATTCACACTGAACAAGAATCACATTCTCAGTTTTTTTGTTGAACTTATCAGCTTCCAGAAAAAGTAACAGTCTTAAACATAGCAGGCTTACTAAGTATGTTATATGTAAAAATGGATCAGAGGTCGTGGTTGAATACTGTGGTTTGGATGTGAAATGCTGAGGACAGATTATTGAGATTAAAATGAAAAGTGTTTACAAAAACAAAACACAGAAAAAGAAGAACACCTTTACAGCTGCGTCCATCGCGGGTCACATTGTATCCAACAGGACAGGAACAGCGGTAGCCCCCAGGGGTGTTAACACAAGCATGTAAACACAGTCTCCCAGCCTGGCCATTATGGAACAGCTCACATTCATCTATATCTGAAGTGAACAATGCATTCACAGTGAACATCCAAGGACACATAAATGTGTACACCTGATTTAGTTACAGGGCAGATACTAGTCATACCAGTGCAAGCGTTGCTGTCCCTGCCAGAGATGGTGTACCCTGGCTCACAGGTGCAGTGGGTGGTCCCCTGCATTATCGTGCAGCGCGATGGACGAACAAAGGGTCCAGTGGTGGCAGCAGGCAGTGTAGAGGCAGCAGCAGTGGCGGGGGAGGTGGCGGCAGAGGTGTTTGTCATGGTGACAAAGACTGAAAGGACAGGAAGGAGGTAAAATAAGCGGTGTGTTTTCATTCCTTGCTCAGCAGCGATCAGTCATTTATTAACAGACAATGTGTAACAGACATTGCTGATGTGTAGAACATTGTGATGTGAGACAGTCACAACTGCAAGTTTCAAATTGAATTAAAGAGCAGAGTGACTGGGTTTTATCAGCATAAAGTTCTCATAAATGCTGGTATGAGGCAGAAAAGGTGCCTTTAATCCATCTTTAGTCCAATGTGCAGATATCATCCTGCCATGTTTTTCATGACATACCTCCAGATGTCAGCTGCAGTTTGCTTACGATTCATGTAATTCAGTTAGAAATCTTTTTTTAGGGTTTGCAACAATTATACAGTACTTTTTTTAAATTCGCCACGTAAAATTAATAGCATCACTCAACCCTCATCTATTCACACAGATAATGTGTGATATAATGTGATGTCTACTGAAGGCGATTGGCCTCTGCTAGAATTAGACTAACAAATAAGCTGTAGCAACACCGGCTTTGTGCTGATAAGCAAACAGAGTAAGTGTATATCTTTTTCTTTAATTATAAAAAGGATCCTTATCAAAAATCTTTGTCTGTATTACGTATTCAGTCGTATTATTATTGGTCATTATCAGAACTCTCTAATACTGATACCTGGTATGAGCTGGGCTGTAGTCTCTAAAATGGCCCACATGAAATATTAAATAGATTGAGAAAAACAACACATTGGGCTCAACAGATTCACAGTCTGTCTTTGTGTGGTAACTCCACCATCCACGTCAGCTGCCACTCAACCAGCACCGTCTTGGACTTCAGGCTGGAATTCAGTAAAACCCAGTTTCTGGTATGTGGCACTGGCTTGTATTGGCAAGCCAAACCACTGGTCAGTGTAATCTCCTTTAGCAGACTGAGAGCATTTGGATTGTAGCCTATAAAAATGTGGTCAGCAGCAAAGTATTGTCAAAACATTTGGTGCCACCCAGCACCCAAACTATAGGTATCTGAACTGTTACTTGTTAAGTGTAAGTGTAAGTGTAAACACAGTAAGATTGAGAAGTAAAACTGTGTGTGTGTGTGTGTGTGTGTGTGTGTGTGTGTGTGTGTGTGTGTAGTCACCTACATGTTGGCACAGGGCTCTGACAGGTGGCTCCAGACCAGCCTTTGGCACAGACACAAGAGAACTGATTCAGTTCATCCACACATGTCGCACCATTCATGCAAGGAGAGGACGCACACTCATTGATGTCTGAGGGAAAAGACAGAGAGGAAGGTTATACGAGGAAACTTAAACGTATGCAACCAAATACCTTTGATGCTTATAGATAAAACAATGTGACATCATGGTATATGTATGTTAGAGCAGGAGTGAGGACAAAATGGAGCAGATGAGTTGATATTAGGTGCAGCCAAAGTGTAGGGGAAAGTCTATCTTGATCAAACAGCCTTTGAGCTGTTATCTTAAAGTCAGCGAGCTGTCAGACGACATAGAGGTTGGAATATCGCATGTCACAGCATTCAATCAGCTCTCTGGACAATGACCAACGTACATAAAGAGGAAATATGATCATGGGTCACATATGAAATGTATCTTTGCATGGAAAAACACTGGTGACATGCATGATGCACAAAAAGAGGAATGGCAATAGAGAGCAGGAGAGGAAAGGTTACAAAGAGGACGATGACAGGCTTGAAAATGTGATCAGTGGTTTAGATAACAACATCTGTGGATGGTCAGGGAGAAGAGGAGGAGAGACACTGGTGGGAAGAGGATGAGGAGGAGGAAGTGGAGAAAATGACCATCTGAGTGAGGCCAGGTGGCAGGAGACCGGTGCTGCTCTCTAACCTCGACAGCTAGTTTGCTGGCCACTCCAGGTCAGGCCTTCCTGACAAACTCTGCTCTCTGATCCAACAAGTTCATAACCAGGGTCACACAGGAAGTGAACCTCATGGCCCACGCTGTGCGACTTGCCAAGTTTCCTCCCATTGACCGGGGTGTCCAGTTTTGGGCAGGTACCTGTAGTTAAAATAGAAGGTAATAAAAAAGGAGAATGGCAGGTATTTCACCATCTAACATTTGAATAAATCAGTCTGTCTGAGTGTTTTTGCTTACTGTTGATGGCTCTTGATTGCTTCCCTGCATTGCTCTGCAACAGATTTATTTTCTTCTTCAGGTTGCGAAGGCTCTGCAAATACGAGGCTTCATGGGCTGAGAGAAGCTTCTGCACCTGCCTCAGAGAGCCCTGTATTTCCTGTCTACTTGGACAGTCCTGGAACAAAACAGAGGACAACTGATATCAATAAGTGTTAAATAAAAAATGTGCTTTCATTCAATCATTTTGATGTGAGAAGATTGTGATTTTTGTTAAAGCAGTATTCCTCTAAGCCTTAGGAGCATTTAAGAGTGTACTGCATTATACATAGTGTTACTATTTGGATCTTGAAAGCTGCATATTTGGTGTTGAAACTTTTAAAGGCTGTTTTGCTGCCTTAATGAATACAGAACTGATATTCCTGTGGCTCAGGCAAGTTAAAAATAAATATTTGTCAACATGTAAAAGAGACCGCAGCTCCACAAGCCAGTGATGTCATTGATGTGTGAGCTGGAGAACTAACTTTCCATTCATTCCAGCAAATTCATTCATTCACAAGACTCAAAACGACGCTAAAGATTTTTACAACCAAAATATCTTCACTTTTTTAAACGTAAACTTAAACTTACTTAGTGCAAAAGTTACTGTTCACCTTTTCATCATTATATTGCACTCCTGCACTTCTGTCTACAATTAAAATTTCAGTCCCCAGTTGCCAGATTATCTCACATTAATTAAGCATTTATTTTTGAATGTGGCTGCAAGGGAAAACTATCTGATCACCTCAAATGCCTGTGGATTGCCGAGGTTACTCTACCAAAGTAAATCCATTGCTTTGTTACTCAATTGTGCAGGCAGATGGTTTAATTAAAAGTAAAACTGAAGTCAGCTCCACTGCATGTCAACAAATGAAAGTCTGCTGAAGGAGTGCACTCGAAGCCCTGTGCAGCACAGAGGCTGAGCTGTTCGATAAGCGAGTAAATGCAGTGGGATCAGAGTATGTTTGGCCACTGTAAGTATCTGCAAGCAGGACCCTCCTCCTCTCAAAGTTAGATACTGTAACTCAGTCATAAACACAGGAACACTCTCTGAAAGTAACCAGTTACTGTGTGGTTTTAGGTGTGACCCCGTGTGGATGTTTAAAATCTTCATTACATCAAGTTATGTAACCGTCACTTTCGGGGAGGGGATGAAATCAGCAAAAGCTACTTAGCTTGCTCTTTGTGATGTGGTGGGGTAAGCCAGACGTGTATAAATGCCCTCAGCATAAACATCACCTGTGTTACAGCCTCCCTTTCAATTGGCTGGAGGGGCGAGGGAGTGGCACTGTTTTCTCCTTCGTTGAACAGCGTCATTCTCCACCCTCTGCCCTGTCCTCTCATGCATGTTTTCAGACAACCAATTAGTGTTTTCATCCAGCCAGAGTTATGTAAGAAGAGTCAATATTTGTTGAAAACACCTTTCTGATTTGGACTGAACTGGGGTTTGGACAGACTTCAGTCGGTCGGGGGGGTTGGCTCGTGTTTATGGCGTAGTTGTCAAAGGCCTCTTTCTGCCCATGCTAAGCTACATTTCACATGGCCTCATGTTAACTGGGTGACGGTGTGTAGGTGGCAAGCAGCATGGAGCTACAGATTACAGTACAGTACTGTTAAATCTACCTGATTTATCGAACTATTGAGTGTGTAACAACTTTCAAACAATGAAATGCAACTTTAAACAAAATGCACACATATACAAGACTAAAAGCATCACACTCACATTCTTATGGATATTCATAAACACATAAACATGCTATATCTCTCAGTAGAACCACACTAACAAACATGCACAGACACAGACATGTATGTAAAGCCCAGAAGGCAAACACTGACAGACAGATGCAGCTTTTAGGAAATATCTAGCAGGTTATGCAGTGAAACACAGCATAGATATGCTGAGGGCATTCATTCACTGGAGTCTCTGGGGTCTTGTTCCTGAAGCTAGCGTGCAACATGAAGGTGACTCCAGTTTTTCTCTGTCAAAAACTTTCTATGTGATGCAAAGCAAGGACATTCACAGTAGGGCCTGTTCTACTTACGATAAGAGAGCTTACTCAGATTTTGCATTTTAAGCCAGGCATGGAAGTAAATTGATCAATTCAATAGATAGAGTAGAACTGAAATAAGATAAGGTACCAAACTGTGGCTATAATTCATTGATTGGCTCATTAGCCCGAGACACTGCGCTCACTCACCTGTCCAAAAGTTGCATGGAATGAGCAGAAGCACAGCACGGTGGTGACAATCGCAGTTGACGCAAGCATGTTTCCACTGATTCCAACCCAATCGACGATCAGTCCTCCAATGTGTGAGAAGCTGCAGGCAGTGGGAACTTTGAGTGTGTGCAGGGACTCCAGGTGAGAGACTGACCACAGTTGGCAGTGGAAAAAGCTGCTGCAGCAAACCGCTGAGGAATGTTGGGTTTTTCTCTTCAGGAACCAATCAGGGAAGGAGATTTTAAGAAAAATGTGACCACATGATTATCCCTTTGGTTGACTTGGTGTGCACTTCTTCCCTATATCATGTTTATGTAGAGGAGGAAGAAAACTGAATTACGCAAGAAAAGATGCATCATGCACAATCTGCAAAGAAACACCAGATGAGAATCATTCTGAAGGACAAAGACATGTCACACTTTGCAAACTGCAAACAAAAGGATAAACTTTAAAACACAGGATTAGAACATGCTATCACTAGCTTTAATGTTTGACGTTGTTAAAGGCATGTTTACAGCAATAATATTTGTAAGCTCAAGAGTAAACTCAGCCAATATTTTCAATTATATTTAAATAAATAATGATATTACTATACATCCACTCATCTGATTAAGGTCGGTCTGCTCAACTTGATATCAGACACAATGTTTATTACCAGTGATGGAGACAAGCTACAGAGAGGCTGTGCCCTCTGCAGGATTATAGTCACACATGTATTCCTGTACTCTATTTTAGTTGAACTGAACTAAAAAAACACATTTTTCTCAGGTTACAAATCTGACCTGTGTACATCATGGTAATGGGCTCTGAGCGATATAGCCCTGACAGTGGGGTCAGGGAATACAACAAGATGGATGAAGATGACAGGTGGTAAATGTTTACTTTCTCCTTATATATATTACCCCTGCAGGTCAAACATGATGATTTACAGCTATGAAAAGACTCATTCCCTTATTTTTCTCACCACATCACTAACTCAGAAAATTAGCACCTGACTAGCTATTGTTTTTTGAAATTCAACCCTCTTCACGGTCAGACAGACCTTCGTTTTTCCCGAGGACAAATTGATGTGCAGCAGTTGCCGTACAAAGTGGTAGAAAGTGCGGTACAGCAGTCAGTGCATGTAAACAGTAATACCATTCTTACATCTGTCACTATGATGGAGTATGGTAAAACAATAAAGCTGCACGTTAGCTGGGGCAGTGACACTTGAGAAATGTTTGTCAGGTAATCAGGTTGCATCTGTCCAGGCTGACAAAGCCAGCAAAGTAAAGACAAGACTTTCAAATTTACTTTGTGACTTTCTCTCTGCAAGATGTCTGTATTGTTAGCATCTTCTTTTCTGTTCTTAGTTATAAAGGAAGTAAAATTACATTGGTTCTGCAGACAAAACTGCTGTTGTGGAAAATCAGATCATCTAAATTAAACTGTAAATATGTGAGTTGTTTAGTCTCAGTTAAGTTTGCAACTGAAGTACGCTGCTGAAGAGAAAACATTTACTGTGTGAATGCACTTTCGTCCTCAGTGCGTGTAGCCGACACCGCTGCAGTTCAAAGACTAATGAGGGGGCTCAGGCTCTTGAGTACTGCTTTGAGCTCAAGCAGCAAGGAGCTTACAATGATTCCTTCGGTTGTTGGATTCACCTGAGAAATCATCTTAGTGGGTGGCTGCGTCTGACTGAGGCCAGAACAGACTGTGTATGCAACCGTCATTTGGCTCAGCGGGGTCACACAGTCCCTGACTGATGCAGCAAAATCAAAGAGATAAGAAATAACTGGGCAGCCTGGGGACTGAGTCCTCAGTGCAAAATCCATTTAGCCCACAGGGGAGAGAAAAGAGTGGGAGTCTATTGTGTTCTGCTGCAGTCATCTCCAGGCTCTGAATCATCCCCTCTATGTGTGAATCATGATTCATGCTTCCCACACTGGGTCCATAAAAATAACATTGTCCCCATGTCTGAACAGACACCCAGACAGCTCCATCCTGTACCTTCCCACACTCAGACCTACGTGGACATTTTGTACCGTTTAAAGTTCTGCCACCTCATGTTCTGCTACAACAACTTCCTGCATCTCAGCCGGCCCATCAAGCTTCATCTGCTGTGATTCATCTGAATGACGGACACCAGTCTCTCAAAACAAACGTCCCCTCGTTTAACAGTGATGAATATTCACGCTCAGCCAAGAGTAAACCTCTCTGTTTGTCATCAGGACATGATGATAGAGACCATTAAACAATTTGTCCTCAGTGGCTGACTGGTACTAGTAACACACTTGCTGTTTGTAGGCTAAATATTTACTTTAAATGTACTCAGGTACTTAAGTACAGCAGTGAGATATTTGCACTTTCTTTGAGTATTTCCATTTTATGTTACTTTAGTATTCTCATCCACCACATTTTAGAGAGAACACTTTTTAGTCTAATACATGTATTTTACAGCCTTGTCTTACTTCACTGAACATGATTTTGCACACAAATCTCATGATCGATGTGTTGAAGCTGCTGTAGCACCATCTGCTGTGATGTCTGCACTATTAAGTGAAGTAATAACAAAAAAATGAAACCTTTAAATCTAATCAAAGGTTCTGATATTCAAAAGCAAAAGTGAGATAAGAAAAGTGTATTTAGAGTAATGAGAAAGTTTCTTTGATTTATTCAGTTGTGTATTTTCAAAGTTGAAAAAGTTCTTTAATAAAACAATAATTGAACAATATTTTTTTCCTCTTTAGTTTCAGCTTACAATTTATCACACTCTTCAGTCCAAATTTGGTGATTTTGAAATGAAATTTTTGATTTTTTTTTTTTTTTTTTTTTTTTTTTTT
>JBBMOE010000001.1:15730453-15906448 GCA_037975065.1 Chaetodon trifasciatus
ATATATATATATATATATAGCTAGCATATGATACATTGCTGCAGCTTAAACTACCCAACAGGACATGAAGTAGTAATATTAATCCTCAAACATCTTATGTGAAAGTAAAGCACTGACACGGATCATTTTACTGCATACTGAGTTTTACTTTTGATGCTTTACGGACATTTAGCTGAATACTTACATACTTATATTAAGTAAGGCTTTGAGTGCAGGACTTATCTTAGAATACTTCCACAGTGTGGTATTATTACTTTGACTAGAGGAAAGGATCGGAATACTTCTTCCACCACTACCTCCATGTGGATGATGAGGACCATTCGCGGTTTGCATCCACCTCCAATGCAAAACGTGCAGGAATCGCTTGGGGCATTTGCGTTAGAAAAGGCATCAGGTGTCAAATGCGTCATGTAGCTTGGATGACTTTCAAAAAGAGAAGGATTTGAGAAATACCCTGTTGATCTAATGAAGTAATGAGAGGTTACCGACACTCTACGGTAGGTCTATAGTCCCTGCGGGGAGAGTGAACTCTCTTTGAATAGGGACGTGGTCTGCATGCGCTGCAGTCCGAGGTGAAAGCTGCTCAAGTGGAAAGAGGGAGGAGAAGCTCATGGAGGCAGGATAAGTGGACCAAGTGGCCGCTGATGTTGGAGACTCTTCAGAGGTTCACGATGAAGTCCGTCTCAGCGTCCCGGTGTCTGGATCTGTTCACCGTTTTGTCTCTGCTGCCTCTCCTTATCTCCGCGCATCGGATTATTAGAGACACACCGGACCTGCTGAAGTCCACCTCCACCGGTAAACAACACTTCAATTTGTCCATGAGACAAGTATCCACGAGGGACACTTGTCTGGACGAGCCCTCGTGGCGCAGGGTGAATTCCATCAGCTCGCACTCACTCAGACTCCTAAACCGAATCTAGACATTTTTCCTCTTCATGTAAAAGTTAGAGCAAGTAAGTCAAAGAGAACACAGTTTTACTGGTGGAGGATTGAATCAGGTGTCTGTCCTTTAGGCTGTGGACACCGAGCTGTCCAAATCCATCTGGCAAAACACTTACAGCCCAATCTGTCACTAACCCCTTGCTACACAAGTTTGGCCGCATCTTAACAAGTTGCCATTTGATGGTAATTCGACAAACACCAAATTATTAACCCATCACTGCGGAGCCGGATCCATGTGACTTCTTTTTTATTGTCAAATGGGCTCAGATGTAATGTGTAAATTTAAGGAGCAGAATAAGTACATTTGCGTGACTGCTAAACGTTGTTAATCCACAATTTTACATGAATGATTTAAGGATTTCAGGCCCAGTTTAACGTGATATAGGGCTGATTCAGGCATGGCTTCTCAGATTGCAGAGTAAGGTGACTTTACTTTAACCTCTTTGTCTAGAAGCAGTATATAAATCTATGATAAACTATTCTAGTTATTCTAAGGAGATAAGATGACACTTGAAGTGTTTATTAATGTACCTTATCTGTAACATTTATAACATCCTATAGAAGCATGTTTTCTATTGTACATTTTTACTTACCAGGGCATTATTAAGGGGACTTTAGTGATATAGGTGTAAAACAGCCTTCAATTGTATGATGTGTTTGTGTACCAACAGGTGATTGGGGCATTTTACATCTGCTTTTGGGTGAAGCTTGTTCACTCGATCATAACAAAAACTGTGAAAATATTGTCTTGAGTTGTGTGTGTTTAACCTGACTGACCCTTGAGTTGAGTTATGAGTGAAACTGTGACAGACAGACACACACACACACACACACACACACACACTCTCAAACATCCCGCCAAACATTTGCATTCTGTTGCCACAGTGACAGCCATAAGAGGTATACTAAATGAGCGTTTCTGTTTTCTTCCAGAGCTCGGGGTGAAGGAGCGCTCGCAGATTGTTGCCCAGCACAATAGGCTGCGCAGCCGGGTCCAACCCATGGCAGCTAACATGCAAAAAATGGTTTGTGGCATGCATTGTCTGTTTCTTCTGTGTGTGTTTGAATGGCATGAATGCTGTTGCCTGAATGTGAGTTTAAGGCACTTCAACATTGTTCATCCTGTCAAAAAATGGACGTGGTACACTGTGCTGATTTTCACACCAAAGTTTAGTCTTTCTGCAGTAAACATTTGTCTCTTTGAAAGAGTTACTCTCGCTCTGGCGGCTGCAGAGAGAAAAACAGTAATGATGATGGTGTCCATGATGCTCTGATGTGTTGATCTGCATGCGAGGTAACAGCTCTGAGAATCAGAGAATGACAGTCCAGAAACTTGGTTCAGAGTTCGGTTTTTACTGTTTTTCTAACTACAGCAGGGATGGTCACAATACAGTCACAGGGAAAGCGCTATCACACACAAAGCACTTAATCAACAAAAAGCCCACAGTTCCCACAAAGTGTGACCATTTGCTTTGGTCTGAAAAATAGTCTTCTTTCAAAAGTGAAATCACTAAACAAAGGCTCAGATTAAAAGAGGTTCTTAGTTGAGCCGTCTTCCTCTGGAGTGCTGATAGGCTCAACAGGGTGAAATACTGGAGTTAGTGCACCATTTATTGTGCCCTGCTGCAGGCTGAGTGATAGTGTGGATGTTAGAACTGAGCCAAAATCAATTAGCTGTGTGTAGTCTTGTGAGGGTCACACAATGAAATGACACCAGTGAATCTATTTGTTTTTTTTAGCTGAATAACAATCAAACTAGGCAACATTTTGTAATTTGTTTGTCTCTTATTACTGCTGATCACCACACATTGTTAAAATACGGTGCACAAAAGCAGACGTGAATGATAAAAACAGGTAAAGGCTCGCTGTGAGGTGTTGCTGAATGTGCAGCAATTCTTAATATTATTTTTTGCCTCAGGTTTTTCTAATCCCACTTTCTCCAAAACACCCTGACTAAATCCTGTCCCTATCTTATTCCATCTATTGCTTAGCTGTACAGCGCTTATCTGCACAACTGTCTTGCCTGCAAGTGATTATGACCGAGAGGTAATGATGGATTATGAAAGTCACAATGAACTAGATATCCTCCGGGCCTAATATGAGATTTGTGCCAGGGCAAACTGTCGCTTTGTCGTAGATTACATCGTCAAAGCCACCCATACAGACTGAGCCTCTTTCTTCGACTGCTCTTCAGCCTCCGAGAACTGTTCTCAGCTGATAAGACCGTAATGAGAAAAAGAGGATGTGGATAATCATTCTGCATTCACAACTCTGGTATTACAGGTAATTTCCCTGTGAAAACCCTCAGAGGAAGCTTTGCCAAGCTGAAGAGGCATATTAAAGAGCTTTACTGATAAACGTTAAAAGGCTCAAGGCTTCTGCTGTGTTTGTGAATATCTGAATAAGGGTTTTTTTCTCACACAGTAAGCATTGTGGTGAGATTGCGTTGAAGTGATTATAATATAGTCCTTTAGGCTTTGCTTTCACGGTGAGATAAAATACCAATATTTTAGCAATGAATGATTCTCCTCCCTTTCTTACCCAATGCCCTGTTTGAAGGTTTTCTTTGAGCTTGAAGAGGCTAAGAACTATAATGAGGTCACTCTCAGAGCCAGGAGTTCAAGTATTTACTTTTTATATGTAAATCATGACTTCTGTTTGTGAGATTGTATTTTATTAATCTCTCTCAGAACTTCTTGGACACCAGTACTTCACATTAATTTCATCAATTTAGCTAATTCAGTATACAATAACATAGTAGTTGTTAATGGTGGCACAGCAAAGGCAAACCAGAGTATGAATACAAATCTGTCTTAGTGAGACATTCACAAGCGAGATGTTGAAATCCCACTGCCCACTTAGATGAAATATTGCCTGGTGACCTTATACCCCTCTGGTGACATCAAAGTGTGAGCCGATGGCTCAGGCAGGCTGACATCAGAGAGCAGATGAACAATGAACTCAAGGGGGCTCGACCTTCCTCCATCACACATCAGTGTCGTCCCTCTGATGTCTATGTCCCAAATTCTTATTTGGAGATTCCGTCTTTAATAGATGGCGCAGACTGAAATGTGACAGAAACTATGAACAGGATGCCCTGAATGTTCTGAGAAAAGAGGGAAATGTCACTTAAGATCAGAAAATGGTTGTGAACATTTGCCTCTTTCAGTATACTTTCAAATATAGCACAGTTTATTCAGGGTTTATAAGTAGTAATGACAATAACATTAGCCCCAGAATCCCTGACTGTTGGATGATAACTGCCTAACGTTAGTAAGCCAGCTAAGGAGACACAACATGCAAACATGGTCTGCAGAAGCAGTTCTCTGAACGCGAACAAGTTGATCTTACAAAGTGTCAAAGCAGAAGAGTGGTACGGGGATTCGGAACTGCAGCTACTGAATTGTAATCCCTTACACTACCTGACACTGAAAAAGTAATCGCATAATTGTCACTAAGTAATGTGTTACTGCTAAACACTGCAATAAATGATCGAAGTATTAGTTAATAACTTATTAACCCAAGATAAAGCCATTAATTACAACTTAAAACCCTTTGATACATGATCTCTTATTAGAATGTGCTGCCCAAGAACTGACCAGTTAACTTAATTTCTTTAATTTCATTAATAGTTTATATATATGCACGCACGCACACACACACACACACACACACACACACACACACACACACATATAAAGTTTGAATGTATGAATTCATGCATTTATGATTTTTATCATTTTTTTCATTGAGGACTGCAATCACTGGAGTTTGGCTAAATTAGTAGTGAGAGAACTTGAAGTGATGTTTGCACTACAGCAAATGTGGCAGAGTGAATGTGGAAAGTTTGTGTGGAAACCAGTTGTTTACTTGAATCAGCCGCTGCAAATCTTGGAAAATGTACCACTAAGTGAAGTGTTTACACCAGTGTAGCACACAATGAGTGTCAGTCTGTGTCTGCCGGACCTGACGTGGGCTGGCAGCTTGCCTAAGGTGTCTCCCTGCCTGCTGCCCATTGCACAACTGGCACTGATCCCTGAAGAGGATTAAGGGGGTTAAGAAAATCACGTAGGCACTATGAGGAATGACCTTCACGCCAAAGGGTTTTTCTTTCATCCAGTTTTAATCAGTATTATGCAAAGTACAATATGAGCTTTATTTCGGGTTAAAAGTGCAACTTCAAGCCCAACAGACCCCAATAACATATTTTAATAATTAAATGAGTTTGTGATGAAAAATTCGTGTCAGTAATTATTGATGTAATTGATAATTATTTTTTCATTTTACATGTAGAGTAATGAATTCCTTCATTTGTATCAGTTTGCAAAAATTCTAAAATAAACTGACAAAAAGAAAATGAATTGAATTGCCCTTTAGTTTTACTGAAAACTAAAGGGCAAGTAAAGTAATTTAACATTAGCTTCTTGTGACTAGCTCTGGTTAGCATCTCCCGTGTACATATAAGACCCTGCCAGAGAAGGCAAAAATATGTGTAAATGATTCCTTAATATTCAAGATGTGCAATGACATTAAATTGTCTTTATAGGAGTGGAGTGACAAGTTGGCGTTACTTGCAAAGGAGAGGGCGGCGTTGTGTCATGCAGACAACCCCCCTCAGCGCTCTTCATCTTCCAGTCACATTGGCTGGAACACAGATCTTTCTGCCTACGGTGTCACCTCGTTTTCTGATGTCATTGACTCCTGGTTCGAGGAGGGAAAAGATTTTCTCTACTTAAGTGGGAAATGTAGAGAGAATGCTACTTGTCAGCACTATACACAGGTATTAACCAGCAGATACAAACTGTCATCAGATATGTTCATGTGGAGTCCTACTTTTACAGACATGTCAGAGTTATTCCTGTGGACGTGCTGATGTTGTGTGTCTGAACCTTCTGTTGTTGTGTAGCTGGTGTGGGCAACTTCCAGTCACGTGGGTTGTGCCAGCCACCTCTGTCTGAGAGAGCGAGACCTCTGGGAGACATTTGTCTGTGCATACTTCCCTGGGTAATAATTACACACCTCCACCCCCGAAAAAGAAAAAGAGAGAAAAAGTTAAATTCACCTGAAAAAAGCATAGTGTAAAGATTTAAAGGCTCTTTAATATTTTTCAATTGATACTCAGATTGAAACCAGGATAACCCAGTTTGTATCAATACATTTTTCCAGCAAGTGTTAAAAACACTACAATTGCATACTCTAGATCTTTTCTTAGTATGTGTGGTTTGCAGTGTATATTTGTGTTGCTGCAGGGGTAACTGGGAGGTGAATGGTCAGCTGGTGATGCCCTATAAGACGGGGTTATACTGCTCTCTCTGCACCTCTTCTATGTCGGGCTGCTTCAGACTGTGGGACCATGTGGGTGGATTATGTGGTAAGACTATATACATATACACAGTACATCTATCTATTTATCTATCTATATATATGTATGTGTGTGTGTGTGTGTGTGTGTGTGTGTGTATACGTGTATGTATATGCATATATATTTATGAATGTTGAATGTTGCACAGTATCCTGCTGATGTCATTCAAATGGAATCTCACCTGTGCTGCAGTGATGTTAACAGCTCTTGAAAAATGATCAGATGTACAATTTCCAGTTGTTCATTTTGCCTGTTTGTGTGTGCGTGGGTTTGTTGGTCTGCATTTACATTTGTCATCAGAGATCCCAAGGAATCCTTGCCGGATGAGCTGTGGTCAGCACGGTCATCTTAATATCTCATCCTGCAAGTGCAAGTGTGACCCCGGCTTCACTGGACGCCTCTGCCAGGGTACCACTCATCAGCACATTCACATACATACTGGGATCAAGCCTCATTATGTCTTAGCATCTTGATATTTACAGTGGAGAGGCAGATTTCACTGCTGTCTGTCTGTCTTTCAGTACGATGCAGCGTGCAGTGTGTGCACGGTCGTTTCAAAGAAGAAGAATGCTCCTGCTTGTGTGATGTTGGCTATGGTGGTGCTGAGTGTGCAGGTAAGTGCAGTGTGGTTTAGTATATGCTTCTTTGTGTTTTCATACACCTCAGCAATTTGTACTCGGAGACACAGATTGGTTTAAAATTGAAAAGCATGCACAGACGCACACATGCAGAGAAAATCCATCTGGTTCCTGTTACATTCTGCATTTACTGTGAGGGGTGTCGAGTCTGGTGACACGATGAAAAGCTGGTGTGTAGCTACATTGTATATCAAGTAGAAGGTGCAATTCTATACCTTTAATTACTGAGTGTAAATTGTCTAAATGTATGCCTGTGCACTCATATTTTCAGGATGCAAAATGATTTCCCATAAATTGATTTGGTTTTCTCTTATTAATTTCCCAGGACATAATTCTGCAAATTTCATCCACATTTCCAATTACACTGGCTTAAAAGATTACGATATATTTAAGTCTGTTCACTGAACCTGGTGCTCAGTATCATTACTGCTCATTTTCAGTATGTTTTGGCGGTTTGTATCTCAACAGAGAAAGTGCAGTTTCCCTTTCAGAGCTGTGATGTGACGATAGATGGTGATTGTTTCATGGTGTCTTCAGAAGCTGACACCTACTATGGAGCCAAGAATCGCTGTCAGGTGAGAGACAGGTGTGTGTTGCCCACAGGGAGGGTGGGACAAGCTCTCCAGCCACAGTTTGTTATAGAAATCTCTATATAAGGATTTTGATTCTGCTTTCAGTGTGGCCTTCTCTTTTGTTTAACCCACCAGGAACGAGGAGGTATTCTAGCTCACATCCACAATCAGAAGGTTCAGGACATCCTGGCCTTTTATCTCAGTCTGCTGGAGACGAGCAACGAGGTCACCAACACTGACTTTGAGACACGAAACTTCTGGATTGGTAGTTTTTCATCTTTGTCATGCAAAAACATGTTCAAACACTGCACAGCACCAGATGAGATGGCAGACATCTGATCAGATGTGCTGCCAGGTGGAGGTTGTGGAGATGCTGCATGGATAAAACAGCAGTATTTTTGCCCCACAGGTTTGACATATAAGCCTCTGAAAGACTCATTTCGTTGGGACACAGGAGAGATCCCTCAATTCAGCAGCTTTGCCTTTGGGCAACCTGACAACCAAGGGTAAGAGACACATTTACCAGCAGACATTAGCTACTCCAGAGTGCAGTGGAGCTCAACAACCAAGCAAACACCAAACAAACAAATAAAGGGTACAGTAAAGGTAGAAATTTGCTGAGAGACAGAGAATGACTTTTTTTTTTTTTTTTTTAGCTTCAGGCCTTTGTTTTATCTTTATCTAATGTAGATGTGTCTGCCTGTACGATGACTTAAAGGTTATTGTGTGAGATTGCTGTAGTTAGATCTTTCATTTTTTTACCTCTGAATTAAAATAGACTACTTAAATAGCACTTAAAATGACATTTATATATACATTTTTATTTAAGGACGAGCCAATGAAATACTGCAATATCCACCCTGACCACTAGATGTCTCTCTCTTTCCGTGGCTCCTCCATTCTATCTATCTATCTATCTATCTATCTATCTATCTATCTATCTATCTATCTATCTATCTATCTATCTATCTATCTATCTATTAGTTTCAGTCATGCAGTCCTTTATAAATTAAATATCATTTCCATATCTGAATCTGAATAAATGAGTTATTATAATCAAGACAACAGCATCCACTGCTTTAAAAGTTCAAAAGTTTTTTTTTTCTTTACATTAAACCTTTTTAATCAGCAGCTTAAATAATAAGAAGGACTTACTCCTTCTCTTTCTCTGTCTAGCTTTGGAAACTGCGTCGAGCTGCAGGCATCAAGTGCTTTTAACTGGAACGACCAGCGCTGCAAAACACAGAACCGATACATTTGCCTGCATGGTAAGGCTCCCCCTGGGTGAGGGGGGATGAAAGTGTTGAGAGAGTGAAGGTTTTCTATAAATGACCATCTGGTGGACCTTCCGGCTAAGAGGTTGCACCGCTCATCACTGAGTCACTGTGTCACCCTATAAATGCGATCTGGCTGCATTTCTTTAAATGCAGCAGCACGTCCACGGATGATGTGCAAGGGTGACTCATTTGTCCTCTTGTATGTCTCCTAAAACTTGTCTGTGGATGCAAAAACACACCACACAAGTCCTCCATTTTCTTTGGCAGTGTATGATTGGTGGAGATGGTGGTGACTACACATTCTGGGAGAGACAGCATGAGGAAAGACTTCCTGCCTTTTTACGTCTATTGTTGTGTCACAGTAATGTCACAACATCAAGCCTATTCCTCAGTAAGTGTGATTCTGAGTGACTCCAGCAGCTATTCTGACAGACCGAAACACAAGCTTGATGTTGCTTCTCAGATTATTATACTACAGCATGTTTCAAGCCTAATATTTCCACATCCATATGCGCATCATATTTTTGAGTATTGTATTGAGTATTATGCCTGTATTACAGGTGATGGTAGAGAGAATACCAGGGGTGCCATGTTGTGGTTCGTGCTTAACCCCTAACACAAGGGTGCGCACCAGTTCACCAAGACCCCAGAGAAATATTTTGATGTTTACTGGAAAGGGTTGTTCTAGGTTTTATTATTTTTTTTTTTTATGAGAGCGATAAGACTCAGACTCATGTGAAGGCCAGAAAACTAAAACAGTGAGCTAAAAGTGGCTAAAATCTGGTCAGCTCAGCATTGCAGGTGACCCTTTCACATTACACAGAATGACTTGATTGAGTCTTTAATAATTAATAATATATTTATTATTAAAAAAAAGTCACTTATGGAGTTTTACAACATTTTGTATTTGTTTGGGTAGTAGAAGGGCTGTTTTCTAAAAATATTGGCTGTTCTTTACTATTTTTTCCCCTACCTGCTGTGCTCTACAGTGTCCAGGCAATTAGCACAAGGTCTTTCACAGCCTCTGTCACTGATAATCACAGCAGGGTGAAATACTAATCCACTGTGTCCATGAACAATGTGAGCACAACATTGAAATCTCTGTGTGATCCTGCCTACACATTTAAACGTGGCACTCAGTCTAAATCAATGGCACTGAGTGCTCGCCGTCAAGAGCCTTTGAACGATCAATATACATCAGCTCCACAAAGGCCTGCAGTGTTTAGACACACACATACCACTTACATTGATCGTAAGGAATAAGATGGTGGCAGATGTTTAGTTTTGCCCACATGATTGTGTCTTTGCAAGTGGCTGGTGCTGGTATTGATCACTCGCAGCTGACACAGTGATCTGCTCTGAATGAGGTAAACGTTGGGAGGATCACATTTTTCTAACCTGCTTTTCGAACACCTCTTAATATCTCCATCGTTGTAGTTTGTGTCAGTGTAGAACAGGACTTGAGGGTTGTATATGAGCAGTAGTAAAGCTACTGTAGTACAGATTTCATTAACAAAGCTAAATGCGTGTAAGTGTTCCTCAGTCAATTATTTTACCACATTTCCTCTCAAAATAAGATCAACACTTTGCTGAAGCAACAGAGTGAAATGCATAAATTCAGCTGATTAAAAGCATACTGATCCCTCCATGCCATCAGAGTGATTTCTTGCCTTCATCTCTGTGTTTTGTTAATTGGTAATAAAATGATAAGTGGATATCACACAGCCTGAGGCACACGCTAAGCTATGTTTCTCCAGAGCACTGGCTGTGTGTATATATGTGTGTGTGTGTGTGCGTGTGTGCGTGTGTGTGTGTGTGTGTGTGTGTGTGTGTGTGTGTGTGTGTGCGTGTGTGCGTGCGTGTGTGTGTTTCTTTTCTTTAGCATGCAAATGACTGTACAGTTTCATGTCTCTTGTGTCATTATAATGTCATGTTTTACATTATTAACAGTTTGTTCACAGTTGAATTGAAGGATCTGGGATTTAAGGCACAAACCACATTTTTTTAAATCACTTTCCTGGTGATTGATTCTTAGCTCAACATTTTAAATGTAACGTATTTCCATTGTTTCTATAATTTATGTGTTTGTGTGTATTTCACAGCTGCAGAGCACATTGCCAGGTGGGAGGACGGCAGGTGAAACAAGGTGTGTCATACGTGTCACATGTTGGTTGTGACAGTGGCTGCTGTTGTTGGTATATGTTTTGTCAATAATTGTACCAATGGACCAATGTAGTTTAGATGTACTGTATATACTGTACATGTTTGAATGCTTAATGCAAATGTTTTATCATTAAATGGTTCTATGCTACTTAGCAAATGCATGGTTTGATTCTTTGCATATACCCTGAGTGAGCAGCTTCAGTTTGAGTGAAAAGGCTGCCATACATCCCTGCTCTCTTCTTTTGTATCTTCGTCATCCTCTGCCCTCATGTGACCTCAAAATCGATTTAGTCCGCCATCATTAAAGAATGTTTCAGTTCTCCTAATGCTGCTTGGAGCAATGAGGAGAAGGAAAAGAGAAACCTTCTCACGATTATGATGGTGTGCTGCCTGAAAATTACATCATTTGTCAAAGAACAGAGGGGATAGGACAAATAGCACCAACACATCACTAAAGCAAAGAACTACATGATTAAAGCTCAGATGTCCTTTATATTTTGGGTACGTTAAAAACAACACTCATTCTCTAAATCTGGAATTTGTTTTTTCAGAGTAAGTTTCTGCAAACGATGCACCATGCAAAGCCATGCTAGCAGCATAGCTCAAGGGCTGGTGTGTTACTCAGTCTGCCTCTTTATTCTATACTGAAATATCTCAACAGCTAATAGATGGATTGGCACCAAATTTGTACATTCATGGTTCTCAGAGGATGAATCTGTGAATTTGTGTTTAGTGATAGTTAGCAAATGCTAGTTATGCCAACAGGCTTAACTCTGATGGCGACCCTTGTAAATATTACCTCCTTCACATCAGTATGTTAGCATCGTCACTGTGAGCATGTTAGCATACGGATGTTAACATCCAGTTCATAGCACTGCTGTGCTTCAGTATAGCCTCGCATAGCCAGTAGCACTGCTGTAGACGCTTAATCTAAAATTTGACACTCTTAATCTGAGTAACTTTCAGAAAGTTCAAAAGAAGAATGACCTTCAGCTCCTGCATTAATGGTCTGACGGGAAGAAAATATTCCTTTGAGCCTAAAATAATCAAGCAAGAGAGAAATCCTAAAAAAAAAAGAGGGAATGTATTTTTAAAGAATGAACATGACCTGTTAAGGCAGAACATGCAGTTTAGTTGGGAGCATGTGAATTATTTTTTCGAAGAGATTGGTTGTCTTGTCATACCAGCATAGTTGCCATTATGCATATACCAGATAGGCACCAGAGAGAAAGAAAATATCCAATAAGTGAGCAAAATAAGGTACACAGAGATCTTTATTTTGAAAGTGACCTGGTTTCTCTTTCTGATGTTCTAAAATCTAATAGTAGAAGTTTACAACAACACGAGATTTCAAAGTTTGATTAATTTAGACACAACATAAAAGGTGTGCTGCGATAGTTTCAGAGCTCTGCTTCACCTGCTTCTTGTTCTATTTTGAAAGTTACTGTCCTTGTGTCATGTATTGTGTTACTTCCTGTCTTTGTGACGTTGGAAGGGAAAGCAGACTATGACTATTACATTTTTGCGTGTGTGTGTGTGTGTGTGTGTGTGTGTGTGTGTGTGTGTGTAAACCCTGGTCCAGATAGTAATGAAAAACTTTGCAAGGAAAATTCTATTTTCCAAAAGATTGATTCAGCACCTCGGACAGCAAACTTTTCTGTCAGAGGAATGCCTCTGTCGAGATGATGACTGATGTCTCTCTTGTGGAAGAACTGCATAGAAATGTCCCAAAAACTCAAATGCTGTTACAAATGCCATGAAGCATTTCAGAAACTTAGTTATCAGTTCAGTCACTGGGAGGCATCAGGTATGTTGAGGATGTCTTCAGTCTAAGAGTAAATCTGAACCTGAAGGGAGGTGGTAAATCCTCAAGGTGCTTAATGTGTCTGTCATTCGCCCACAGCACTCCCTGAACAGTGACTGAGCAGCAAATGTGGATCTGCCTGCATGTAGAGGCCACAAGACTCCAGAGGAAAGAGGAGAGGACATGTAATAACAGAAAAACAATGTTGAGCATGACAGTCAAAGTTACAACAGTGAGATATGTTAGAGAGAAATTCAAGCAAATTTAAGCAAATAAATGCATGTATTATATAACATACTAAACATTTGAGATATTCAACGAGGGATATCTTTAGTCTAAGTTAATATATTGCTTTTGTATTTTCATTTCTTAAATGTAGTCAGTGTGTGAAGTAAATGAATTCAAACCTGATACAAGAGAGATGTGTTACCATCACACACCATAGGAATTTTGTCCGTGCAAGTGCTTGCTTGTGTGTGCTTGCGTTTGTGCGTCTGCGGATGTGTGTGTGTGCACATTCGCGGCCTTGTTTTGCTTTGTGTGTGAGTGTGTGGTTGAAATGTGGATCAGGTCGGTGAGTGTTTAATGACGGCTCCGAGGTCAGACATCATGCTGCCCTCTCGGTGAACACAGGAGGAGCCTGCTGGATGGTAGATGACGATACACTCAGAAGGAAGAGAGGGATAAAAGCTGCAGATAATGGGGTCAGACAGACGTGCAGAGCTGCTGTGAAACGGAGCAAATGAATGAGACAGGGATGAGGTCACATGGTCAAACATCTGGGAGCAAGAGGAGCAAACCAACACACTAATTGACTTTCAGCTCTACTGAGTTTCCACTTTACTCAAAACATTTTTTATTTTGCTCTGCAAGCTAAGTATATGTACAGCACATCTACATAGTGCATAAAGTGAAACCTTGCTCACATATCTCAGCCAACAACTGTCATATGCATCTGGCTCACACTGCAGTCAGTTCAGTTTATTCACCTTCTTGCTGAGAATTAGACAAGAAGAAAAAGAATACGTACTGTAAATATAAGGCTACAGCCATCAGCGGGTTAGCTTAGCCTCAATGGTAGAAGGGGGAAACAGCCAGCCTGGCTTTGTCCAAATGTAAATAAAATGTGCTTACCAGCTCCTCTGACACTCAAATTCAAGATGAAATGGAAATCCAGATGACCTTTTAGATCACATCACTGGTCATACCGAGCACCCATTTAACAGCATATGCCAAAGTAGTACCTAACCAAGTAGTTTTAGTTTGGCCACACACTCTGTCACTAAGTGAGGTTTGCTGTCTAATAAACTTTTTTGCTGATGTGCTGGTTCATGCTTAAGGCAGCCTCTCTAAACAAAGTGTGTCCTGAATGTGTTTGTGTGTCTGTCTGTGAGTGTGTGTTTTATGTGTGTGAATCTTCGCCTCAGACGCGGCACTCGTGTAGCTTCCTGCTGGTCTCATGGTGCCCTCTGATAAGCTGGTGCTGCAGAGGGTTTCAGAACGGCGCCAGTGGCAGTGGAATTAGCTTCCATTGTCATGATAATGACAGTGATACTCTTGCCCCATCCCCGACTCAGACCAGCCATTGTATGGAAACAGGAATGCAATTTCTCCTGCAGCGGCAACCGACAATCCTCTATGAGAGTGAAAGGTCCCTAAATGACTCTCCATTCAGGCGAGGCTGAGGGGCCAGCAGCCAATTAAAGTGGGAGCAGCAGAACAGCGCCATCCCAAAGACCTAAGGCTGTCTCTAAACACACACATTAAGCAATACCAAGGCACACATACATATACACACATCCATTAGTCACTGTAATTTCCCTTAACAAAGAACATCTAATCCCCTCAACTACCTTTTTCCTTTCTTTTGGGGGCACAGGCAGTTTGTATTAAGTAATTCAAGAGGTTTATTCAGCACAATATGTACACAGACTCAGGAACATGAGTTATCGATTTGAAAATGCCTAAGTATTGGAGTTGGGGGACAGAGTTCCTGAGCAAAGCGGAGATACTCTCCAACACCATCCATCATGGTTAACGTCTTCGCTTGTGTTTATGGTATCAGACAGTCTCCTCTGGGTGTTTATCTGGCAGCTGAGGCAGAGTCACGATGGAGGGCGAAGAGTTTCGAAAGTGTTCACGCTACTGAGCTGTGAGTAAAGTGAATGTGTGCTGTGGGGCTCCGATAGCCTTGAGCTGAGAAGAAGCCTATTGAGCCAGATAGGTTTGTTGTAAGCAACACCTCTAATAATCACTCACTGCACTGACAATTACTCAGAGATTCTCCTCAGAGCAAACAAAAACAGCCTCGTTCATTCTGCGACCACCTTTCCTCAAAACATCTTCTGTCTTTATTTTCGCTGCTGATTCAGACACGTGTCTACATCCTCTTTAGATGCTCCCCAGTTTTTACAATCCGAAAACATTCTGCATAACTGTCATCGCCGACACTGTTACAAACACATATTTTAAGTAACCAAACTATATGCTACTCTATTTTAATCATTTAAATGTTTGGCAGCCTAAATGTCCTGTTTGGGCATTGATTATCTCATTTTTAAATAACCTTTCTGACTTAAACCTTACGATGCCAAACTGTTGCATTTCATTTCATTTTAGCAATATTAGGTGTTTTGGGCAATGCTGTCAATTGCCAGCACATATTCAGTATCTTATCACCTGAGGAGAAAGGAAGCCGGGCTCTACTACAGACAAGGTTTACATATTGTTGAGCTACAGTGAATAGGTATACGAAGAAAATTTAACCCGTCTTGCATAATATTATAAATGCAAAAGTGTAAAACTGTAATGATACAGATTTTTCTCTTCCTGTATTTTGTCCACATTGTGACCTGTATAACCTCGGTTTGCTAGTCCAGCACTGAATTAGCTCTTCCTTTTCTCCTGACCACATGAACTGGAACTTACACTATTGTCTACTTCTGTAATTGTCAACAAATCCCTTGGAAAGACTAAAACCAAAGCTGAATCAATCCCCTTAACAAACCTGATATAGCTTATTGCTCTGTTCCATAAAGCTCCACCGTTGTCCAAAAACAAATCAGTCAGCCAAACTGCTGAACTAGCTGACACCGTAGTGAACATGAGCACTGTAGTTTATTTCAAGCCAGTCCTACATTCTCAGAAATACTGTATGCAGCTGAAAACAGCCCCTGACAAATTCACTAATTGCTTGTGTTTGAGTAACGTTTGCCAAAAACCGCTATACCCAGCTGTTGAAGGAAATTATTTAGTCTTAAAGAATAAATAATAATTTAAAGAAAGCTGTATATTTGGGACCCATGTTGGGACCTTGTTAGTTTTGGTCTTTACATTGATTTTGTTGACAAGGAGAAAAATATAGAATAATGTCTTAATCTTATCCTTTAATCTTCCATTCGTATAGAGCAAATATTATGTCCATTTGTAGCTGTAACACTGTACAACCTTTGAGCTTGCAACATGAATTGCTCCTCTGTTAGACTTAGCTGTCAATCATCGTGGTAAGGCCACACTAACAACACGTCATTCAGTCCTGGAAAAGTTGACATTTTCTGTCTGCTGCCATTAGAAGAAAATATGACCACACCATCATCATCTTCATGAAAATAGAGCAACTGACTCTTACAAGGAATAATAAGCATTTCAACACTAAGCAGAAAGGATCTGTCCCTCAGACGATATTACAAGACCTGTATTTAGATGAGAGCTCTCACCAGACAGCAGGGTTTTTTTCTTATTGTAAATCAGGCTCTCCTGTGCTTAAGCATCTTATGATAGTCATTGAAGGCTGCAATCAGTCTCCAATTATCACTCTTTACATTTCAATGAGGAAATCCAGCTGCACTGTAGGATCTGATGATACAGGAGGAGGAGCAGCCGTGTATGAGAAGTAGATAACACTTACAGACAGCATTAGAAGCTGATTTCTAATCATCGGAACAAATCAAGTATAGGGCTGCACTAAGTACTCACTTTATGTGTCGTCTGCTCGTGTACTTACTGGAACTGGGACAGTGTTTCATCTCTGCCATGTTCCTTGTAGTGGTCAGGGGCGGGACGTACGGACAGGCAAGCCAGGCAGTTGCTTGGAGCCCCCAGCCACTACGGGGGCCCTGGCCACTTATTTGCAACAACGATTATTGATAGGCCTGGGCTTTCAGAGACCTCTGTTGATCCCTGGACCTCACTTTGAGCACCACTAATCTCTTTTTTTCAATATTCATCTGAAATGTCCTGGAAATTGTGCATTTATGTGTGCAAAAACCAAATTTTTGCAGCATGGACGAGTGGGTTGGGGGCCTCAGGGATTTCTTGCTTGGAGCCCCAAGAGACCCTAGCAACGCCACAGGTTTGTGAGTATTGGCAACGGCATTTCTCTTTTGATGCTGGGTTGAATGCAAATGACATGAGGGCATTGAAAGAGCAGCTATTGTGTGAGTAAGATTGAATTACGATTATGGATTCTATTTAATCATTTGTCCGAGCCATTTGTATTGCTCTAACTTTTTATTCCAGCTCTAAATAACTAAGACTAGAGAGAAACATAAAACACACTTTCAGATATGAACACAGTTTAATTTTACATCAAACCAATATTCAGTCTAGTCAGAGGACTGCAGTGATTATTCTGTGCGTCCTCAATCACCATTAAACCATTATTTCTCCGTCCTTTATCTACATTTATCTACCCCCCCCCCCCCCCTGTCTCCTCCACTTGCTTTGTCTTTTTTCATTTTCTCCTTTCAGCCAGTCAGTATTGAGCGGCCCACAGCATTTGGATGCAAGATGAACTTTGATAAGAGTTAATGAGAACACAGCATTGTACGGGGAAAGAATGGCTCAGGCTACACTCAAGAGCCTCCTCACCAGGAAATGGACCGTAAAGAGCCACAGCCACATACTCCTCCGGGTTTGGAGGAGGAGAAGACGAGAGGAGAATCAAAGGAGGACAATAGAAGGGACCAGGGAAAGACGGGAAAGAAAGGGTATGGAGGACAAAGAATGGAAGGAAAGGAAATATATGATCAAGGCACAGAAATGTGGACGAATTGCTGGCAAACATAATCAAATCAAAAATAATCAGGTTTGTTTTGTTTGGAAAAAATACCCTATGCTAGATTAAACATGATAAAGTGCCACCTACAGTTGCTCAGTGTGCAAGAAAAGGTGATAAAATGACTGCTAGTTTGCCCTTCCAGTGGAGAAAATGTGATGAAGTGATCTCTTGTTTGCCCATAATGGGTTAAGGTGAAGTGCCGTATTGGCTGCCCAGAAATTGTTGCCTGCCTCTAAATGGTTAAATGGTTCATGGGTTTTAATCACAGAAGGTGTTGTAGTTATACGTAGAAGCTCTAATAAAACAATTAATTAAGCCGGTGCCCTTTGATTAATTCATTTGTTGTGCCTCTCAGGAAGCCTGAGTCCACCTCTGAACATACTGAAAGGTAATTACAGTATTTTAAACAATCTTACTGCATTAACATTTTATCGATCACAAATCCAAACTGCCAATTCATTTTAAAATGTCAATATTTGCTTCAGTGCATTTTCACTCTTCCCCCCAAACTCTATACTGCTCAATTTAAAAACAACCTAACACTGAAAACGCTGTTACTGACCTCCAACATTGTTAATCACTCTGAGTTGGTTCAACTTAAAAATGTTGGTTAAAGTTAGGTTAAGTTTGTCCAGCGTTTCAAAACCTTTGACTTAAATTAGCTCAATTTATAATATTGATAACATTGATTATAATATGTTTAGTCACAATGACAAACATTAAAGACAAATTTGATTTCTTTTTACGTGTTTGAAGAGTTTGAAGAGCAGTTTTTCATTTCACACAAATGACGTTGAGCTGCAGCTGCTCCTGTTGGAGCCACTCTGTTCCAGCGTTGACACAAAGACGATATGTGAAACTGATTCTGCTGATTCATCGAATCTTAAGAGTTTTTAAGGGGGTAGAGACTGAATTCAGTGCTAACCTTCATCATGATCTGCAAATTTTTCATTATTGTGAAAACACACAACATGACTTATCTTAAAAATGTATTAAAGGTGTCGTTTGCTTTCTTTAGAACTTCAACCCTGATGTGAAGTTACTTTTTAATTAAAGCTTAGTTGTTACAGAATCTACTTTTTTCAACATGGTTCACACTGAATTATTAATGTCACATGTGAAATTATAATATAGCATCTTCCTTTACAAGCTGTTTGATTTTCATCTGCATTCTCAGTAAAATACAACACTACCCACCAATCCTCAAAGCTCCACCACTTAGATGTGTTTCTGTTTCTGCTGACAACCAGAAACAGCACAAACAATGTTGTCTCCATCGGTTAACAACCTGGTCACCATTGTTTCCCTGTCAGACATGATGTGCTTTTAGGGCTGAACAAGGTTTTCTTGCAATTGCCAACGAAATAAAAGAACCGTGATGAACAACTGCAAATCTGTCTCTGTCTTCTGAGTGTCCTGCTCTGTGCTTCCTGATGGGCTTCAGCTATGACCCTGCACACACACTTTATGGTGTCCGTAGTTAATTCCCTGTTAAGTACACAGTCTTGTACGTTTGCATTTTTCTAATATTTCAATGCCTCTAATCTGTTATTTTAACATCCTATCTTATAGCTGCCTGAAGAGCGTGACATATTCATGGTTCGCAGTTCAATGCTTACATGGCTAAAAATGATTAGAAAATACTTCTGAAAAGAAAAAGAGGAAGGAAAATGAAATGAACAGGATGTTTACTATCAGAATCCACACAGACGTGTCACAGTTCAAGCCTTATGAAACAAACTGACAGTGTGCCTTGGAAGCCAGCCATCCTGGATCTTTTTAAGCTTACATTTGACAAGAAAGATCCACACTGCTAATTCCCTGCCTTAATCACCACAGTCTCTTTCTGGAGAGCATTGTGTGTTCACAATCTGCCACCAGCCTTAAACAGGAAAGCAATGTTCACAAAAATCACAATGATAGCTCACCGATGATTATATTTTTGTAGCAGCTCGGAGAAATTTGGGGTATCTTGATGAAGATTTTTTTTTTTTTTTACATCAGCTGTGGCAAGGGTGATAACTTTTCCCATTAAAGTTTGGCGTGGCAGAATAGCCTGTTCTCTACAGACAAGAATCTGTTAGAGGAAATAGTTAAGACTGCATCCAAAATCACTGGTTATTCCCAATTGTTCCTTTCCTCAATTTTTGAAACTCGCCTCTGAGTTTGAACGCTGTAAGAGAAAACTATTTTTGAGGAAATAGCTTCTGGGAGGCAACTTTGGCTCAAAATGTATTTATTTTAAAGAAGTATTTGCCCTAGAGTTGCTGAACCTCCGCACACTGAACATCAGGCAATTCACAAAGTTGCAGTTAATTTCTAAATTATTTCAGTATTTTTAACACACTATTTCTTATTTCTAGTGTTAACTGATTTACATAGATGGTTTCCTTGGCGCTCATGGGATGTGTTGTATTTTGTGTATGTATTTTGTGTTGTACTAAGAGCCCACAAAACGAATTTATACCATATTTTACTGCAATGCCGGGAAAACAACTCAATTTATCAAGCCATGAGACTTAAATACACATCTTTGTCCCTTTGATTGGAACCACATATCTGAGAAGAGACAGAGAGGGATGCTAGCAGAAGAATAAGGAGGAGAACCAACAAAAAGAACTTGAATAAAATATTATAAAAATGGGGCATAAAAAGAAACTGAATAGCAGTGGCCAGAATACGACATTAAAGACTATGCAATGTAAAGCAGTGGGAGTGTTTTGCATTATAACAGAGGGGCCGTCGTCATCCTCCTTTGACAAGAAAGGTCTCTAACAGCAAGAGAAGAGGAGAGGAAAGAGATCAGGAGGCAAATGAGTGGAACATCTTGAGAAGGCTGCTGATAAATGAATAAATAAAGAGTTGAGAGAGGAGAGGGCTTCTCAAGGATGTCATATCTTAATTGAAAATGACAGCTTCAATTATAAATGTAATCATTCTGTCCGTTTTCTAATTAAAAGCGAAACGACTGATAGTTTTGACTCATTAACTTCAAAGAGTGATGCAGCCTGACTGAGTGGGGGAAGTGTATCGTGCTGAAAGGAGAGGCAGCGTGCAGAAGAGAAGCGGTGCAAAGGATGAAGAGGACTGATGCGTCAAGAGGGGATAATCGTCTACAATGACTTTCTATG
This sequence comes from Chaetodon trifasciatus, assembly GCA_037975065.1. NCBI lineage: Eukaryota > Metazoa > Chordata > Actinopteri > Chaetodontiformes > Chaetodontidae > Chaetodon > Chaetodon trifasciatus. Next base: position 15,751,402 of record JBBMOE010000001.1, read on the forward strand.
AGAGAGAGGCTCAGCCCTTGGTTAGTGGATGAGTGGTTAAATGACAATAACTAGGAGAAGAAGCGACAATTCAGCGTTGTTATGAAGGTTGTTCAGCCTGACAAAAAAGCACAGGGCTCACAGCAGAAAGTGACAGTTGTATTTAAAAAAGAACAACCTCTTCATCATTACTGCTTTTGTGAACTAATACAGCCAACGCTGATACAAACATTTTCTTCTTAACAAGCTGAGACACACACACACACACACACACACACACACACACACACACACACACACACACACACACACACACGAATCTCATGCTCATTACCTCAGTTGCAGAAATGATGTGTCATCAGGAGGAGGCCAATTCAGGTCCGGCCCACCTGTTGAGAGGCTGTTTGCTGTGTGCGAGAACAACTGTGAGGTGTGTGTGTGTGTGTGTGTGTGTGTGTGTGTGTGTCATCTTGGCGTGTGTGTCATCTTGGCGTGTGAAAAAGAAAAAGTTACCATAAATACAGCTAAGCTACGGCCACATTTACATCACTTTGTAAAGTTGCTCTGGGGAGACAGCAAACAGTGGCTGACACAGCCATCAGATACAGAGCAACATTCATTCATTTGGAGATGTCAGTGTTCACTCTCTTTTAGCTCTGTTTTGCTCTCCACCAACTCCTGAGGGAAATATCTGGCTCTTGAGCTGCTAAATGCTCCACTGTGTTCACCAGCTAGTTGCTAACTTTGGCTTGCTGCCATTTGCAGCAGGGCAGTTACTGTACAGTGGATTTATCAGAGCTTTTTGCTGAAATCAGCTGCCTGCTGTAGATGTAGACGACTCTTATGAGAGTGGTGGGAGTGAACCAAAACAGTGGGCTGGAGCAAATCAGTGAAGTGAAACCCTCTGTAGAGAGTTCATGTACAGGTTGAACTAACTTAATATTTTTCTGTTGTTAAGTGAAAACAGAAATGTTTATTAAAAATCAGTATGTGATGAGTTTTCTTTATTCTCATTTCTTCTTAAAATAAGTCCTAAACTAACTAAAGCATGTACATGTAACAAACATATTTTCTCATGTGGAAAAAGCTGTTATTTTTAAGCCATATTCACTAACCCCATGAATCATTTGTTAGAGTAGAGCATAACAGCTTTACGTGTAATAGCTGCAGCCAGCATCAACAATATCAAACTAACATGCAGACATGCAACACAGTTCAAATGTTAAAAACCAAATTAGCATCAGCTGTCAGGACAGATACACTAAGAGTATGAAAACTATATAGCATCATTACACATGGTGCATTTTCCTCCATACACGGTAGAAGTTTGTGATTAGTGTCTTGCTCAAGGGCACATCAACATGCTGAAAGCATGCTGAGAATTGAACCGAAAACCTGAGAATAGGCCTAAACAGTCTCCATCTGTAAGGAGAATTACAGATGTCAGTCAAGCTAATACAGGATGTGATATTTCCCTGTTTAGAATATTAATTGAATTAAGAGGAGACACAGTAGCACCTACTCACACACAAAAGATGGTTTGTGACTAAGGGACTTTGTCCAGCCATTGGGATGAATCATTGTTGCGTTGGTTTCTTCCAGTAACATTAGTCTTGGTCTGTCTTCCACAGTCTGACAGGAACCAGCAGGCATGTGCTGAGACACTTCAATTGTTATGAAAAGGTGCGTTGTCAGATAGTCTCTCTCTCTCCCCTCCATATTTTCAGACCTAATACCTTTAACAGCCACCTCTTTATCACATACAAAAGCAACATATTGATTTTTGCTTTGCTCTGTAAAATCCATAGCTGCAACAGAGAGAAAACAGTATGATAAGCATGTGTATTCATATGGAAGGGCTTTGTATTTTTAAACAAACGGACTCAACCAAAATAAGGCCATGGGCCCCTGATCAGTGCCAAATTAAAGACACGGAACTAAATGCTATTCTTGATTTCTAAAAACTTTATTCATCTCAAGGAAGGCTTGCTGACCTTGTTTGCTCTTGTTTTAAAATCCTTTCTGCTGTACATACATTCAGTTACAAAACACCAGCCACAGTCGTCTGAGCATCTCCAATGAAGCAACAGAGGAGAGGAGTGGACAGCAGTGGTACTCTTACTCACTTTTCCAGTAGACAATGTCATACATATGGCCGTTTTGTAACACTTGGATAGGATAGATTAGTTGCGTCATAAGTAAAGCATTTTTGCAGTGACCTACTAAAATCTGATTATTTCAAAGCCCAGGCTTTGGAGGCAAAGGTTCATTTGACTTCAGCCCTCAAAAATATTTGAGAGTCTTTGGCATCACAGAGCGTAACATGGAGTTTTTGTGACAAATCTGACCAGAGAGATAATATCTTAAAATCAGCTCTAATGTCCAAAGGCAGCAGTTAAGGAGTTCAGTGATTGAAGGGATATATGTTGTTCCTAGAAGAAGAAAACACCTCCCTACAGCCAAAGCAGTGCACATCTAATAACTCACATGTTTAATTGTTGTTTTTATTTTTTATTTTTTTTCTAAACTGGTAACTGTTTCTTTTGTGATGGATCCTTTCTGGTTGTGTTTCTGTCTTTACATCATTCTCTATCTTGTCTCTTTCCCTTTATCTGTTTCTGTGACATCTCAAAAAGAGCTGCATTCATTAAGTCAACCAAACTGTTTCATTCTTAACCTGCAGGAGACATTCGAAGGACTGTCTGCAAATATCAAGTGCAGTGATAATACAGCCAAATGTGATCAATGCACGTGTCACATTTTTCAGGTTTTTAGCTGAATGACAATACTTTGAGTTGTTGTCTTCATTGTTGTGAATCTGCGTTGTGAAATATTGCTGTGCAGATTCAACAGTTTTGCACCCAATTAGATCTTTTTAGATCTTTGCTGCATTTTGAATTAATACTGCAGCTATATCACAGTATTTTGTTCCTTACTCAAAAGAGTGATAGAGCTCTTGAGTCGTTTAGTGCAGTTTAACACACCACACTTACAAGGAACAACTAAATTTTATCAATAACAAAGGTGAAACATGCCTAATCACATGCCTAATTGGACAATGTAGCAAAATTGTCCAGGATTGAAACATTGTAACACTGAGATTATCATCAAGTTATGTTGTAAATGCAACTAATAAGAGGGAAAACTACTTCCCAAGCCAGCTACTGTTCAGACTCCTCTCTGGACAACAACCTTATTTGCCCTCAGTGGTAGCTGTTAGAGGAAGGGGGGAGTCTGGTCATCACTTTTGGCACAAATTTTCCAATCCAGATTTCATATTCTGCTACACTAACAGGCTTGTTTCTCCAACTATCCTGTTGCCCTCAGATACCCTCTGATCAGCTTGTATGTCCTTTATTCACAACAGCACTCTAAGATGTTAACCTCAAAAAAACACCAAAAACATACCACGTACACAATGCCCACACACACATGCACTAACACACACACAGTCCAAATATATAGTGCAGAAAAACTTGATATGATCCCAAAACATGGGCATCTGGCCTGAAATTGAACCTGATGAGTAATCATTCACAAGGACAGAAAACATATCATTAGACCATTAGCTTGCATAATTTTGCTACATGAGGTAAGTGCAGAACAAGGCATGACTGACCTTCAGCCTCTCTAAAACACGTGCAGTTTTAGAGAGAGAAGAGTTAGATGTGGCAAAATAACTATAATATTCAGTAATTATCTAGTTAAGTGTCGGTTGTTGGCCAGAGAAAATCACCAGAAGCTGAATGCTGAAATAGCCATTGAGTCTCTCATCTATTTATTCCTCTCTCTACAGCACAAGTAAAATGGAGCATAATCTGCCCTGCAGCTAACATCAGATGCAGTTCGTGTTTTGCAGAGTATCTCGAAGGATGAAATCAAAGAATCAGAATCAGAATCAGAATTGGCTTTTTTGGCCAAGTATGTGTGCAATCTCAAGTAATTGGACTCTGGTTTAAACATTGCACTCCATGCACTTGCTTAGGAAAAAAGACATAAGCTCAACCAGGACACGCAAAAAAAAAATTAACAAAAACAAACAAAAAACTGAAAAATAAGTTAAATTGTGCAGAACTATGCACAATATATACATATGTACAATGAAATTTACAATTTTAATTTAAAAGTGCAGATAGGTAGTCAGAGACTTGATTATACTGTTTGTGTATAAAAGCAGCTATAATCAATTCTGTCTTAGCATGCAAGGGGGTCACTTTTTCTAGTGATGAAATAACAAGTCATTATCCCCTTACTCTGCAGTTTACCTCAGCTCGGTGGACATTTATAGTTTCTTTCAGCTCTACTGTTTTGGTTCACTCTCTTTAACCTCTTTTCAGGTTGAAGCATGCAGCTGTTTTTTTGTGTGAAAAAGCTTTAAACCCCGACTGTGCACTACTTGCTCCACACCAAACAGCATACAGGCAAAGCTAGCAGCTTGCTAGTGAACATAGTGGAGTGTTTAGCTCCACTCCTCATTTACTTTTGCGACATAATGTACACACTCTAGTTTATTCAGCTCCAGTTAGAGTCAGGAGTTGATGTACTGATATATGACATAAAAATCAGTCAGGACCATCTGTGTTCTGCGGAAAATTTTGCTGTTGCATAAAAACATTCATTTAAACATGTATTTCTGTTGCATTTAGACAGATTGGATAATTAGTCAGTGAAAACAACAGTGAATTCAACATACATGAGGACAAATACCTTGCAAACGTTTTTTTAATCAGATTCATTTTCATGTTTCCTCTGTAGTGTTTTGCTGTTGTGGGTTTTTGTGTGTTTCTCTCTGCTCTGATTTCTGTCAGACTCTCTGGCTGATGCAGAAATGTGTGGTTAGTGGGGGGGGGGGTTTCGTCACAGCTGGGCAGTCCGAATGAACAAGGCTATCCCTGACGCAGAAAGATAGCAAGGTGGAGGATGATGAATGGGACTGTTTGAGAATGCTACTCAGTTCAGCCACACTCTCCACTGTGTCTGTCTCAATGAACGAGGAGAGGAAAGAGGTGCTGAAGCAAAGTTAACTGAGTTTTACACTCTCACTATCTCTGAGCATAATTGAATCCTCCTTCTAATTGCTCATCAGAGACTGGCCAATAAAAGTTGGATCATCCTCTGAGGAACTTGCTCTGTTCCTCCTCGAGAGAGATTTCTTTGCTCAATACATCACAATAATGGAAACAGCATACAGTCAGTGTGTGTGTTCTGTATCCCAGAGATGCTCCAGGGACAGACAACCTCATCCAAAACTGAGATCAAGCAGGACAGAGGAGACACTGTTATCTCACATTCAAATTACCAGCATTAAAAGGAAAACCTCAACAGTAAAGACACTGTCTATTTTTTACAACGCTGTGCCCTGGTGCACATTTTTCAGTCAAAGCAGAAAAATGATTTGACTCCAAGGTTGTAGCTTAAACACTATTATATCCAGATTTTGATACTTTGCCATCTTTAAAAAAAAAAAAGAAACAATAAGTTCCCATAGTAATGAATATCTTTGCACATGCTGGATGAAAAAAGATGCAGTGGTGCTAAAGAATGGTTTTTATTGAACAAGAGAGTCTGTTAAGTGTAATAGCTGAGGGCCAGCAGCAAAGCAGAGTGAATGAGCTGCCAGTTAAAGCCTTGTGAAATGTGTAGCTGGCCGCAGGCCTCTTATCATCAGCCTGGCCAAATCGCACTGCTGCCACAGTTACCTAATGCTCGAAAAAGGGGAAAATCTCACCACCTGGGCGCTGTCACACTGATAGAGCCCTTCCTGATTTATTCAACAGTGATCACACATACAGGTATGTACACACACACACAAACAGGCACGCATCCACACTCGCACAAAAACACAGGCAAACTGACTACGACCCAGACTGTAGCTCTCTGTCCAATTGAGTTTGCAGGTCCATGAGCAGAACATAATGAGGTTTTCACCCTGAGACACTCCAGCTAGAGAGAGTGGTGGGGGAGGACGGTGTGAGGGGGAGTCAGTGGGTGTGACACAGAGAAGGGAAAGGAAAGAGAAAAGGCACTCAATGGTAATGTATGAGCTGTCTGCAGTGCTCTTCAGTCGGCGAAAAGAGCGCGGTGGTGCATTTAAAAAGAAGATTATCATGTCAAGATACAGTAATACCTCGGTGAACACTGATTTTCACTGGGTGTTTGCGCTCCGTCTGTCTGGGTGTGAACACTCAGAGTGGATAATCAGGAGAGGAGGGTGTGTGTGGGACATGTTGGCTTCAAGTCATCTCATAAACTGATTAAATTGAGTTAAAACAAGAACCAACGACTGATAGTTTCTTCTGTGTTTCATCGACCTATGCTGTCTCTGAGAATATATTTTATGTGACAGAGGTCTGGTGAGCGTTCCCATGGAAGCCCAGTATTCCTTTTTAATGGTGTTTTAACCATCACAGACCCACCACAGCCACACACCACATCACACCACAGCCCTCCACAGCAAGATATAGCCATGTCTACATCCCCAGCTAACAACATGCTAGCTAATAACAGCTCCCACCATGTCAAACTAACTAGCTTGTAGCTATCACCAGCAACATGCTGCTTAGCCCACTACAGCAATCAGGCAGCACACTCCATTAAGAATAGTGCTATTCACTGACCGGCCACAGGAAGTGAAAACCTCATTTCCTGCAACAATATTCTGGTTGGTTTGGATGTTATGTCAGAGTGGTTAAGATAAACCTTATGTCTTCATGGTGGAACTAAACAATGACACACCTGTGGACTCTGCACCCTAACTTAACACAGAACCTACATGTAGCTGGTGTAACAGGCCACAGTCCTCTTAAAAGACACAAACAAAATCTCAACTTCTTTTCTTTTTGTATCCAGTGAGTTTACCTCTAATTGCTTGCTCTCAGAAGCTGCTGCTGGACACTTGAGCACTCCAGGTGTGTCACACTAATGAAAGGCTTGTTTTACCCCTGGACAGAATGTGCCAAAGTGGAGCTGAACCTGAACATAAAGGCCATGTTTGCTCCTCACCCTCCCATTTGCTGAGATTTTGGAGCGATGGAGGCACATCATAAGTTGCTCACTGCATGGATCAAATCCTGTCTGCCTCCACACACTCCACACTTCCCTCCAGCTTCTTTTCTACACTTTCCCAACTCATCCACTGACCCTGCTTTGCCTGAGAGACTCATCTGGCAGCCTCTTCCTGCTTCTGAATCTCCTCTACAAACAGTTTCCTCCTACCAACTGCTGCTGCTTTGCCTCGTGAAGGCTGCGCTATGCCAAATTTGAGACTGGGTTGCATGGACGCAGGACAATAGAAAAGAGCAGACAGAAAAAAATATAAATTCAAATGCGTATCTCAGAATTTTAGAGTCATTGTTGTGAAACTAATACACTGTTTACCAGTGTAGCTATTAGACATTTTGATGTGAGACTGGGTTGGTTATGCTCAGCTGAAATTCTCCATGCCCATCCTGCCTTACAACATCCTCATGTCTGTGTTGCCTGAGCCTGTGAAGCTGGTCCCTTGGGTTCCTTACCCTAACCTGTAGTGCTGTAAGTGTCTAAACAAAACCATGAAAACATTAATATTGCTTTAGCTGCTACACTGCTGCTATATTGTAGGAAAAACATTTTGCAGATTCATTTTTGTACATGTGTTCAAAATGATGACAATATGAACAAAAAACAAACAGTAATGAAGCTCCAGTGGAAGTTCACTCAGGAGGACTTTTCTTTAACGTGCTTTGGCCTGTCCCTTATTTCACAAACCATCCTGCATTCACTCCTCTCACACATGCTCACTCATAATTTCTTTTGCTGTCATTGTCTGGGGCTGTCAATTGGGATCTCAGCTGTTCTCATCAGCTGGTCACATCTATCCAATGGCACAGTGACACATGTTCATTGTGAGCCTATCATCACGCTGCTGTCTCATTAGATACGATGCTCTCTCAGCCTTAGTTCTTTCATGCTGCTGTTGTAGCCGCCCCTCCACCTCATGCCCCTCGATTACGAGATCTCCCTGTAGAGTCTAAGCGCCAAGATAAGACTTAATATCACATATCATCTGTCATAATATCTTTACTTAATTCTCTCCTGATTGACATACCAGAAAAGCAGCGAGTCCAGAGACTAATGATGATGATGATGATGATGATGATGATGATGAGATACACAGAGAAAGAAGCCTAAACAAACCATGTGATATGTCCGCCACTTCTTTTTGTTTCATGTGATCAATGCTGTTGATAAAATGCTGCTGTATTTCAAGAGCAAACGGCTGTAGTGTAAGCTGTTTCATAACAGCGCAGGAATAAATGTTCATTCTGACAGTGCAGCAGCATTAATAACCCACAGTGTATCCTGCTCCGTATGAATGTCATTGGTTTGAGGTTTTGTTTTATTGTTGAGCCATTGCCAGGAGCGTTCCTGAGGTCAGGATGGCTACACCTGATACCAAAGGTTAAAAAATAACCAGAAGATAATATATTGGAAGACTAAAAGTGCATTTCATTTTCTCTCAGGGCAAAAATAAATATTCAGGAATTGTGTGAGTCAAACCCTAAAAAAATGGCATGAAAAAGCCAGTATGGTTAATAAAAAATAAAGCACATGAGGGAGGAGCAAATGCTTTCCTTTTCAGCCCTCAGTTATGGATACCAGATTGAGCTCAAGTATTATTTTAATGTTTGCATTTTCTCATTTTGTTTTCTTGTTTTTACCTGAGAACAAGGATGTAAGAATTGTAGCTATTGATCTAGTACTGATTTCTCGAGATCCACAACCACCAACCATAGCAACCTGTTTTCTCCCCTTAAGTTTCCAGGGCAGAGAAAATGCTCACATTTTCTGGAGGGTCTACATTCCAACTGCTTCTTTGTTTGTTTCAGTCATTGCGAGCTGCCTGCTGAACCTCAGTCTGCTTCCTCGTGAGAGTTCATCAACAGGATATTGCCCACAGCCTATATGCTGTGCTATGTGGTTGATTTGTCAGCTGGATAAGCACGGCTTGAGTACGTTAACTAAAATGAACCTCTGTCTGAAGACCTATAGCCTAGTTTCAACAAAATGCTTATGTATATAGCAGGAACCCTTTCCATACATACATGATATTCTGTTAATTTCCAAATCATCTATTAAACCCTAATGTAAGTCTATTCCTCAACCAGGCGCCTGTGTATAAGCTCTAGTTTGTTTTTTTCTCCTGCATTCAGAGCTCTTTCATTTCTCCTTGTTATTTCTCTCTGTTGTTCTGGGTCCATATATGCTCCTTTCCCTGTACTTTTAAACTCATTCCAACCATTTCCTGAGCCCGCAGGCTAATTTTCTCGCTCTTTGCTTGCACCCTCCCCTTCAGCCCTCTCTGTGTAGGTGAGTCAGTCAGCTGGGCTGCATCAAGCCGGGTTCTGCTCCACTACCTCTGTCTCTTCCTACTGTACCTCTCTCAGCCCCCTCACTTCTCTGCTGTTTCTCTTTTTACTCCCTTTGATAGCTGACAGTGAACCCAGATGCTCCATAGTCTAGAAACTTATGAATAGTGAGTGCATTTACAGTATGTTTCAAGTGTTTTCTTGCACATATGTAGATAAATGTGCTGTACATGTGCCTGATTACCCGGCTCAGCCAGAGATACCAGAAAAACTGGTTGTGGTATGGCAAAATGATCACAGTCTACACAAATGAGCATTTCCACAGTTCATGCTGTTTTTACAGGATTTAGATATATAAGCACAAATGTTCACCCTCCTCATTCAGCTCAGAAGAAAAGCCTACTGTCATTTTATCTGCATGTTCTTGTTCCAGGCGTTGTACACATTGTATCAAAGAGCAACACTGACCAAATACATACCTCACCAAATACATCTCATCTGAGAAGGCTGCACCCACACATGGCAGTGGGAGTGCTGAGCTATAACCTGCGTTTGAGGAATATATTGCAATATATTATTAGTTTCCTTATGCAAACATTTGCTCAATATGCCAGTATAGCTTTATGTTCATCTGGGTTGAGATTTGTTTGAGACTCACATGGTAGCTTAGTTTACATACACAAAAACAGTTGCTGAATGTACTTGTAGCCCTTAGTGTGTGTGTGTGTGTGTGTGTGTGTGTGTGTGTGTGTGTGTGTGTGTGTGTGTGTGTGTGTATATGTGTGTGTGTGTGTGTGTGTGTGTGTGTGTGTGTGTGTGTGTGTGTGTTATTGCACATTATAGACTGATAGCCCAGGGATAATTTAGCTCCTTGTCACACTGCTGAGGGCACAGTTATCCAAGGGTTAACAGTTTAATAATGCAATTGTGCCTGGGTTAAGTGTAGTGTGAAAAGAGGTAATAATCATTTCAGAGTTGACTAAGATTAAAGTCTGGCTTACAGCCAGTCTTACCCTGTGTTGGTTGTTAAAGAAGCTAATTAAACCCACATGAAAGACTCTCCTCGGGAGCCAAAAAGATTAAACACCCTCAGGTGTATTCTCTCCAACTACCGCACCACATAAATGGAACAACGATTAGACAGCATGCACAGTTTTCAATATACAATAAGTGATTCGGCTAGGAATGTTTTCAGATGCTGCATTAAGTATAATCAAGATCTCAGTGATGGAAATAATTTTGTTATCATAATGGTATCACTGGAGTTTCATCAAAAGCTTCAGTTTCTGTTTGCATGTGGCTCACCTGCTTAATATGGTTCAGGTTTAGTGAGGAGATTAAGTCACTGTTTGTCTGAGCATTTCCAACTTCTAATTGCTTATTAGTTCATCAAATATGCTGCACTGACACACAAATTGGACTTTGCGTTAATGCCTTTTTCTTGTGTCTTACATAATCTCATTAGACACTCTGTATGCTTCTTTCTTCAATGTGTGTATGCATGTTATTCCTAGAATGCCTCTCTGTTAGATAATCATTAGTTAATATAAATATGATTGTCATGAAACATGTCTGGTCTCTTTTTTCCTCTGAATAAGTAAGTGTGCATGTATCATTTAGTGTGTTTGTTCCAGCGCACAGTCTCTGATATAGTCCTTGTACATTGTCAGTGTGAAGTGGAGCATGTGTACAGCTGCTTCTTCAGGTTCCTGCATGTGCATTAAGATCCACACACACACACTTGCACACACTCCAGCAGCTTCCTCTTCGCCTGGCTGGAATTTGTAAGCCCTGAGCTCCAGCCAGGCTCCTGTTGCTGAGGGGAAAGCAGCTGCATACTCATCCAATCCTCCTGCCAGATCTCCTGCTAATGGAACAGCCCACTGCACCCCTGTTCACCCCTGCCAAAGGAAAACATTTGGTACATCCCATTGGTGCTTTCTAGCTGGTTTGTTACTGACTCAGTAGTATCACAGCAGTCAGCCAAACGGCAGCCTGAAAACACACATACACACACATCTACACAGGCACACACAGCAAGAGTGAGGACCTAAAAAGAGTGAGTTGCAAGACAGAAGCAAAGAATCCTTGGCAAGCCTTTCTTCTCTGTCTCCTGGTCATTTGGCATCCCTGATATGACCCTGTTCAGCCCAAGATGTGAGTATACCAGGGTGTATCCTTGTGTGTGTGTGCGTGTGTGTGTTCATGCATGTGTTAGTGGATGTTTGCATGCAGCACTGGGTTTCTGAAAGACAATATTTTCCACTGTGCCTCTCATTTCTTGCTCCCCCTCCCATCCTCTGCCCTCTACAATCCGTTCTGTTATAGATTCAGCTTATGTTTGCTAGTCTGTACACTTCATCCTGAATGCCAGCTTCCTTCTCACGTTTGTCTCATAGCTATTTTTTTCCCTATCTTTCTCCATACCAACATACTGATCCAAATGCTGATTTGATAAAAGATCTATGGGATGTTTGAGGCTGTGATATAAACATTATGATGCATTAAGAGGTGTTTCTGACAACTTCATGTACAGTTTCATATGATCAAAGCTCAACTTGTCTCCCACACTGACAAGGTCAGCACTGTCCGAAGCCTTATGCTTACATAGTCCTGCTCTCTGGTGATGGACTGAAGCATATATTTTGTTTTCTTTTTCTTCATCTGTAGAATGAATCTCTCTGCTAACAGTTCCCAATCAGTGTACTGTTACAGGCATGCCGGCAGTGTGGCTACACCTCCTCACAACTTCCACACTAGTTCAGAAACAGCACCCTACTCATAAAGCTACATGTCTGTAGGTAAAGTGGTAGAGTAGAGTAGAGTAGAGTAGAGTAGAGTAAGTAGAATTCAATACAGGCTGAAGCACCGTGGTACTGCTGTATCTCCACTCATTGTAATGCAAGAGCTTTCACTCACCTCCCTTTTCACTGATGTAGTGCCTAAATCCAGTCTTTTTTTATGGCACACACTAGCATCTTTCTGAACATACCATCCAGTCATATTGACCTTCCCTATCCTTTCTATCAGCTTCACTTTTTCATAAGTTAGTGTTGTAATCAATGTTTAATGTTGACAGTGATGAATGTGATTACACTGCATTTAGCCCTGAGAGTGGAAACTAAAGCTGCATGATTGCTGTTTGGCTCCAAGTCTGACCTGAGGTCAGTTGCATTGAGGGAAATGGAGACGACATGCATCACAGATCACAGAGCCTGTCAGCAAGAGTCATGCATGCTGTGCTTCTATATGCACATTTGACAAACTACCTCCTCTTCATATGTAGAGTGCCAGACTGTGGTTTGACTAATTAACTTTGTGGCTAGTGAGGGCTAAAAGGCTGTGCACATCTTAAAGTGAAAACAAGCAGAGAAAGGCCACTTTAAAATGTTTTAAAATGCACAACAGGATATAAACAGAAAGTGTGACAACAGCATACAGATGATCAAATTAATTTGAAGTTTAAAGCAAAACACAAGGGAAATAACCATATCTGAAGAGTGGAATAACTAGGTGAAGAAATTGTATTTAGTGCAATCAACTAAAAAAATATGTCACTTTCCACTTGTCTCTTTCTGCTGCTTTATCGCAAACAGCTTTTTGTCTTGACAGCAACTTTGTTCTGAGCTAAGATGATCAAAAAAGTTGTAGCTTTCAGCAGAGTCATTACCAATTAGATTGAAACAAGTAGCAGTGAGGGAAATGTACTATACAGAAAAAGAAAAGAGCAGAAAAATCACCAAGATGTGAAACAGTTTCTTAAATCTGCCAAAGCCAGTTAAAGTGAAATCAATTTTCCAGTCCCGGTTGTCCTACTTAAAATGATTGTTCCCGTGGCATTCAGTCATAATTGCTTTATATTTTTGTCTTTTTGGGTGGAAGGTTTGAGAAAAGGAAGATGTGTGAGAGGATTACAAAACATTGTTTTCTTTGACATCACTGAAAATATGTGTGTCCATCGTCAGCTCGTCGGGCGTTTGTGTTCTGTTCTGAAATTAGCTGTTTGATTGAAACAGTAATTGAAAATAAATTTTAAAAAATGTATGGATGCGCTTCAGCCCATTGAACAATTTAACTATCACGAAGAAAGAAAATGATGATAGAAGACAGAAGATTTCGGGATGTTTTTATCTGATCTGATCATGTTATGATCCCATCTCCCACACATCAGCGACTTCAAAGGGCACAGATTAACACATTAACATACAGTGGCAAATTCTATTTTCTTATGCACATTACCGTGTGAGCTGTTTTCAAGGCAAGTTATGTTGGCCTTATTCCAAACAGCAAAAATGAAATTTGGGGGGAAAAAGTCTGCTTGCCAAAGAATCTGTGAACGTAAAATGCATGCTGTGCACGAACCCCTCTGCAGAGGCCATGACGGCCTTAATGTTTCATTCTTGAGTTTTTACGGTTGCATATATGAATCACCAGAAGCCTAGTAGTAATATAAAAAAGAATTAATGGAATAGTTAATTGACCCTGGCAGAGCAGTTGTCATTTCATTGTAGGCAGGGAGGTGAAAGTGCAGGTTCTGACAGAGCAGCTTTGCTTGAGCTGCTGGGGATTTCAAGGACACTTCAGCAGGCTGGATGCTGCCTGGCTGAGGTCTTCACAGGCAGTCCAGGCAGGTGAAGCACTCGCCCCTCTCCCGCCTCCTGTAAAGAATAAGTTAGAATAAGAAAGGCTTTTCCACATTGTTACTATGTTGTTTTCTAGGTAGTGTGATTAAGTTGGCTCTCACTTTGGCTCAGTATGAAGTGACAGTCTGGCACTCAGCCTGACATCCGTAGATACAAAGCACAGCGATAGACTGTAGACCGTGGCAGAGGACGAGGCTTTAGACTTCATCATGGCTGATTGGGTTTGACCTTGGTGTGTCCTTTGGTGCCCTTAGCTCCTCTTTTACAAACACCCTGCTAGTTTGACTATTCTGCCTTTTGATTTATGCATGATCTGTCTGTACTGTTTTTTAGCTGCAGTCTGTCGGACTTGTCCCTGATTCAGCTTGTCTGTAATGAGAATCATGACTCACCATTCAATGACACACCACCCATGATAATGATACTATCACCATACAGGCAATTTTATGGTTTGAAATATAATGTAATATTGTCTTTGATGCATCCAAACATCTGTGTGTGTGTGTGTGTGTGTGTGTGTGTGTGTGTGTGTGTGTGTGTGTGTGTCGTTCATTTACTGCAGTAGTGCTGTTGTTTTGTACAGTTCTGTGGACAAGATGGAACAATGTGCAAAGCCTGAGCTGTTTCTTCATACGTTATTATGTAGACATACTATCAATCTGTTAATGATGCATTTCAGTTGGAGTCAAATGTTTTCCTTGCCCTTCTTTCATATTTTCCCCTGCACAATAGTCCAATGGAGAAAGATCAAAATAAATGGAAATACAGTAAACATTAGATGCAATCTTTAAAAGAAGGCACAAATGAGAACCAAAAGATCACATGTTGGCATCAGTACCACTTTACTTTAACACGCCCATGTGTATTTAACATTTTAGAAGCAGTATATAAACATTTAACCTTTTTTTTAGTTTCTAGCATATTTTAATTTAGTTTAGCAGTGAGCAAATGTGTTTTTTAATGTATTTGTCAGCGACTAAATCCTCCTGTGGACACCTGTAAGTGGATGTTGCTGTATAAACAGATAATGGATGACAATGAAACGCAGTTGTAATAATATAAAATATTACTTTTTAGGAAAAGATGTATTTTTTAACAAATGCTGTATTTTAGTAAACACTTAAAAATGCTATTTTATTCACATACAAATAGTGCATCATAAACCATTTATTCATTGTTTATATCGTGCTAGAAACGATAGAGGGTTAAAGTAAAGTCTTACTGATATGGATGGCATTAAGGGAAACATGCTAAATTACATCCCAACAGTCATCAGTCACCATTATCACTGCACTCATCATCTCCACAGTCAACACAATTACTGGGCATAATGTGGGTTATCACTGAAGACTTGTGTGTGCCTTAACTGGTGTTTATACAGACCACTGTGTTTAAGTAGCCAAGTGGGGGGTGAAAAAGCACTCGTACTCGTACTCGTACGTTCCTGAATAGCAGTAAAGGACGGAATTTTAGCACAAACCGCAAATTATCACAAAATGTAAAAGCTGCATCCATACATATAACAAAAACACATGTGTGTATGTTTGTGCAAGTCTGTGTGTGTGTGTGTGTGTGTGTGTGTGTGTGTGTGTGTGTAGTCTGCACCGGAGAGGTTAATTGTAGCGTATAGGATTTTGTTTACCAAATAGCAGCCTGATTACCTCCTGACGTTTTGCTCCTGTGGAGCGACACAACTGTGCTCAGCAGTGTCCTCCACTCTCTTCCTGTGTAATGGCTCCTTCATGCAGTCAATCATACAGTCATCACATTGCTCACCAAACACATCATAAAACTCAGTTTTGCTTCCTTCTTCCATAAAATCACTTCAGTCGCATTCTGCATTGATGAAGAACTGTCCAGTATGTTTTCAGAGTGGTCCACACATCGTTTCTTTCATGAGGTGTCAGTCCTCTGTCATCTTAGTGGAGGAAGATGTAGTTACTGTCCATGAAAATGCCACATGGTCATGTGAAAAGTATGACCTATCCAGTAGAGATGTTCTCATATGGATTATTTATCAGAGTTTTACACCAATAATTGTTATAATATGATATCTTTTACAATAAATGAGTACATTTTCTGCTCTTAGAGGCTGCAGTACAACTTTCTGAAATAGTTTCAGACTGTTTTACCCAAATGAAATTGACAATTAATGCCTCTACTTATTTTAACATTATATTCAAAACCCATATTTACCATACATTTTTATAAATTGTGTTCGCTTATTGTTTTGTGTCTATAGTCTTGTGTGCATGCACATGTGGCTTCAGGAAAGCAATAGTTAAGGCGTCAGCAGCAGGGGCTAGTGCATCACCAGCAGAAACACTGTTGGCTGCAGAGAAGCCTTCCAGCAGGTCACTGTTTGACTATAAACTGTCAGAAATTATCTCTGCTGTGGGAGGTAAAGGCGCGCACACGTGTCTAAATTTCTTTCCACACATTCAAACCCATACTTAATTAATTGTAGCTTCCAGCCATTTGACAGTCACGCTGTGTGAGTGTATGTGCAGCTGGCCCAGTCACACTCCATTCACCACCCATCTGTCCATGTCAGACCAGCCTCCTCTCCTCTCCTCTCCTCTCCTCTCCTCTCCTCTCCTCCTCTTTTTACTCCTTCACTTTTTTCCTCTCTTTTACACTCACCTTTGGTAAAACACTGCTGAGCCACAACCAACACGAGCAGTGAGCTGTCGACATATCCTGTAATCAAGATGGCTTGTGGTTAATTGGCCCATTGGACAATGTGTGTAAGAGGTGTTTGCAGGAGAGATATACAAAGATACAGAGAGAAGGGGTTTGGCTTTTGAGACGAGTCTAAAGCTTCACCAGGCTTCTGATGTTCGCTTGCAGACGGGAGACAAAAATGGAGGTGAACAGCTGGCTCGGTGTGACAGAAGCAATCAACAGAGAGTGATAGATGCATGTGAAAAGCAGCCACTGTCAGTCTTCCCCAGCCCTTTAGTCATTATCATGTCAAATGATGACAACAGCTCCAGCAGTTGAGGCTAATTTTGCTCAAATTAAGAGCAAACTTGGGTTTGAGATAAACACGAGCAGACATCGAACAAGGTATGCAGGTTAGTTAATCATCTCAACACTCAACTCCTCTGTGCTTTGTACCCCTGCTGTGTTGTGTTATGATGCTCTTTGGCGTATCAGTACAAAATTAATTGGTTGCTCTTCTGTGCAGACATGAGCATGAGTGGAGAGTTGAAGTCCAGCCGCTCCAGGGCAGCCAGTAAGAGGGCCAGCAACACCACTTACGGGTGAGTCTCCCCCAGCACACACACACACACTCCTGCCCCATGCACACTCAAAGATAATCATGTGATCTATTCTTTGCTGCAGCCCTTTATCTGCAGCTCAATAGCTACACCTCAGCATTGCAATCAATGCACCATTATATGTTATTAGCTTCATACCAGCCGTGTATGTAAGCTGCTATTGATTTTGGCCAGAGGTGCTGTCTCCATCAGTCAATGTTTTAATCTGTCTGTTGATGTAGTGCACATATGTGATTGGAGCTGATTACTGTTTATTGTTGGTGGTTCAATATAGCACCATGGAGCTACATTAACATTAACTGTCTGCTTAGATAGCTGGTGAAGGAAATGGAGGGCACTGGGAGAGACGACAGTGTGTGGGCTTGTATAAATTCATTCATGGCTTCATTACTCTTACCTTCAACTCTCTCCTTGAACTGCATCTCTTGCTCTGGCTGCAGCTGTGTAGGTTTGAGGTCTTTTAATGAGAATAAACCACAGAAAGTGATGTGTGAAATTTGAATAGATTCTCATTTCTTAGCTGTTACCCTACTGACTGTGACAGTGCATTTTCTCTTACATGTCCTCTAGAAGTCCGTATATGGTCCTTCGTACAGCAATGGATGAAAAAACAACAAACAAGGCATTTAGAAAATTAATCTGAAAAGAGAAAGGGGATGTCATTATTATAAGAAATGAAAATGTGAAGATACTCACATTAAAGCAACTGGAGTAAACGTCATAGATAGTGTTGAAATACTTTGCATCCTCCTAGTGCAAAATGTAAGGTAAGGAATACAAACAATAATAGAAAAAATAACAACAGATGTAGTAATATTAAGGCCAACTTGTTTGTCCCGCGCCTAATCAGCAAATCTCATTATCATTCTCTCTTCTGCATAATTGGGACTCCACATATGCTTCCAGCTCCATAATAAATGCTGATATTTTTCCATTCCTGGCAGCTCCATTTCCTGTCCCTCTGTCGGTGTCATCATATCACACGGTAGTATGTAGAGCTATACAGTAAATATTGCAGTATGGGACATGATATATTATGTCCCCAGCGTGTCCTTCAAAACAGTTAATCTGACTTTCTGCCTGTGCTGCCTCCACCACTGCCTCTGACCATCTCTGCCTAAACCTTAAACCCCCAGACATTATTTGCCCATTCCACCATGTAGTTATTCAACAGCGTGCGGCCATGCATTAATGAGGTTAGTCACGTAACACACACACGGACACACACAATGACTAACCGCATAAAACACACCTGAGGTATGAACCCTGATATAGCCCGGGCCCGCCTGATTTTTCACAGAGATGACATGAACTTAAAGCACACCAAGTTTCCTGTGGCTGTTTATGGAATAAACTAAGCCGAGAACAAGACCTGCAGCCTTGCTAGCAGCTCTGTGAGACTGTGATCACACAGGCTAAATGCTAACATCACCATGCTAACATGCTCACAATAACAACACTGACATGCTGATGTTAGGTATCTGTAATGTTGACCATGATTGCCATCTTAGTTTTGCATGTTAGCATGCAAATGCTTATTTATCACAAAACACCAAGTACAGCAGAGGCTGATGGGAAATTATGGCAATCCATCAATAGTTCTTCAGACATTTCAATTAAAACCCCATTGACAAGTTGGATATTGTGAATGTTTGTACCTAATTTTGTACAAATCCATCAAGTATATATTGTGATGTTTCATAGGATAAGTGAACAGTTCAGTCAGGGGATCACCCGAGTTACCAGGATTCATCCTCTGGGCACCATTAATGTCTGTGCAGCGTTTCATGGCAATCTATCCAATAATTTACATTGCTACATAATTTCTCAAGTGCTACTTTGCTTGATTTGACCACCAAAGTGGGCAAACACACCAACAGAGCCACACATGGCTATAAATATATTGATGTGCACACGATGTGAAGCTGCAAACAGAAAATGTTTTTGCTTTCATGTTGTTGGAAGGCAGCATCTAAATATGTTTATCCTTTACCTGCATAGCACTACATAGATTTTGAGTTTCAGGGAAATTGAGAGAAATTAATTATGAGATAGGCCAAGCCACATGATCATTTTCCAGAAACAGAAACTATAACACTGCTAAAGTCACAAATGCAAATTCTAGCCAGACAGCCACCAAATCTCTCTGTCCATACTCCGACAGTCGTGCTCTGTGCTGCTGGCAGCAGTGTGCCCCGTCTCCTCCCTCCTCCCACTGTTCTCACAGAGCTGGCCAACAAACACCACTGCCTGTGGCCTAGATTACAAACTTTTCAACTCATGTCTAAGACGCTAAAGCAATGTAATCTGCTCATGCAACAGCACGCCGGTTGCCAGCATTTGTGAATTATTATTGCTAGAAAGTTGGATTATCAAGCTCGAAAAATTTAATTTTCACCGTCTATCTACAGTTAAACCCAAGAGAAGCTTTTTTTCTTAATCTAGTCGAAGTCGTTTCATGTCTCATGATAGCTGGTGCATTTTTTCTCCTCCCACTGTTACTCTCTCATATGTCTGCCCCCAGGCCATTTGCTCTAGAACGACCGTGGCAACATAAGGGTTTTGTCATCATTTATCGTTCATGCCTTCTGACTGTCACAGGCCCCCTCTAGCTCACCGAGTCCCAGCTGTGGCTGCAGGGATGGAGTAGAGGGAAGGCAAACGTTTCACAGCCCAGACGCTGCTGCTGCAGCTGCAGCCATGACCTCTGTGTGCTCCAGTGCACTACTACAAAAGCTCGCTGTACTGTGCGGCCTGTATAAGGAGGCTCAGGTGCCGGAGGAAGAGCCCCAGAGGTGCATGTGTGTGAGTCTGTGCTGTGTATATGCATGTATGTAATTGTTCCAGACGCACAACTTCTGACAGATTCTCATCAATCCTCGAACACTGATCCTTAGCTCATGGCGGTGTGGTTGTAGCTTCCTCTGTATACACGTCCAGTCTGTGTTCAGGTCATTACAGTGCTCACTTTATTATCTGCTCCATTTTACATGTCAGTGAAGAGATGACTGGCCTGAGCGCAGAGTAATTGAGCATCTGGTCTTTGGTATTTTCATCAGCTTTCTCCATGCGCTTCATTCTTTTAATATTCTCTCATCTGTTTTAATTATCAGAAGGGCTGGTCATAGGGGAGTTTGAGTTTGGATGGAAACGATGCAGCGGGCCCATCTGTCACATGAGCTCAAGCAGGACAGGTGGAGGCATCAGGGTATGAACTCTGCAGTTGCCAGTTGAGCAGTGGGTGACGATGTCCTATCTGTATCTGCTGCAACTTTAGGGATAATCTGATGGCAGATATTACAAAGATGGATAAGAGAGTGACAAGAAATGGGTCACATAAGTGGGCTACAGCAGCGATAAAGATCATTCTGGTTTATTATAACTTAGGTCATTTTTGAATCCATTTGTATCGTTATGGTAACACTGCTCTCATCATGTTAATCGCTGAGACCTGGGAATGTTTTATATGTTTTAATATCATTTGAAAGGTGTGTGACTGGACAAGAACAAGAAACAGAAGATCATACACTTAAAAAAAACAAGTCAAACTTATTGGAAGAGAATACAACCTCCCATCTTCTCCTTAGCTGTGCATGGCTTACATCTGGCCAAATGACCCTTTGATGGCTGGGTTCTTACCCTTATGACAAAAACTATAAAAAAAAGACAGGAGTTTCAAGAAAACACAATTATTCTTTACATTTTTTAAGAGCCATTGTGGCTATATTAGGAAGAGATCTGTAAAGCGACAGTATGCAGCTTTTTTTTTTACTGAGAGTGTATTTTTAGTCACATTTTTCCTTCATCTCATTTGTTCCCAAGCAACATTTGTCACAATTTTTTTTAAGATTGTATATGTGTATTTTGCCTGAGGCTCAGCTGGCTGACATCTGTAAAACCACCACAAGCAGAGAAGAAGCAAAGGGCAAATGGAGGCAATCAGCAGTCAAGAGAGCAGTGTTGAAGTTCACCCATTTTCATGAAGGACCTCTGTCCGATGACATGTTTCTGTGACATCACTCTCATTGTCACAACACAGCTGTCTGCCAACTGTTATGACACCTACCAAGAGCTAAATCTGTACACATGACATCTTGATCATCTCTCTAAAAAATGTCACTTTTAAACATTATTTAGATAGAAGGTTAAACTGGGGTTGCATAATGCACAGGGGCCACAGACTGCCAGGTAATTACTCATATTTTTGTCAGTTGGAAAAATAGCATGATGTTGTTTGTAAAAACACATGAATATAAAATAGATGCAATGGTGCTTGATATGCCCCCCACCATCCTCCTTGCTAGTGTGGATGTTGGGTTATGATGTGAACAGTGCAGTGCAGGTTGGTCCATGCAGGAGTGTAGTGTGAGCTCATGACTGGGACTGTGTGACTCTGTGAAGGCTGCGATAACCATTCTGCAAGCCACCACATCCATTTCTTCAAAGGGTATATAAAGTAGTTGTCCTGTGCTTTGCTGACTTAGCTAGAAGTCATTGCAGCAAGTAATACAGTGATACAGTAACAGTGATAATTTTTGATATATATTCAGAAAATCAATTATTATAGGAAAACAAGGAAAAATACAAATAGAAAAAATGCAGCGTGACTTTGGTTTGGGTTGTTCATTTATTGTATACTGAAAAGCACTTCAGAGAATACTTCACAGTGATGAATTTCTCACCCTTCAGTTTCTCTTCTCTTTCTCCCTTCTGCTTATGTCTGTACCTCGGTAAAATGAAGTTAAATGAAGTGTGGAGAGAGTTCGAGGCCTGCATGGCAGTGTTTTCATTTAAAGTATCAATGTTGTTCTGGCCATGTTAGTCACCATGTGGCCAATCAGGTCCTCTGATTGACAGGCATGAAAGCTGTTCATGTTCATGTGTAAGACCTGGCTCACTCCCAGCTCAGTGCAGCAAGATTCTGTGTGAGGTGTCAAATAAATCTAGAAATCTTTGTTTTATTGTGAATGAAAATCAGGCAACGCTGGTAAGCAACAGCAGTCAAGAACTGTGGACAATCAGTGTCAACCCCAGCAAAACCTTCGAAATCCTGAAACATGAGGGTCTGTGCCACAGTTACCTTTTGATTTGCAGATTGTATTGTGTGAACAAGAGTGTGTGGCTAGAGACATGCAAACTCATGTTTAAATGTATGTAATTTGGTCTATTGTTGGCCAGCAGTTTTCATTAAGATCACACACAACTATTTCTTTTGTGTTTCGCTACATATACGCTTGGTTGATGATCTTAATTGTAAAGTCAGCAGCACAAATATACCACTCTTTTTTAGTGGTAACACTAGAAACACTGGAGAGAACTCCCCTAAAGGAGGTTCAACAAAGTGAGGCAGCCTGAAGAGTTAAGGCATCAGTATGCTTCGAACGAAGATCTGTGAAATCACCAAACAGCACCTGAACACATCTTTTCACACATCAGACTTGGAGGCACTGCTTACGACGTTTCTGAAACAGATCCAATCAGCAAGTACACTTTATACAGCGACGGATCAGATGTGCGGCTGTGAGAAAGTAGGCAGGTCTTTTTTTATTCTTCACACAACCTTTTCTGCCTCATTTTGAGTGCCTTTGAGGGGAGACTGCCCGTCAGTGTTCATTCTTATCTCCATTTGTATGATTCATCACATTCTCCCCCATCCCTATGATAGCAGGCTCTTCACTCTGCCTTTGACTGTGGAACAGCTATGAACACTTGCCTCTAATCGAGTTTGGGCAACACTTCATGTGCACTAGTTAGTCCTCACACACCTTCCCTGAGTGAGCCGGAGAGAGCCCACCATTGGCAAGACAGCGTATAGCCAAGGTGTCACTCTTTCAACCCACTAACTCTTTATCAACGCCAACTGCACCCCCTTCCACTCCAGCATCAATTTTTACAATGTAACTGCCATTTTAATTTTTCCATCCCACTTTCCTCCTCTGTCCTTTGTCGGCTTTCTGTCTGCATGGATGCACAGACGATGTGCTGTCTGCAGTCCATACCTGGGAGAGATGATGGAGGCTGTACTGTAGGCAAAGGTCAGTGCAGTCAGAGGTGGATGTACTGCTGGGGAAAAGGTCACTCTGTGCAGTGGAGGGATGTGAGTGTATCTGCTGGTTTCAGAGCTACTGATATTGCCTTTGAGACAGCAGAGACCAACTGAAGATGGAAGACTGGGTGGGCTGAGAGAGAGAGAGGGCTGGCGACAAAGGTGGGAGAGAGTGATATGGTTCCTGTAGACATGATGTTATATGGATAGGGGCATAGCTCAGGGCATGATAGCAAGAATGACCACGATCACATAACTGAGAGAGTGAAAATATTTTTCTAGCCATTTCAGTCCGTGCATGTGTGTATGTGTGTTAATACACACACACACGGGGGTGGGGGGGGGGTTATATCCATATATTCTGTGTGCATTACCAAGCCAGATGAGTTATCTTTCTTGTCCTGCAGGCTTATCACTCTGCAGGGGTTGGTCCCTCTGCTAATGAAGTCATCTCTATATTTACTGCCTACTCGACGCTGGGAGGACAAAAGTAAGGCAAGCAGGTGGGAGAGGGAGAAAAGGAGGCATGAGTAAGGATTGATGCAAAGGGTGTGATACAGAGTAACAACAGCACAGAGGACAAGTGTGAAACAATTGAAAGAGAGAGGATAAAATAGGAGAGAAAAATGCAGAGAGAGAAAGAAATAACAACAGTCAGGGAGAGTGAGGGGTGAAGAAAGCAAAGGAGGGAAAGCAAGTGAGCACTGCACTGCGTGTCATTGGCCCCCTGGCGTGAACAATCCATCTCAAATTGATCTTCCAGCTCGGCCCAGCAGGGCATTCTGAATCAATCTCAAATTGATCTCTGTGCCAGAGGTCGGGAAAACTAGCAGTGGAGCTTATCAGAAATATAGTGGTGCTGGGAGGATCTGACAGGGAAACTTATCACACTGCACAACAGGAAATGGGCTCAGAGCCCCCGGGGCAGCAAGAGGACGAGCCTGCTCCCTGTACACACACACACACACTCACAAGCACACACACTCACAAGCACACACAGATTCAATGTCTCTGCATCTACCCAACACAGCCATTCACTGACACATGCTCCCCAGTGTTCAGCACAGTACCGAGAGGGAACACTGTGCATAAAAACATTAACAAACACACTCACACAAGCTCACACACAGACACACTGTGCAGGCATCACTGCACACCCAGAGGCTTCGTCAAAAAATAAAAAAGTTTGTCAGAGCACAATATGTCAATATATTTTAAGTTAGACAGGTGAGATTTGAGGCCTGGAGGTCTTAATGACTTATAACACATTTAATGTGTCCTCAGCAAGGCTGTGTGAAAAGCCAGAGGAAGGACAATCAATACCGGCTTGCATTTAGTCGCTCAGTCAGCTTAGGGGAGCAACCTGCCTCTCCGGGCCCAGTAAAAAATAAAACCATATAAACAATTGCTCAAAAGTGACTTTCACCACACAGTGTCTCTGGAAACACTTAGAAAATCCAATCCAGGAGTGTAGGAACTCTTCACACACGGCACGCACAGCTTCTTGGGCACGATGAACGTCTGTACTCAAAGTTATGAGCCAATGAAACATCAACTGGCTGCTGATACTTGATAACTCTTGCAGACTTGAGTGTGATGTTATTACTGTCTAGTGGCCAGTGTTCCCATTTATGTGTCTAAGGGACTGTGGCCTTCACAGTGCTTTTTCTCACTTTTCATTGCTGCTCGGGTCACCAGATTGAAGCTGACAGCAACTTTACAGAGCACCACCAGAGACCGAACACACAGAAAACTAACTCAAAGTTCACATTGATGACAGAGAGAGCTGCACAATTACACAGAGATAGGGTGAGGGGAGCAATATGGGCAATGAGAGACTGAGGGAGTGCAGTGAAAAAAAGAGTGAGGAGGGGAGGGGTGTCTTTGAGCATGTCAGCATTTGGGAGGCAGCAGGAGAGCCTTTTCTGTGGCCTGGACTGCAAAAGCTCTCTGTCAGCACAGAGGGGTAATGGGGGTTAGCAGGGTGAATAGGGGGGTGAAGATGAGAGTATGAGTATATAAAAAAAATTGAGTGTGTAGGTACAAGTGGCTGGATGCCCCAAGGAGTATTACAATATATCAGTGACCCTGGTGACCCTCAGAACTACAGTGAAATAACCAAGCATACATACATTTATGCATGCACTCACAACACCAAAAAATGGAAGTCACTTTCTAGAAACCTACATATAAGCATTTAGTGAATTTGATCTAAAAGTTTTCTTCCATTGTGCCTCGTAGGAAGAGGAAACCAGCAACTCCCCAGACTGAGCTGCCACGATACATTGCTGATTTAAAGACAGATCATCAAGTGGACACCATGTTGTGGCTTGGTCTTCCTCCACCAGAGTGCCAAGTGCATGAGCACCAACTTATGCTAATTAACGCCTCAGCAAAAACAAGCCAGACCTCTTTTGACCTCTGGCCTCCATGAGGGACACACACATGCGCACACACACCTCAGAGCACCTCCCTGCAGCTTTACACTCCATTAATTCTTCAGTCTAACTTGCGATACCGACTAATGAATGCCCTTCAAATACAACACACACACACACTAACACACACACACACACACTAACACACACACACCTACCTAACCCACACCGTGGTGTGTTTTACGTGACGTAGACCTTCCTCTGTTGACTTCATTCATAGACTTTTTTCACAGCAGACATCAAGTCTGAAAATGCAAACAATCTAGAGGTGTGGATTTAGGAAGAAGTCAGTTTTACCAGACATCTGTGACCTCTGCTGGAGGCTACATTAGCCACAGTTAGCATAAAGACACCTGAATCTCAGACTGAACTGTCAAGTAACATTGTAGGTCATGTAGTTTGCATCAGGCTTTGAGAAGGAAGAAGAATGCATGGAGTAAAAAATATAATATCTCTGATTTTGCTGTATGGTTTTTATATTTTAAAAAGACAACTATGTATGGTGAGTTTGACAATATTATACTGTAGGAGTGCAATGCTAAATGGGTGGATTACGCTGTTAATGGATAAAATAACCACACAAGAATATCTGTTGTTGATTGGTCCAGCAAATTAAACACCTACAACTAAAAGTCCACCATCACATTGACCCAAAAATCCAATGTTGACATCAATCAGTCCAGCTAATTAATTGCCCATAATGACCTCATACAACCAGAAAGGGAGAGGTAGCAGGATATAAACGGAATGAAAAATGATCTGAAATTTGTGATGATACACTGTAAATATCACCACCCTGATTTGAATTGTGTTTGTTCTCTGAAAGTCTAAAATTCAAATTGGTCCTCACAAAAATATGAGAAAATAGCCACTGTGTACACATCATCACTACCTGCGAAGGTATGTGATAATCACCACTTTCTATCACATCCTCCAATGTAGGCATTTAGTTCTGCTGCATTACTCTTGAATCTCCTAAAACTTAATAATAATGGCTCATTTGCTGCAGTAGCAGCAGCCCACTTAGTGTTTGCCTGAGTTGTACAAACACAATGTCTTGAAGTCGAACACTTCACGTCATCCTTCCTTGAGCACATCTCTGTCTCTTCACTTCGGATTTCTCTGCCTCTTTCAGTCTCTGTCCTAACAGCAGTGAGGCAGATACCGGGAGGGTGATGACTTAGCATAGCTAATGTTAGCTGAGGTTAAAGTTTTGTCCAGTGAGGATCGCAGACTGCAGTCGGGGGTTGACTCGGTAAATGTCACTCCTGTCGATCACAGTTAAAACCACAGACAGCTCTCGTGAGGGTCTTTCTGAATGGCAGCTTGTTATTCGCCCTATATATCCCCCAAACCTTCCGATCCTCACTCACTGTCCGAGGAGAGAACTGGATTTGTTTGCTCTGTGGCTGGATGACATAGTCTAACTAGACACAGCTACACACACACACACACACTCAGAGCTTTGCTATCTTTGTGACAGTGTCTTGTCTTTTTTACTTTCCTTTTGGTCGCCAGCAAAGAAGTTAATTTTAGCTCGGTGTACCCGTGCTGCTTTGCCCTTCATGTTGAGCTGAAATGACTTTTAGCTTTTAATTCTTCAATAATTTCAGGACAACAGCATAGTTCAGGACACGGAAACGATGCAGGGGCTTGACAGAGTTGAAAAGGCTGGAAGGATTAATTACTGTTGGCAGCCCTGGGTAACCTTTTAACTTTGCGCTTTAAGTCGGTTTTGACAGGGATAGTCGCCCCTGTTAGAGGAAGTGTCTTGATATCTTCTCCTCACGCTCTTTATGGGTAATGGGTAGAGGGGAGGGATCTCTGTGAGCACCCTGGATGTCACTTGTCACCTTACTGCTGTGTAATGCTGCTAATTAGCACTAAATAGCCTGAACTCTGAAATTTCCAATTACTGCTCCCAGCGAGACCCTGAGCTTTTGATGAATGGCACCGAGCTAAAGTAGCTGGCCCTCCTGGAGAGAAGCCACACATACGAAGAAGGACTTGCACTGCATCACTAACAGGCACATGACATGCTAAGCAGCCATCATTTCCAGCTACTCTTCACTCCTTCATGAGGCAACTTTAACTGAAAAGACCTTTTTGAAGCCAGTTTAAAAAAAAGTGGAGTAGCATTGTTTGCTCATTTTGTTTTGTGTTGTGTGCAGATGGTCTCAAGTCATGCAGAAGAATTGGACTCATCCCACTCCACAAACACTCTGCCTCCAGGAGGATTAGGCCACATTGTCGACTGTTGTTTCTACAGCACATGCACACCAAGCTAAACCCACATCTATCGACATATACACACATCTATGCTGTGCAGACATACCTACACTCACATACTGTGTGTGTACACTCACACGGAAGTCACAGCAGCACACACACACACCCACACACACACACACACACACACACACACACACCCACACACACACACAGATGTATATTATATTCTATATTTTCTGGTGATTTACATTCGTTTGTTGGAGTTTTTGGTTCTGTGATCCTTTTTTTAAATGCCTCTGCTCTGTGAATGGAAGCATTATGCTTTCAGGTTGTCCATCAGTCCCATTCCCACGACCAGGATATTTCAGTAACACCTGGAATTTCTCTACATCTGGCATAAACGACCACTTGGACTCAAGGATTAGCTGACTAGAATCTGGGGGCCAAAAATTACTGTGACCTCACTAAACATGTTTTCACATTTGGTCAGATCCTAAATTGGTGACTCTAATCTTGGGTGTCCACCTTCAAACTGTGCTGGTTGCTTAGATCTTCTGTGCTGCGGGGTTAAAGATGTGTGTGAAGAATCCACATTATACTGTTTTTGCAGCATGATAGTATTGTAGTCCACCACAAGCTCATCAGTTCTGCTGATATTGAGCTTCAGGTGATTGTTGTTGCTCCATGTGATGAAGCTCACTATGAGTCCTCTATCCACTATGAGACTCTTTTTTAAGAGTCCAGGCAGACATGGATGTAAACTGCAACTTGACTGATTGGTGGAGGCATACGAGGTGGTAAATCTAGTTATTTTTAGCCTTGCTTTGTATTTCTGTATCAGAGGCCAGCCAAAATGGAGAACCTGATCAGACTGGATTACATAAAATGTTTCTACTGAGGCAACAAAATACGTACAGTATTATTCATTTATTCAAATCCTGTCCTGCTGAATGAGCAATTTATTTAAAAGCTCTTTGGGTTTTTAATCACAGTAAACACCTGTAACACCGTCTGATTTGAAAGGCAGATTATGTTAATCTTTTATTTAGACAGTCCGGAGCCATTTACAGTGCGCGCCTGTCCTGCGCCATTTGTCCTCCTCCATACAATATGCTCACTGTGTTTCCTCGCACTCCCTTCCTCTTCTTTTATCTTTTTAGTGTTTTGGAGACTCTTTTCACACTTTTGAACCCCTTCAGCTGCTGTAATATCAAAGCCCTGCCTTAATGGTGACATTAAGGTGTAATGGTAACAGAATGTAATGGCACCTTCTTCTGTCCCTTGTGGGAAAACATTTAAAAACGTTGTCTGTTATGACTTAGCTGTGTCAAACAGACATTTTTCACACACTGAACAACAGTGAAACAGTCAGTTTCTCACCAATGTTTGCTTGTAATGATGCTAAAAGCACAAGCTGATCCATGAGGCCCGCTCATTATCTCCAACTGTGTCATTCTTTGGCTGATTGGCTGGTCAAACTGTAACCATACCATATGCCGCACCTCGTCCCTGCCATGGCTGATCCTACTGTATCAGTCAGGAATGTCCCCACCCTGACAGCTGTAGGGGAATCTGACTCATTCCTCTCTCTGTCCCTGTCCTCCTTGTCTCTTTAACAAACGCTCCACCCATCCTTCCTCACTCTCCGTCCTCTCCACTTTATCCACTCTCTAGCAAGGTGGCACTGCCTCCTCCTGCCAGTCCAGTGTTAGTTTACCTCTGATGAGTACACCTAGAAGGGGACAAGAGTAATGCCTTCTTTTGGACAAAAGAAGGAAAAAAAATCTGTCTCCTGTAGGACACTCTTTCCTGAGTCTGCTGTTCCCTGATGTGTGTCTGTTGTCTGATATGTTCTGCCTGTTGTGCCTCAGCTCCAGTCCTGGCTCCTGTTCAATGCCTTCCTGATGCAGCAGCACTCCCCAGCTCCTCTCTATCAATGCACTGCTCTTAAGCTCCTCTTTCTGACGGTGTGGCTGCCATCAACCCCAAAGGGCTGTCAGCCAGTCAGGGCTACTTAAACTAAAGTAAGGAAAGATGAGTGCAATCTGATACATAACCCTTATCTAGCTGTATTGCTCAGACTGAATAAATTGCTCTCACACCATAATTTAACCTTGATGCAAGTAGGATATAGATTTATGAGCTCCTTGAGTTACCATTACTCTAGTACCTCTCATGTTCTGGGCCTGTAGCTGTATGTCACCATCCTGCAGCACATACTGTACATCCAAATGACGCAGACCAGCTGGCCAAGCAGTAATGGATGTCAAGGAGGAGATTACACGGCGATGTTATTGATTGGCTACTATCCTGCACATATCATTGATTAAATCAGGAGAGTGTGTGATTGCTGCATGTAGGTAGGTTCTGGGGAAATGAGAGAGATGTTAATTCTCCCTCAGGATGAGTTGTAAAAGCTGCCGTGTGTGAGTGTGTCTATGGTTAAGGGATGGAAATAGGAATGCAATTATTTCATAATGTGATCAATACATATCATGATAATTCATTAGCAAAATCTTTTATAGATAAAATAGCCAGAAGGGAAAATGTCAGATCAATCAAGGAGAATCAATGAACTTCATTACAAAAATCCAGTAAATCCCATATTGACATGAAGCAGTCTTGCTAATTGATTTGCAATGTTGCCTTCAATGCATGCAGGAATATTCAAGGCACAGTGTAGTCACCGCAGTGCAGAAAAGTCTCTGACAGCATATGGTTGACAACATGTAGATCTTTTTAACTTGTATATGTCTTTTATATTTTTTATTTTATATTTTCTATTATATTTTATATTTCACGTTTATTGCTGTTTGCACGAGGGACTTGAGGGAAACGATATTTCAATTCTGTTAATGTCCTGTACATATAGCAGCATTGACAATAAAGTTGACTTGACTTGACTAGATGTGCATGTGTAAAACTCTGACCAGAGACCTGGTGTAGCTAACGTGAAATAATTGGGGATGACTGTCATCTCTTCTGTTGCATACTAACACAATTGATAAGAACCCATCTGGATAAACAAACAATTTGACTGTTATTATTATCTGTGTCCATGCACACATGTATGCACGTGTGTATTGAATGCAGGTATCTGAAGCATCACTCAATATACAGAAAATGACTTGGAAAAAGGAATTGTGAATGTGTGTAAAATGGAGAGAATTGCAGTAACAGTGATTAAATGAAAGGGAAAGAGGGAGTAGATTAGCTCAGTCAGTCCTTAGAGAGCGTCTGAGGGAGAGAACGAGCTGCCAGCACTCCCTTCATCTCCCCCTCCTCCCCCATCAAAGCTTCTCTGCTCTCATCTTGATCATACCCACCCTTAACATCCCCTGGTCTCTCTTTCTTCTCCTCCTCTCTCTCTGTGTCTCCTTTAATTGTCAGCCCATGAGCACAAATGTAGTTTTCTCATGTTTTTGGCATGGCAAGAAGAAAAAGAACTGCAGTTTGTACACACAGTAATCTCATTTCTTCTTGACTGAATGCTTCTGTCAGTCTCTCTGTGTAGGTGTGGGTCGTATTCCAATGTGTTCTCTCTTGATTACTCTGCTTTGTTATGTTTTTTCATCATATTTTATGATGACTCTGGACAGGGAGCCATGTTGGCTGGTAAATGCACCCTTTGTCTGTAGCTGAATTTCCAGGCTCTAGTGAGTTTTTCAAATTGCATGACAAGAATCTGTCTTTTTTTTCCTTTTTTTTGGCCATGTCCTACAGAAGTAGGACAAGATGATTTTGTCTTTGTTGAGTTTGTCTCTCTTTGTCATTTTGTTATTTATTAATTTAACTGTATAAATAAAATTGTGCAATGGACTCCGAAGTCAACAACTGCCTGGAAGATGATGAAGGACACATTGCAATTAAGTATTAAGAAAAACAGGATGCCATCATTTGTCGGCATGTAAAGCACTTACAGAACACAGTTTCAAAAAGAAAACCGTTTCATAATCTGGTCAAGCTTTTGTCAGGCTCAGGCACTAAAACATAGAGACAGTGGTTTGAACTGATTATTTTGTGAAGGTTAGAGGACTGTCATTGCCATATTTGTAATAATAACCACTGGCTTACGTTAGGGAACATTCCTGATCATGCTTTTAAACATTTGTTGACCCACTCATCCTCCCCCACCTCCTCTGTCTGCTTACCTCGTGGCTCAATCACCTTTCCTCCTTTGCCCTCAAACCAACAAGAGTGATCATTTCCACAGCCAGTAGAGGACTTTGTCAGCTCAGTTTAATGTAGATTTTTGACATTTGTTGATTTGCTGTTGTCGTTTTGCTTTTCTCCTCTGATTGGCTAGCAATGTGTGTGTTAAAGCTGTACCATATACTATAAATACACACTGTGGTTTAATTAAGAGTAGCTGTTAGCTGTCCCCTACACCTTACGCTCTCCTTTTTTTGGAATGTCTGGTTATTTACTGTGAACTGGTCTTGTCTGGGCCATTTCCTGCTCTCCAGTCTAGCATTCAGTCTGTCTGTAGGTTTCATCAGATGGATTTTTGTCACGTGTCATTGCACTCCACTGAAGTACCCAGTGTAACAGCCCCATCTGACCTCTGGGAGTCACTGCTGGGACTTTAAGGGGCAACAACAGCATCTTGGCCTGTTATTAAAATTCTCCTAAGTTTTTCTAACTTCCAACCCATTATGGTATATAAACACACCACACATTAGGACAAGAGAGACGTGCAATGAAAAGGGGTCAGACCATCTTCCTATCTTGGATTACAAATTCCAGTTTGTTGTCTCATCTTTTCTATGTTTGTCAAATGTATAGTTTCAGTGCCAGACCTCAATCTGAGTATTATTTCTTTACTTTTGCATCCAGGATTCTGGTATTGTTGGTAAGTAGGAGATAGAGACTTATTTATGTACTACTTTTTAAAACAAGTGCAGAACTTCCCTATCAAAACCATGAAGCACAAATTGAGGGAGGCTGAGTTGTAACAGATACAAAAGACTATAGCAAACTAGATTTAATACAGGAAGAGCATATGTGACAGAAAATGCATCAGTCTGAAAAAGTGAAACAATAAAAATGTGTCATGACATGTTTTTTTCTATTAAATGTCAATTAAATTGGATGAACTCATACCAGAAGTAAAATAACTCCAAAGTGCACACGCTACACATTTAATGAGATTTTCTGCCAAATGCACAAATATCTCTTTAGGCTGACAACTACTACACAGCGTTTTTGGCTTCCCTCTTACAGACAAAGACTCATTATCTGACTTATTCGCAATAAGCAATAACAGAATACCACAAATGCACAAAAACAAAAGACTACATCACCTCTCAAACTCTTTCCAGGGTAATGCTTTATCTATGTCCATACAAATTCTCTTCGCTCAGCATAACAGCCTACTTCTTAACAGTCATAAAAAATGCTAAAATGAGCGAACTTCTGACGACAATAAACACTTTCTTCTCATAAACACATAGGAAACATATAAAGAACTGTCTTAACTTCCATTACATCCAAGAATGTATTCTGTGTAATAACTTACATGTGATATATTGTGTCATATGGTCCTATTTGGTAAGATAATTACCAGAGTTTTCTATTTCATTTTAAACTCCACTGCTACGTAATGGAGACAGGCCAACACTGGAGTAATGTGCCCTCTCTTTGTTAGAATATGAGCTTCAGTGTTTTGCTGCAGCTCCTTGGCTGAGGCAAGCATATGGAGAATTACAGTAATCTAAGCGTGAAGACACAAAAGCATGGATTAATTTCTCAGCACTTTATAGCAGGGAATATGTCTCATCCTAGAATTATTTCTTAATAGGAGAAAGCATGACTGAACAAGTTCGTTAATACGTGTGAAAGAAATTCTGACAGGAATTAAGGGATGTAAAAGCAAAGGAAAGGGGACAACCCACAAGGTCTGATGTTGATTCGTGCTCTTTTTTCACTGCATGCATTATTTCTGCAGCTGTTCTGTCTTGATGCTCTGTTTATATTGTGAAAAACAGGAAAAGACCATTTATTTAGTTTAGACAATAATCTGGTAGGAAACCTCAAAAATGCAGGCATTCACATAAAAGGAGACTCACATCCACAAATTACCGCAGTGCATGCTGGGAGGCTTCCCTGCACAAAGATGCCGCCTGGAACGCTACAATAAGAAACAGTGCACCTCTCACTTTACTTACTCAGTCAGTGTATGAGGAAGACAGACTGGTTTTCCTGATGTTTGCTCAAGGTGTGCTGCAAGAAGTCATTCTGAGGCTTGTGCTGTTTCATTTATATCCATTATTTTGTCTCTTTTGTGCACAATTTACAAATGCGTCTGTTTGCTGACGATATCATTGTATCTTGTGTTGCCAATTCTATTCAATTAACACTCAAGTTTTTGTTGTCAAATGAATTAATTAATCATTTTTTCATGGTGGTTGGTTTACTCTATGTAACGCTTTCAGCCCTGTTTGCCTGTGGAGGATTTGTTCGGTGTGGGAGCAGCAAGTTTTGTGACCATGTGCTTTTTGATTTTACTACAGGCTGCTTATATTCAGATATTGGCTCTTTTATCACTTTATTTCAAGTGATGAATGTGAATGAATGTGATGCCTGCATTTTATATGACCTGGAAATCAACTAACTGCTGCTTCAGGAACCCTGCAGAACTTGTTTAGGAAAGATGTGTTAGCACCGTGAAATAATGTGAAAAGTCACATTAAAATTACTCTCCTGTTATTCATTCTCAATAACCTTCCAGTATGTGCTTCTATCGTTTTTAACTAAACCTGCATTATTACTTGTCTTAAACTTGTCTGTATTCTCAAAGGAGGGGAAGACAGTGAGGAAACAGTCTGTCCTTCACCTAATTCTGAATGCAAATGTGAATCAATGGCCATCACAATTTTTGATGGAGAGAGTGCATAATAGGTGTTGAAATGAAGTAACTGGAACTAATTCCCTCTTTTCCTGCAACGAGCATGCATTACAAATCTTCCTTCTATGCATGACAAATGATAGAAAATTGTTATTCCATTTCATTAATTCCAGGAAATTTTAGCTTATTTCACACATTACTTCCTGGATTGTGTGACTACACTATGTCTGAGTGAATGTACATCTAATTTCATGCAGTCATGATGTGTTGGAACATAACAGACAACATACAGATTCATTTGTCATTAGATACTGTAGAGGTGACAAATCATTGCTGTTCAAGAACGTTTAGAGAAGATGAAAAGGTGCTTAAGATTATTGCAAGTGTGCCTCATTTGAACCACATTTGAGCTGTTTTTAGCTGCAGTCTATTCAGTAACTTGTTCAGGTTGGGCCTAAACTTAGCTGCTGTTTTAAAGAGCTATAATGTTATGCTGTAAGCAGTCATTGTCACAACACAACATGATTACTTCAGCTAAATAGTTCTAAAACATGTTTATGGCATGTTTACAGATCTTCACCATTGCTAGACAGAAGATGTGCTGACTTTCAGGAAACAGCTGAAATTCTGCCATTATTTGTACTATAATTTGTATATATTGTATTAACGTCAATATATGTTAACCGCCCAGACAAAGAACTGTTGACAATGTTGTGAACTGGTTGTAAAGAAGTGCAGCACAAAAGACGCCAGCAGTGATTATTTATTACCGAAGACGTCGCCACAATCAACGAAACAGGAATCTCACATAAAACGTCACTTTGATTCATCGTCAGTGAGATTTAAATTGCATCTGTCAAGGCTCTAAGCCAATTGAACTACATCTCTAATAATTCATCACACACACACACACACACACACACACACACACACACACACACACACACACACACCTTTGAGGTTCTTCCATAGACTCAGCTGCCATGAAAACTGATGGTTTTCTGCTTTCGGTGGATGTTGAGTGTGCATGTTGGAGGAAATCTTTGGGATGCCTTGTCCACATATAGTAGCTCCTCTCTGCCTAATGAACACACACACACACACACACACACACACACACACACACACGTACACACGGGCACACACACACGCACACACACACGGCCACGCGGAGGCTGAGATGATTTATAGCCAGCCATGTCTAATGGATTGCTTTGGCACTTGAGAAATTATGAAAAGAAATTAATTAGCCTTTAGTGACCCTGCCGTCCATCTGCCTCTCTCTCTCTTTCTCTCTCTCTCTCATACACATACACACACACATACACACACACACACACACACACACACAGTGACCCAGGCACTTGGTTGCTCACTTTAGATGTAATTACGGCCTCATTGAGTTGTGCTTACCTGTCACAGATTTATCGTTGCTAAATCAAATTTGTGTCGTATCATTACTCCACCATGGTGACGTTTCTAATGACCAGCGTTACAAAATGAATAACCAAATATTTATTATTAACGGGCTGAATAATAACTAATTGACTAAACTAAATGATCTATACTGTTTAATATCAATAGTTTTATAATAAATTCTTTATCATGATCACATGTACAGTGTATCATTTTGCATTAATTAGTGCATGATGAAGGACATATATAAAGATGTACTCATGATTACTGATACAGTTTAAGTGATTCTAGTTTTAATTGAAATGCGAGAATTACTCACATATAACAATAGAAGGAATTGTTATATATCAAAGTAAGAATGTTCTTCCCATTACAACGAACAAAAGAGGAAAGCAGATTTTAAATATTAAAAAGTATTAAAAAGATATGCAGCAGAAAATAACGACTGACAAGCCAACAGCCATAACAATAATTTATAAAAGCTGAAGATTACAGAAAGTCTGTACAAAAACAAGTGATTTCACATATGATAATCACTCTGACAGCCACAGAGCCTTATAAACACTACAGTGACGAAGGTAAACTTCAGTGAACACCAAAGAGAAAGAAACAAACGGAGAGAGAACAGCGGCTTAGTTCCCCCTCAGTGAGGATTCCAGTGAATAGCTGTTATTTTCTGTCTCTCCTCTGGCTGAATTCACTTGGAGAACAGAAAGCTCAGCTCGGCTGAGGAGTTATTGTTTCTCTTGTCTTCTGTCCTTGTGCCTCTCATGACTGTGTCCTTAACCTCTACGTAAAAGGAGGAATCTCCCTCCTTGCGTCTGTGTCCAAGATGTTCCAACTGGTTTGACAGAATGAGCTTGAGCAACATGCAGGCCTCCTCCATTTCAAACAGGATGGCAGAAGGCAGTCTTTAAATTGGGTTGAAATCACGCTTTCCTTTCCTGGCAAGTGTCCAGCTCAGACATGAGCACTTGTTATGAATTATTTTGTGCTTTCCTGTCTCCTGAGCTCTGAAAACCAGCTGGTATGAGACAGAGAAGAGTAACACTGGAGGAGACGTGATTACAGTCCACTCCAAAATAAGTCTACACTTCTGATCCAGAGACCCACACACAGGCACAAACAGAGGTTTAGAGCCCTGTGATGGTTGTCTGTGTATATTTATACATGTGTGTAATTCTGACAGAGAAGTGTTCGTTTAGTCCCCTGCTGTTTATCCTGACATAGAAAAAAAAAATCTCTTCTTTGAGATGTGCTGAATGACTACAACCAGGAGAATCACCACCTCCCTGAGCGGCACATAAACAGATGGCAAGGACTGTGGGTGTGTTAGTTTCCCAAAATATGTCCTGAAAAATAATTTTTTCAACCAATATTTTGCGTGAACATGGGTTGCTTGTATATGAGTATATGGTTAAAGGAGAAAGGAGAAAGCCTGACAGATAAATGAAAGAATGACAAAGACAGATAGAGGGAGTGAGTCAGCGTGAGAGACAAAGAGAGAGTCAGAGGGAGGGTGAGCAACATGGAGGGATTATTAGCGACTCTGTGTGGGGGATTAGAGAGGAATGCTGAGGTCTGACACACCAGAGTGTGATCTCGCTCTGGCTTAGTGTCACATCCCTCTCCTCCACCTCCCCTGGTCTGTTCTGCAGGTACACAGCAGCTATCAGCCCATATAAGTTCACTCCTGTCAAATCACTCACCTGCCTCTGACTCCCTCTCTCTCCCTCTCTCTCTCTCTCTCTCTCTCTCTCTCTCACACACACACACACACACACACACACACACACAAACACACACACACACACACACACATACACGCCTCAGCGAGCTCACACATGGAGGCGTTCAGTGAGTGGTACAGCTGGAACACGAGACATTTCTATGGATTTTCCACCTTGGATGCTGCAGCAGAACAAATCCTATGTCTTTTTCTGGCTGGCTGGAGATCATGAACACGACATTCTTTCCAGATGAAGTGATTGTACCATGCAACTCTGTTGAGACTCACATTTCCACACCGAGTCACCAACCACGCTCACTGTTTAAGTGAAATATGTGGTAGCGCCAGCACAAATGCATCATGTAGTCTTGACAAATCCTTTACTAACCACCTCCTCTATCTCCGTCTCCACCCCTCCTGCAGATCTGAGTTCGACCTGGACTATGACAGCTACCACGAGGACTACTATGACAGGTACTGTCAGAAAGCTACGCATGGCAGCTCACACACCTTATGCTTGTCTGTGTGTCTCGGGAGGCTAAAGGAAAAGAGGCCAAAGCGGATTCTTCATCCTTGCTGTCCCCGGTAGTCTCCGCTTCCTGTCGCTATCTGCCACACAGCTGCCAGTCATCAGAGAAAGGAGCTCACCCATCACGCTCACACACATACTCAAACTAAATCTCATATGAATATGAGATGTATCTCTGATATATCTCTACTTAGCTCAGACTTTGTTATATCATTGTCTTAAGCAAGATATACCATAGTATTGTAATATGACATGGGTGTATTAATACAAATGTTCCAGTGATCACTTTCCATAGACCCTGTTAATTTCACATCAGTGTTACTCATTAGCATGAAAGCTAATGATATCATATTGGTGCATACAGATATTATATCAGTATGTTTGTACCTTGTGGGTCTGCATCAGTGTGTTGACAGTGACAGAAAACCTGAGTTGCTGTGCACTTCATTGACCAAAACTAACAGAAAAGTGGCTCTTCACTAAACTGATCTTACTCAGTCTCTGTGTAAAAACAGTAAAAACTGCTTTTATTTCCTGCTCTCTCCACTTTTAAATAAATGCAGGGCAAAAGGAACAACTGGTCCTGGCCCAAAAATGGAAAACGAAACCTTCACTGAAAGACTAACCAAGCTAAAACTCTTTATTTTTCAAGACAGACATTAAAAATGACATGCCAAACATGACTGTCTCTGCTGTGAGAGCGTCACAGGTTACAGGCCATTGCTGTCACTTCCTACCAGCCGCCAGATCAGGCTGACAACAACCATACATTAGGCTTACGTAACACCCCTTGAACACACTGAAATAGAGCACATCGTTTGAGACTCACACTGAACTCTTAGCTTGTAGTGGGTGTTTACCTCTTCCGTGTTACTGCAGCATACACTCTTGTGCAGTGTACACTTAAGTGTAGCAGTTAGGTAGAGGAGGCAGTTTGTTAGACAGAGCTCCACTCAGAGTGGCTGTGTGTTATTAGACCTTCACTGAAATTGCGCAGGGACCTTCCTACATCCCCCAGGCCTCACTCATAAACACTCCACTCAGCACATCTGAATAGAAGAAGGCAGTCACATTGTAAACACACACACACAGAATATACACCTCATTCCATTGCTTTTCTAGCACATGTCGATGCTCTGTTGCTCTGAGTATTAACTGTCATCTTTTTTTTCATTTGGTTTTCCTTGCTCTGCATTTTTCTTTGCTCAGGGGGAAACACTCACCACTGATTTTCAATTTGTTTTTAACACAGTGCATGATTATTCCCCATACTGCTGGGTAGCACTACTGACAGCTGTGTGTGTGTGTGTGTGCATGTGTGTGAATGGAAGTGCATGTGTGCATATTTCTATGTGAACACACATGTGTTGCCTCACATTCCTCTGGGTGCGTGGGTGACTGTGTGTGTGTGTGTGTGTGTGTGTGTGTGTGTGTGTGTGTGTGTGTGTGTGTGTGTTTGTTGTTGTGAACATCAGTATGTGGGAAAGAGAGAAATGACTGTTTTGGTGTGCTGTCCTCTTGTGCGAACACGAAAGAAAAGTGTCTTTCAGCACACAGATAACAGCTCAAGCTGACAAAGCTGCTTTCCATGTGGGGTCTAATCCATAGAGACAAATACTCCCTCTCACACACACTCACACACTTTTCTGTAATCCTCACTCGTCTGCAGTCATTCATTGTCTGAGCTTCCATTTTCAGAGATGACACTTCAAAGCTGGTGTAACAACACATTGTCTATATGCCCCTGCAAACTGTTCTAAAGGACTTTAAACTCCCATAAGTCTTTGGTCTCTGTGTCTCCACACATGGACAGTGCTCAAAGCCTCTAATCTCACACACTTATGGTGGCCTAATACACTTCATATGTGACATTGTGATATGTGTGTGTGTGTGTGTGTGTGTGTGTGTGTGTGTGTGTGTGTGTGTGGGAGGGGACTGCATGTGCTAAGAGCACAGTCTTTGCAGAAATATCAAGCACAGAGGCTTCACACAATATAACAGAATGGAAAACAATGGAGAAAACTTTTCAGGAAGCCGGGCTGCATCTGACTGACTGGCTAACAGCTCAATCAGTTAATCTACATCACCGTCTGACTCCAAGTCCTTGCAGCTGACAGCTTGCTTCCCCGCTGTTGGCTTGTGATATTCAGCAGAGGGGCTTTTCAAAGCTTTTGGCTTTGCAGAAACCTTTTACGCTGTGCCTAGACTGTCCTCAATCCAGGTATATCCAGATTGTGACTGGATGCAGCTGAGATGAACTGCCGTCATCACAGAACATAATGAGTCTAAAATTACTCTGGTTGATCAGATTAATTAAGAATTGATAATTTGCAGGTCTTAAAATGAGGAATTCATTCTTCAAAAAGTCCAAAAATGTGTTAAACAGTCTGAAATTGAATTTGTACAGCCCTTGGATATTTTCTCCTCCCTGTTGTACATTCACAGTGTTATATCTTTTTTGTGTGTATGGATGCACACTCTCAGGAGGCGTTATATCTATAAACTACCAATGAGACTAGTGCAGCAGGAGGCCATTCATTCCTTTTTTGTGGCGTTTCAGCCCTAAAGCAATCACTCTCACTACTGTTAGGTACAGTAGCTAGGAAGTTCATCATCTCATCAGGGGCAAGAGTTGATTTTAGCAAAAACTTACATTAACTTATTTCATTTTTAAATTTAAAAGTTAATTCATCTAACAATTGCCTTATTAAGCTTATGTAGATCCAGGCCATGTTAATTGCTTTAATTATACCCAGAATTATTGTTATATACAGCAAGCATAATTGTCCCTACTGTTTTTCCATCCTTCTTTGATGAGAAGCCCTTTCATTTCATTCTGTGTGCTATTAAAAGATCCTTAAATGTGAATCTGCACTTACAGCTGCTACAGTTGAATAGAAACAGCAGCTGTGCTAATTGGCCATTGCTTGGTTTTGATCTTATGGCTGTGTTTCACCTGGTCATTGGATCAGTGACTGTTGGGGTCAGATGTGAAGCTAAATCACTTTCTGCCTCAATCACATCACTTCTATTTCTATTGAAACCCACACAAACACACAGTGTCATTTCCGTAAGCACCATAGAGTTTGACTGTTATACACCCCCTGTCACCAGCACTGCTAGCCTGGCGGGGAGCTATTGATTGGCCCTGACAGAACCAATTACATTCAGTGACAGATAGAGACATGCAGCTGTCCAGAGGGAGGAGGCAATACCAGTGCAGGAGCAGAGAGAAGCAGAGAGAGAAAGTAAAAGACAAAAGAACATTGAACATAAATCTCCATGTTTTTCTATGAGATGCTTGAACAGATGGTTTTTCTTCAGTGTCACGTCTTTCATTCAAGTATCTCTGTTTTCCAGCTTGTCTCTCCTCCTTGTTTGAGTTTTGGCTGGGTTTGAAATTCTAAAATGTTAGTGTTAATACAATATTTCATTTTCAGTACCGATGCCTAGAGTGTTGTTTTATGTTTAAAGAAATATAAGGATGTTTTTTCTATGATACCCTTTCCATTAACTAAAGCCAAAAATCTCAAGCGTTAAGTGTTGTTTAAAAATGAGCAACCATACCTGAACAAAATACAGTCTAAAATTGGCAAAATTTCGATTAAAATAAGAAAAGTTTCTAGCAAAGAACAAGTAAATAGGACTGCAAGAGACTTTTTAATTGCTTAACAATTGTTTATCAGTGCCACAGTCGCATTTTTGTTGATACAAAAAAATGTATTTTGAGTGTTGTTTTGTACCTTGTATCATTAGATAACAGAGACTCTGGACAAC
Source organism: Chaetodon trifasciatus (assembly GCA_037975065.1). Taxonomy (NCBI): domain Eukaryota; kingdom Metazoa; phylum Chordata; class Actinopteri; order Chaetodontiformes; family Chaetodontidae; genus Chaetodon; species Chaetodon trifasciatus. Next base: position 15,793,669 of record JBBMOE010000001.1, read on the forward strand.
TCAAACTATCTGTTGTGCATCTATATACTCACTTAAGTCATTTTCACCAATATATGGCACATTCCGTTGTTTCCAACTCCATCCTGATGCAAGCAGGCTCGCTTTCATCATGATGTCAAACACTAACAATAAAATCACAGCGCACCCACCCTCACATTCAACAATGATGTTTTAAAATTTGTATTTACTGTTTTTGCAGGGTGTATGACTACCAGCGTGTGCCAGCATCCCTGTCTCCCTTGCCTTCCCTGGGACCCAGTCTGGCCAAGCGCTCCCGTTCCTCCTCTTACTCTACTGGGCACAGACGCAGCCGAGACAGAACCCACTCCAAAAGCTCCAGAGCCCACTCCACTAGTTCATCCACAGCCAAGTGTGAGTAATATGAATGCACTAAGTCATAAAAAATGGGTTGATTTATACCCTTTTGCATCACTGGAAGAAAAATCAAATGCTAAATATAAAGCTGGCATCGTCATATCTTTTGCCTCTCATCCTTTTCATATAAGGCAATCAAAGACAAATTATCCTCTTTGTAGTTTACTGAAGTCACAACACGCTTTTTTTAGGTATTGAAGTTCAACAGTCAACAGTTTTAACCTCTTTTTCTCTGTTGCTCCTGCTCTGATGAGACAAGCAATGCAGTGGAAATATTTGTTGTATTCAATCAGCTGCAAGACACCTCTGAGCCCGAGTGGCAAGTCAGAAACACAAGTAAATTCTGCACATGCTGCCCAGTTTCTTCATAACATTAAAGATAATGGCAACATGCACTGTTTTAATATAAAATACTGGAACTAGTTGGCTCTGTAAGCATTTGCTTTTTTATTCAAAGTAGTAGGTAGGCATGTTGAGAAACACTCTGGTTTGCTCGATACCACTCTCATATCTGCTCTGAATCGTAAAGAAGACACGAAAGCCAACGGCCAGCTAGCTTAGCTTAGCTTAGCATAAAGACTGGAAGCAGGGGGAAACATGCAGCCCGTCTTTGTCAAAAAGTAAAGCCAAATCCTTTCTAAGGCACCATAATTAATGCATTATATCTCATTTGTTTAATCTCTTTAAAAGTTTCGGTTTTGTACTGATTAAACAAAATTAAAGCTAACATTTTAATTAGTGACCTTTAGAGGTGCTTGTAGGTGGATTTTGTTCTGTTTAGACAGAGCCAGTCTGCTTCCCCTCATTTCCAAGTCGGGGGTGTCTCACGAACTCTTTGCAAGAAAGAATTTCCCTGCATGTCTAACTCCTTCTTTAAAGCTCTCTCTTAAGAAGTATTAAGGTTGTGTAATTTCCGTATGTCCATTACGTTCAGCCTCTCTCTCTCTCTCTCTCTCCCTGCAGTGGGCATGGAGGAGTTGCAGGTGATTAAAAAGGAGCTGACTCTGATAAAGACACAGATCGATGGGCTGCTTGACAGTCTTGACAGGATGGACACACAGAGGAGTGACCACAAAGGTGAGACGCTCATTCACAAAGACAGTGGAGGCAGGTAGGTGTGAGATGGAATGATAGATAATCTATTCACACATCAAGAGCATTTTAAGGCGGACTCCGGCGATATGCTACTTTCTGATTTCTGCTTGATTACCTCCACCAGTCACAACCCCAATCAAAATGATTCAGGATCTGTGCTGTAGGGAAACTGGGGGATGGGAAAGCACTGCACCACCAGAGCCACTCCCATCTTACCTGACAAATCAATTATTTCCCTCCAGTCAGGATGTTTTTAAAAAGTTGAATCAGGGCTGATCGCAACTGGAGAGCAGGTGTCTTGATTTATGGCTGTGTGCCAATTATTGAACATGCTGAACCAACAGTGTGGCTGAAGTAACTGACTGATGAAGCTTCAGAAAAAGACGAATATGAGGCACTGAGAACATGTCAGTGCACGTGGAAGGAAGAGCTGCTGCTGCCCTCATGTGGACATTCAAACACAGCACAGTGTCTGCGCATGGCAACAAGAGCAACAGCCCAGTTACTGAACAGGAAAAAGCTTTATTTATTAGCCTTCCTAAGGAAATTGGTTTTACTGCAATCTTCATTAAACTGATTGCAAACGGAAACACTTTAGCCACTCATCTGAACACTAGCTCTCAGTTGCTGCCACACGAGAATGTTCTTGGAAAAAAACAAAGACTTTCACCGTGAACCTTGAATCCATTATCGTAACATGAGGTTGTACTAAAAGGAATGTGTCCTGTGGCTACTGTAGTTTAGCTGTGCAGGTGCACTTTCATGAAAGTGTGTGTGCATGTGTGTGTTTGATCTATTTTGAATGACCTTGGGCGATTGATAGCTCTCATCTTCATATAAATTTGTCTCCGGCTCCACTTGATTCCCCTGTCCCTCATTATTCAGCTCTGCTGTCTCTCGCCTTCCTCTCGCTATCTCCTCATCTGTCCTTCATCCTGTCGCTCCCACTCTGGTTTTCTGCCTGTCATCCTGAACAAAATGTGTTTTTTGTCTTTTACCCACAGTAAACATGTTTTTTTCTTCACACTCCTGTCCAAAACAAAATTCGACCCAAGCTCTGCACTAAACAGTTTCCCCTGAACTCCGTGTGTGTGCATGTGTTCACTCCTGTGTTGTAGGGTCTCCCCTGAGAGAGGATAGTCCAGCTGGCTCACCGTACGCTCTGTCTGCCAGCAGCCCCGAGCACTCCCTCTCATCCCTCTCTCCTCCCAGCTCCCGCCATCGAATCCATAGGGAGAGTCCTGACCTGAGGGAGCCCGAGGATGACCACCACACGGTAAATGCACCTGAAGTCTGTGTGCACTTCAGGAATGACTAAAACAAGCATCACTTGCTTTTCAATACAGCATGATGCTAGTTTCTGGAGATGTTGTTGAGACTTTTGACACTGAATGATGCTGTATTTTTTGTTTATTTGTCTTAAAGCAGTCATTCTTCATCTGTCAGGGCCCCATTTTGTGGATCAAAACACATTAATTTGTCTAAAGTTAAAACAGTGTTACACAGGAAAAAAATGACAATTTCTAATTGTATTTACAAAGACATTAAGAAAAATGTCTTGGCTTTAAAACGAAACAGACAAGATAACCAGATGTTTCAGTTTTGTGAGACGAGCAGACATAAAACTACTCCTGGGACTCTTCTACTGTGAAATCAATTTTCACTTGCACGATAAAATATCACTTAGTCACTCTGAGCTTGCGGTTTAATGAAATGTCTCTTTGTTTTGTCTGTCGCTGTCTGTTTGTCTGTCTGTCTGTCACAGATGAGCAACCACAGCTCTGACCCTGAGGAGGAAATATGAGAAGATGAGACGACATGAATCAAGTGCCAAACATGGAGGAAGAGAACAACCACCAAGCCAACACTCATAACAGAGGCTCAACTGCCCTCCAGCAGGATGTACATATCAGATAACACAATGCATTTAATTGTATCACAGCAGATCGGTTTCTGTGACCATTCTTTCAAGTAAAACAGAAACATGAACACAGGTGACATGCACACACCAAGTGTGTGCACATGTGATTGAGAAGAATTTTATTATGTTGAACTGAGGGAGTGAGAGGGATTTTATCCACACAGTAATTACAGAGGACACCCAGAAGCAGAGTGGTAAATTAAACTTTCTATAATCTTGCCTTCGCAGTGGGTTTGCATGAACACCAATGTTCCACTATTAATCCAAATGAGACAATAGAGCGCTCTGATTAAAACATGATGGAAACAGCTTGCAGTTTATCATTTTCAAATTGAAAGCCTTTCCACTGAAACAGACAGCATATGTCAGTGTCAGACTGTACAAACAATATTCATATATGTGTAGCTGGAGGTGCTACAACGTTTGCACTGCTTTACCAGTTTCTCCAAACAGCGAATGGATACGACAATTAAAGGACTTTCTGTCTGTGAAGGACATTTAATTAGATGATGTACCAACAGTATAGAACCAATAACATTAATAAAGCCATAAACCCTGTAAACAGCCAACATACATATTATTAATGTTTTCAGAATGAGGATATAAGTAGAATATTGTGCATGCACTGTAACATGAAAATCTTCTCTGCAGATCTCAAAGCATTTTAAAATCTGAAGAAATCTGCACATTCTCTAATTTGATCCCTTTTGCTCAGTTCACTTTTTCTCTTTATTGTATACTTCTAAGATATCAGAAATCAGCTATTCAAAGTAAATCACAGTAAACCTTGAGACACCAAATAGTCACAATGATCCAGGAGAGAAACTGCTCCAAACTATCAGTGCACTGCTTCCCTGAATGTGACTCTCTCAAAGAAATGTCATACAGATGACCTTGTTATGTTCCATAGTGTTATCTCTACTTCAGATGTATGAGAGGAATGTTACAACTCTCTTCCACCATGTATTTGGCACTGTGAGACATGCAAAGGCCCAGGTCAGTGTGTAATATTGTGTATGACTGTAAACTTTACTGTATTTGTTGAACTGTCTGATTTTAATCTTGCTTTAGGACTTCTCATATGTTTTTTAAAGAAAACAACACTGTTGTTATAATTCCTATGGTGTTACATGTTTTTGTTTGCATTCTTAAGATAAACCAAGTGGAAATGCTCATTGTCACAGTAGTAAAAGTATTTTCATATTGAGTATAAATACAGTACACGGGAGTGTGTTTTTATTCTGAAAGACCAGGATAGATGTGGAGAAAAGAAATGAAAGAGAAACAAACATTTGGGGGAAATAAGGTGAAGTGTCATCATTGATAGTTTTAAACACTTTGAGTATGCAACTAATGTGAAGTGTATGAATTATACAATAATGCCATACATACCATAGTCGATGCAGAACAGAGGAAACCTGATGAAAATATCTAAAAGTCAGAGTGGACTGCTACATCATATGATCACTTTGCTTTGAATCCGTAGCATCTCTTTTCTTTGGTGCATTGGACCAAAGGTCAGTCTGACCCTCAGGCACATTTATTATCCGCACTGTGTGCCCGTTAAGGAGGAAACCACGGACACAGACCAGACAGACTGTAGCAGCTTCACCCTAACATGGCAGCCAGATCAAAAACAGATAAAGAGACACATTTTCTGCAGACAGGTTTTTAAAGACAAAGGTTTTAGAACAATCCTCCCAATCTGTTACTCTTGTCAACAGCACACAGCATCCTGCTGGACTCACAACACTGAAACCTGTGCCAGATCACATGGAAATGTTTTGGATTCACATGGAAATGTAGTTTGAAATAATTAATGTTCATTGTTGAGACAAATGTATTATTCGATGAAAAGCTGCTCTAACTTGAGCAACTTCCCTATTTACCACAGAAGTGTCCTATAGCTTATATTACAGACTTCTTCAACTGTTGTATCTGAACAGAAAAACATGAAAATGGAATTTAGTATAAACCAGAGGAGGGGAAGGGTCATACTGCTTCTCTTTGGTAAGGCATCTGATGTCAGATGGTAGTGATGATGATGATGATGATGCAGCTCAATGATTTCATTTTGAAGGTTGTCAGTCACATCAGCTGGTTCCACATTAAACCGTGTAGCAAATATGTTCAGGTGATTTTGTTTACTTTTCATGTCCTGAAACAGCAGCATATTCAGATGTCAGAGCGGGCTTTTGTTCTTGGCGAGTAGGAAAATGCTCAGTGTTTCCTCTTTCCAGCTGCACTTGCCACAGCTTTAAATTCACTTCAAATGGTTTCACATTAGAAGCAGAAAACTGAGACGCTGTCTGGACCTCAACCCTGAGAGCTGCTTGATAATGTCCACCATGAAGGCCAAATCACAGACGCTTGCTATCACTGAGTTTCCACACCAGGTTTTTCTTCATCTCTATGAATTATTCCAGACAAACTGACACTTTGAAACAGTTTTACTTCGTCTGGTGTGAGCAGCTCCACAGCAGCAACACGGCACTCCTTCACAAATTCTCCTCTTGAATGAGGTTTCAGCTTCTTAGCATTTAGCTAGCTCACCACAAAACCTACCTGCACAACACTGCCTCTGTCAGAATGTGGTCTTATGAAAGCTCCGCATCTACTTCTATTTTGTCGACAGTGGCTATATTGCACTGCTGTAATATTCACCACTTTAAGCATGCTTCATTCAGGGGTCACATAGAACAATGTGTCAGTCTATTTTCTGTTATTTTCTTTATCCCTGAAAAAGTTATTGCTTTTCTTATTTTAATTACATGAATTGCAGACCTGAGGCTCACCACCCCTGGAATGAAGCACGGTGTAAAATTAAATGTTACTTCATTCTCATTTTACCATGAGGTAATGCACCATGGCCTAAATGTACTCTCATCAGTTACAACACGACTGATTAATACCCCAGAAGAACAACAATCTAACTTGAAGTTGCTCATTTAGGACATTCTCAGTGTGTGAGAATGATCAAAAGCAGATCATTTTCTGTTACAGTCTAAGACTTTATCATTTTTCCTCATGATATAACAGGTGGTGCACATTAAACTACTTTAGATCAAAAGTCAGCCAGTGTTTTATAAAAGTGGTTCTCAACTGGGCTGGTCTGGAAAAAAGACGGCACTCCGCTGCATAAAAAATCCCCTTCAAAATAAAAGCACAGGATTTTTTTTATTTTTTGTGCCCAGGCAAAGACCAGCAACCCACTGAAAACGGGTCTCACCAGTTGACAATCACTGCTCTATACCAGTGTTTCTCAACTATTCTGGCTTCGGGACCCACCACCACCACTTATTGACAAGGCCCGACATGAATAGACTTCAATCCGCTGCATTAAAAAATTCCTTTCAAAATAAAAGCACAGGATTTATTTATTTTATTATTTTTTTTTAATTTATATCTTTTTATTTATTTATTTATTACGCTGCTTTATACCACAGTTTGGAACATTAGAATTACACCAAACTACAGCAGTGAATTGAAGGAAGAAATGGAGTCTATTGTCACGGTCAGTCACCATGTTTGTCTACTGAGCTGTGCTTGACGTCAACATTTTGTTCCAAAACATCCATCAAATATTAGACTGAACGCTCGGGTTTGAATTTCACTGAAATGAGGGAGGAAGCATCGCAGCATGTCAGTGGATTCATTTATGGAATTCAAGCAGGAAGTTGTGGGTTGTGTGTTTCGGGTTCATGAACTAATGTCAGAAAATAAGCAAAACTTCCTTTTAACTCCACTAAGTGTGCTCCTCTGCCTCCACTTCGATCATCCTTTTCCACTAAGTTCAAAGTGTGACAAAAAGGGCTCTTGCACAACCAGTTTTCTGTTGACAAAAAGATAAGCGCGTGTGTACTGACTGTCATACCGAACAGGAGAGCGTGCAGAATCGCTCAAAGACAATGTGACAAAATCCTAATGCCTTTAAATGAACCATAAAATTGCATTTTTGGGTTAAAACTGCTGACCCAGTTTGGATGTTATTCATCAGTGCACATGAGTGCGTACAGGCTGCAGCAACTCACGGGTCATATTTTGCCTGAAAATAAGGTAAGCACAAAACTTCAAAGCATGTTAGCTAAAATAGGTCTTTGAATAAACAGGCTAAATGTGAAGTGATGTAGCATTACATATTTAGTATGTTGTATTGTTCCGTATGTCTCGTGCGATTGCTTCAGTATCACATTATCAGTTTATACTTGTCCTTCCTTGTCACGCAGATCACGGCAATGGCAGGCTCACCAAGTCCTCTGACCACACATGTGCTGAACACTGCAGCGGGCGTCCCTGGCTCGAACATGGCCCTCGGTCTCTTTCGTCAAGACCCCTCCAACAATGCCTGGAGTCTGATAACCACTGGGTAAAAAGTTGACGACAGAGAGGAGTCTGCACGCACATCACTGTCAAAGACAGTAATGTTGGAAAGACGCGAAACGTTGTTAAAACAAACGACGCCTCAAAAATCGCTTCTAACGTCAGGTGTCTCCTGTTGGTTATACTACAACACTTAGTTTGGGGGAATAAAATGCTTTTGAATAATTTGGAGAAATTTGGAAAAATATTCAGTAACTTCTCTCTGATATGGAGTAGTGCTATCAAGTTCAGTTCAACCACCAGGGGTCTCCTGTTGATTATACTACAACATTAAGTTTGGAAAGATCTCTGAAATAATGTGTGAATTTTGATTTGTTTTATAACCAATAAGTGAAAAACTATAGTATCACTTTTGACAGGTCTAATAGTAAGTGTTGTAGTAAAAATCAATAGGAGATCATTGACGCGTGAAGTGATTTTAGTGACTTTGTATTGTAATAGAGTGAAGTTATTTAATATTTAATATACCAGCTCAACAATGTCTGTGTCTTTGGTTGGTTGTGTTTAATCCTGTTTGTCTCATCAGGACCACTAATGATGATGGACGTTGTCCAGGACTCATCACAAAACAAATGTTTACATCTGGTGTGTATAAACTTCGTTTTGAGACGGCTCAGTACTGGGAGAGTATGGGACAGCCCTCCTTTTACCCATATGTTGAGGTGAGGAAATGTTATGTGTGGACATCCTCAGGGAGTACTGCTGCTTTAGCTGTGGCGTTCACATGTTCTTGAAACTGCATCAGTGAATGAACCTGTTGTGCTGCTAACAATCAGTGTTACTTTTGATCTCTCTCATGTTTGTTGTTTTGCTGCAGATTGTCTTCACTATAACTGACCCTGGACAAAAGTACCACATCCCTCTGCTCCTGAGTCGTTTCTCTTACAGCACCTACAGAGGGAGTTAAAGGACATTCATCTCAGCACCATAGTCAAGACACCATGGTCCATTTGATGATTCCCTCATTTGAATAATGATGCTATGATCAATATGACTTTTTATTGAAATAAACATTAAACAGAAAAGTTGTTTTATTGTTTTCTTTTGTAAACATGGTTGTGAATCGGCTAAGAGGTTTGATCTTAGCCGCCAAGTGGTTGACATCATCATAGGTCATTGTGGATGGTCTTACGGGGTACTGGAAAAGACACAGCTTATCTGCAAGGCTTTTGGCGAGGTACACGTCAATCTCTTCTATAATGGGGTTTCTCTGTCCTTAGTATGATTAATTATATAGCTATATTTGGGTTATAGAGCTAAGCAATATATGCGAAAGTATGTGGCTGCAATGTAATGAACATTCATTTTATAAATTTCGACAAATTCATGCATCTTCTGTCCAGTAGGAGCGCGCTCTCAACAACTTCCTGCTATGTGCTGTGCGCTGTGCTCGATTGCTTTACCCTTTCGAATCGTTTTTTTCGATGTTGATTACACTCCCCTTACCTCAGTAGGGCCTTGCCTCTGATAGGAGTGTAGAGTGCGTTATATTACGTTTTCTCAGTTTTTTTTTTTCATTATTTGATCTATATCACTTTCGTAAGCCATGGCAGACGACGAATTGGAGGCAATTAGGGGGCAAAGAATGGCAGAACTACAGGTAAAGCAGGGGGTAAGAACAAAAACATGAGCCGGGAAGCGTGTTTGCGCCCGCCTTATAAGGAGATGCTGAGTTCAGTGTCCTGCTAGCTAGTATCGCTAAACCAGCCACCGCAACTCAACTAAAGTGTTACTCAGGGGATATACATAGTTCAGCTGTGTCAGACACGTTGAGTGTAAATGAAATGCGATTCACTCAATATTTAGTGAAATAAATTACAGGATTAATCAACATTATGTCACTGGCACTGCTAGCTTAGTGTTGACTATACAGCGCACGCCCCTCTGAAAACGGCAACGGTAGCTGAGCAAAATTCAGCATCGACTTGACTGGACAACCATAATTTGCTGTGTGTGTGTGTGTGTGTGTGTGTGTGTGTGTGTGTGTGTGTGTGTGTGTGTGCGCGCGCGCGCGCGTGTGTGTGTGTGCGTGCGCGCGCACATATATACTTGCACACACACATGCAGTATATGTATTCATGTATATATAAAATACATGGTTTTAGTACAATCCACCAACCTTTTATCAAGATGGAGAGCATCAGCATTCAGTGTCTCATTTCTAAAATATTAGAAAGTAGGAACTAAAATCTAAAAGATGTAATGATAAACAAACCATCGCTAAAGTTTTCAGGATATAAGTTATCCTCGACATCCAGCTACGTCACATCATGAAAGTACAGTACTTTAATGTGCTAATCTAACTGTATTAAAAGGTAAAAGAGGAAAAAAAAAACGTGTAATGTGATATCATCAAGATTAAGATGTAACTTACTCATCTGTACAGACATTAATAGTTATTAATATAGCACTGTAGATCATGCTCGCTCATCAAATTTGTTGTAGCTGGAAGCATAGGGAAACTTATTTTTGACAATTAATAAGCTTGTCCATGAGGCCATTACCAAGCAATGGGATATTGGCTGGTATGAAATTCTTTTCTTTATATGAGACTGAACATTCCCCTGTTCGTTGAATGCAGAAATACAACCGATGTCTGATTTTGCTGTCTCATGTATTCTTTCAGGATGCTTCAAATAATCAGCAAGCAGAGGAGGCCAAAAAAAGGTGAGATGTGATAATTTATTGAAAAGCAGACAGGTTAAATTTGACTTATATACCGCACAGTTTCTATATTTGAACACTGGATCTAATATTAATTTGTCAGTAGAGCTGTGGAACCAGCCAATGTTCTCATTATGGATACACTGATCCACTTTTTTTCAGTTTAAATCCAATGCTGATACATGAATTTGGGTATCTACCGATACTGAGTACCAATCTGATACCAGTGTTTAATCAATAAGCGGCATGCCTCACTGTGTTGAAGAGACTGGGATTATTCTTTTATGTGTTAGACAGCATCAGCCTTGACTTAAACATTGCTTTCCTAACTTTGTAAAACAAAATGTAATAAATAAGAATATATTTGATCTAGCTTTTTGAGTCTGAATTTCACCGATATCAGTGTTGAATTGGTGCATCCCTAGTTCTGATAGATAGTTTTGACTTCTTTGTGTTGCTCTCAGTCCTTGATCCAGTAGCAACATAACAGCAGCAGACAGTGCTGACATGGTAATATTTGTATTCACAGAGAAACAGACATGAAGAACTCTATATTGGCCCAAGTTCTCGACCAGTCTGCCCGTGCCAGATGTAAGTGTGCTCTCAGATTCAATGTTTAGCCTGTTGCATGAGATCCCTTTGGAAATTAATCATGCTGTTGTAGAACCAGATATATTATTTAAAATATGTATTTGTGGAATATGAAAAATTCTGTTCAGTCTGGTGACAGTGTCATACAGGACTTATCTTGGAAGTGTAAGGTTCCTCTCTCTGAGTTTTGAACAAGTGTCCAGTGCTTGTTTGGTTGTGGTGTATACATACAAATACCCCTCACATGTGAACACAGGGTGGTAAAATAATGTTCATCTTTCAGTGAGCAGTCTTGCTTTGGTGAAGCCGGAGAAGGCCAATGTGGTTGAAAAATATCTCATTCAGATGGCTCGTTTTGGACAGATAGGAGGAAAGGTAAGAAAATGTATCCCTGGTGCTTGAAGCACTAACAGTGTTGATGTTCTTCTACATGGCAGCGGTGCAATGAATGGATTTTCTCTTTGGTAGATTTCTGAGTCGGGCTTGATTGAGATTCTAGAAAAAGTCAGTCAGCAGACGGAAAAGAAGACGACTGTCACAGTAAGTTCCTCTGACATGTCACCTATGTTTGATCAATTATTGCTCACTTGTCCACCTGACATCAATTGTGCTCTGTCAGTTCAACAGACGGAGGGTGGACTCAGATGATGAGGATGATTAGTCATTTTAAACCCAAGTCCGGGAATGAGCCAAGAAGTCGGGAGAGGATATGCTTTACTGGGACTCTGATAGCATCTTTGACTAGCCAAATAATTGAATGCCACACACTTTCTGCTGTGTGTCTCTGGAAACTACATACCAAGAGAGTTGAATCTGCGGCATAAGTGGCAGGGAGGAGAACACACACAGTGTCAAATAAGGTGTCCTTTTGCCATACATGTACACTGCTTGTGAAGTACCCCTGACTACTCATGGCACTGTTTGACTCCTCTGCTTCTTCTCAGTGGTTACCCTGTTTTTCTTGTTTTCACCATTGATGACTTCAGTTGTTCAAACACAAGAAGCTAGATGATATACCCCTGGTCCATTTTATCAAGACGGTTTTGTGAATACAATCCATTGGTCTCTGTTGGGGGCCAGCATCCCATTAGTCTTGGATGTTGCACTTGGATATTTTGTTTTTGGTGACATGTCTCTGAAAGGTTTACATAAAGATTAAAAAAGCCTTAAACTCAAAAGTTTTTCAAGTGAAGTCTTTTCAAAAGCATCAGTTATTATGTGAGTATGTGTTCAACCCTTTTGAAAAGGTTTCCATTTTAAGTTTTTACACAAAATATCTTTTGAAGCTTTGCAGCATCATCACACAGTATCCTCGCTGCCATGCAAAGAGCTGACTTACCTTTATGGATGATTCACTTTTTTTCTGAACCTCATGTTTGGATTTCATTTCAGAAATGAGTTATCAGCTTCCTAAATGTATCCAGCTACATTTGAAATAAAAATCATGATGTAGAAGCATGATCTTATTTTTTATGCCTTCATACTGGTGACAGCCATGGCCAGTACTTATGTACGTCCCATCCCCGACTAATTGATGGAGGTATACAACTGTGAGATGGTAATTCTAGTTATTCATCAGAAATGCTCTGTATGAAGTTAATGACAATATTGATAATCCGCTGGCTTTGTTTCCACAATGAACATATATTAACGAGCGACAGTCAAATACCAAAGGACATACTGTTGCCTTAAATTAGTTATCCGCAGTCAACAGGGCTTTACAGCCTGCATTCATGTTTACAAACGCAATAATTTAGTCATATTTTTAACATTTGTCATGTAAACCTTATTATTGTTTGTTCCTGCATCACCAAGTGGAGGAAGAGGGACTTCTAATTCCACAAGAAGAGGAGTAGCTGCCTGAAACAGTCACCATGGTACTTCCCTACATACAGTTTGTGTGGAAAACTACTTTCAGGCACAGTGGCCCCTGTCACTGCTATTGTATTATTACTACTAACAAGTTAAGCAGCATTTTAATGTTAGAATTTGTCATCAGATGTGGTTTGTATAATATAGCTGTCAAATGAATGCAGTAGAGCACAAAGTACAATTTGCTTTAGCAGTAGCAATTAGTAGTCTAAAATGGTCACACTGTATAATTGCCTCAGAATTGTACTGAAGTACAGTACTTGAGTGCCTGCTTTCCAACACTTTTTGTTATTTGTACTTATCGTACTGCAGCTTTAGAATTACAGTTACATTATTTACAGTCTTTACCTACACTATTTTCCCTAAATTTCACAGTCAACACTTCCTTTCCCCGAGTTGCTGTCTGGACTTTATATCATCCGTATACATTTCGTTTGGATTTGGTGTGGGATGGTCTCTGTCCTTGCCCCATTTTCGCACGAGCGTGGTCAGATGATCTCTCATTGGCTATTCGGACTGCTTCGTCAAAGCGTCTCGGCTCTGATTGGTGGCGTGGTTAGCCACATGTTCAATACCAGCCAATCGAGAGAGACCTCGAGGAAACGCTACAGAGAGGTTGAGTAGTGTTAGCCAGACGGTGAGTGCTGACCTCAAAAGGAGGCTAGTGAGTCGTATTTCATATTATTCCGGCTGTTTCATCAATATAAACATTGGTTTCTATATCCAGCAACGTCTGAGGACAGTATGGACAAGCCAAATGTAGTTACATGCACCGCTCCTGTGAACATAGCTGTCATTAAATACTGTAAGTATCGCCTCGACTTCTGTTTAGCCATGTGGAAGTTAACGTAAATCACCTGTCAGGTCTGTAGTTTTGGCACTCAAAGAAAACTAAATCCTGTCTAATCGCCAGTTCATGTGTTGCTTGTGTGGTGGCTCATGTGTCGTGTCTCTCTGGCATTAAATGAGTGTATTTACTGTCGAGCATATTCATACTATGTCATTGTATCGACCTGATAATACCTCAGCTATGCACTGTGTGTAAACTTACTTTTCAGGGGGGAAGAGAAATGAAGAATTAATTTTACCCATAAACTCATCTTTGAGCGTCACGCTGCACCAAGACCAGGTATGTAAGTAAACTGCATTTTCATCGGTCAGACTGTGAATGTTGTGTCTGTAGGAGAGCAGTCAGCTTTTCAAAGTGTTGTTGCTCCTATCCGGAGCTGCTACAGCTGTGCTTTCCTGACATCATATAAAGAAAAAAAGTGCTTGTCATGGCGTGTTTGTGTCGGTAGTTTCAGTTTTGATGGTCAGCCTTGAAAGATTTGTATTCACTTATGCTATTCCATGCATTGTAAACACCGTTTGCAAACCATGCACAAATGGATAGCAAAGCTGGCATTAGAGCAGGGCTGCCCAAAGTTCATAATCTCAGCACGATGGGCAGACTTGCTCTTTGCAGAAAGTCTGTCAATCAAGTGAACTTGGGATCCATCCTAAAAACACAATACAGTACAATAGATGTTTGCTTTTGCCCAGTGGCCCACCCTTAAGTTTCAGTTTTGGCCCTCCAAGGGAATAAGTTTGGGCATCCCTTCATAAGAAGATAGTGTGTCTTTGGAAAAAAGGGTTTATTTTACAAATGCAATAGAAAAATTGTGAGGTAGTACGAATACATGATTGTAATTGAAGAAAATATTGACCTTGCTGTTGAATTGTGTCTGGATGATGGTTAGCATGAGCGGTGTCATATATGATGTGCAGATATTTTTAGGCTAAAGTTTTCAAATCGGGCATTATATTAATGATAAGATCTGTCTTGTCTTCTTCCTTCTGTGAAGTTGAAAACAACTACAACAGTTGCAACCAGCAGATCATTTCAGGAAGATCGAATATGGCTCAATGGCAAAGAGGAGGACATAACCCATCCAAGACTACAGTCCTGTCTGAGAGAGAGTGAGTCATGTCTGCTTAATTTTTCCTTTTGAAAAGAACAGAAAGTGCAAAGAACTGGGAGAGAGTGCAGGCCACTATGTCATTTCTTTTTTCTGTGTTCTGTATTTAGTTCGACGATTAGCGAGGAAGAGACGTAATGACGGGGACCCTGCTTTGGATTCGACTAGTTTGTCTCACAAAGTCCACATCTGCTCGGTTAACAACTTCCCCACTGCTGCCGGTCTTGCCTCCTCAGCTGCTGGATTCGCTTGTCTAGGTGTGTGTGTGTGTGAGTGTGAGAGAGAGAGAGAGAGAGAGAGAGAGAGAGAGAGAGAGATTATGTTATGTTATGTTATGTTGTCTGTTTGTGCTCATTCTTCTATCACATATTTGATACATCCCCTCTGTATCCAGCCTCCTCTCCTCTTACTCTCTATTTCAACCCTGTGTTGCAGTTTACACTCTGGCCCGGGTGTTTGGTGTAGAGGGAGAGTTGTCTGGCATTGCACGGCAGGGCTCAGGCAGTGCCTGCCGGAGCATGTATGGAGGGTTCGTCCAGTGGATCATGGGACAGAAAGACGATGGCAAGGACAGTCTGGCCCAGCAGGTGGAGCCAGAGACTCACTGGCCTGAGCTCAGAATCCTTGTGCTTGTGGTGGGTCAGTTTGTGTCTCTAAGAGAGAGACTGACAGAATGATGTGATTGTGTCATGTCCTGCCACATTTGTGCACTGTTGTAAAGGTCACGTACTTAATTTCTTACTTCTATAAATGATGATTTTTTGTGTGTAACACAAAGAAGAAGCAGCGTGACACAAAATGCACACTTAATTGAAAATACAAAAAAAAAAACCATCTATAAAGTGTAATTAATGCATTTTGTCACAGGTCAGTGCCGAGAGGAAGCCAGTGGGCAGCACCTCTGGGATGCAAACCAGTGTGCAAACAAGCTGTCTGTTAAAGGTACTTTGTTCAAACTTACATTATTCAGTGCACTAACTCTGTACTCATTATTGTTGGAGATTGTTAATTTAGACAACATTTAAAGATAACTTATTACCCACAAGAGGGTCTATGCTAATTTGCCTGCATGTGTGTGTGTGCATGTAGCACCGGTCTGAGTCTGTGGTCCCAGGCCGGATGAGAGAGATGATTGAAGCGGTCCGAAGAAAGGACTTTGCTGCATTTGCTGAACTCGCTATGAAGGACAGCAACCAGTTCCATGCCACCTGCCTTGACACACACCCTCCCATCTTCTACCTCAACCGTGTGTCTCAACAGGTTATCAGTTTGGTGCATCAGTATAACAAACACTATGGGGAGACAAGGGTGAGCAACGTTACACTTCTGTTTCTGAGAACGAGCAGAAAAATGTCTGTGTAGCAGTAGGACTGAATCATTAACCTGAAATGTTATCGAGATCACAGGAGCTGCAATTTTTTGATAAAGGTCAAATGTGTCACAGCATACCATTAAAAATGAAGCACTGTGATGCTACAGAGATGCTTGTTTGGTACCGACCCCTGCACAAGTCACATCATCTTCATTTTTATATATGTTTTCAGTGAAAATGAAATTAAATACTATAAAATGAATGGAAACATGGCTTCTTGTTCTCTTGTGTTAGACCCTTGCATCAGTTCATGCAGCTGAATTTGTGAGATGGTGTAATGAAGATGTGAAACTGGGCTGGTTTCCCCATAGAGGAAGAGAAAAACTCTCCCTCTTTCTGCGATGGTCACAGTCTGTTTGTTTCCCTCTAGGTGGCGTATACATTTGATGCAGGACCCAACGCTGTGATCTTCACTCTACAGCGGCACGTTCCTGAGTTTGTTCAGGTGGTTCGTCATTTCTTCCCCCCAGAGACCAACGGAGGACAGTGAGTTGACAGTTATCAACTTACTTAGTTTTAATGTGAAGTCTTCTGCAAAATATTCCCTATATATAAGCTAATTCATTTATCTAAAAATATAATATCTATACACTACCTAAGTACACAGTGACAGATGGGTGTTTTTTGGCTCCAAATGAGCTGTTTTACAGTGTTGTTTATTGAGGTGTGTGTTTCAGCCTCTTTGAGTGAGTCATTTGGTGTTTCTTCATTCTCTGCAGGTTTATTAGGGGTCTTCCAGTCAACACTGTTGCTCTTTCTGAGGAACTGAAACAGGCTATTGGTCTAGAGTCCACGCCAAAGGGAATAAGCTACATAATTAGTACCAAGGTACACACACACACACACACACACACACAGATACAGATATAATCACGCTGTAGCTCAGTTGTTTAATGTGTTTAAACAGCAACTGATTTCTATGGTTCTTGTGTCTGTCTTAAGGCTGTATAATATACAATAGAAGGTTGTGATCTATCAATTTTCAGGTCAAGTGTATATGACCACATTTCCTGTTATGAGCATTGTGTTGCACGACTTAAGTTGAAGATAGTGGTGCATGTTGTGATGTACAGTTCCTCTGATTTACTGATAAGAGACTTAATCGAGCATGATACATGTATTTGATCTGTGAATGATTTATTCAACAGCACTGTTTATATAACGTCAGTTTTATTGGAACAAGCTTTTAAATCAGATGCATTTTTAAGTGTTAACACAGACACACTCACATAGAATGTGTCTGTTCTTTGGTGTAAGTCAGCAACATACCCTTTTCTTGTTTGTGTTCAAGGCTGGACCAGGCCCTTGTGTTGTGGAGGATCAGCATCTACTTGGATCTGATGGCTTGCCTAAGAAAACTGCGTGATGCCCTGCAACCCTGAACGGACGAAGTTCCACCACTGAGCAATAATAAAGCTGAGATAAAGCAGTGATCAGATTAGCATTAATCATATGTGACTATGTTTCTACAAATCACATCAACAACAGGCATCTTCCTCACCACAATGGAGGCTCACATGTGTTTAATTATCAAATGTTACTGAGGTGTTTCATCTCTTTATCACTCATAATTCTTATGTGCTCTCGTATAGCTCTCTGTGTGTCTCCATATCTACAGGTAGATACAGTTTGAGAGGTATTTGAACAGAGCTTTGCTTAAGAGTACTGCCAGGGTGCCCTTGAGCAACGCACTGAAACATAAATGCAGTTCACCTCTGCAGCTGACCTTGTGCTCTCTGACCTCTCTGAGCTTGTGTCCACGAGGCTTTGAATTGCCATATGTGTGGATGTGTTTAAGGAGGACGGTGTTATAATTATGGTCACTTGAATGATGTTTTCTGAAATGTCTGAAATGACATTTTCACAAGATGAAAATGTCATTTCAGACCTGGAGTACACTCTTTACTTATGTCCGTTTTATTCTGTGACATTAAATAAAATATATTTTAGTCAATAAAATAGTTTATTGTTTTGTCTTTTGGCTTTTCTCATCCGAGTTTGTATGTCCAGAGTGACATATGTAGCATAGCAAGCACTAAAAAAATGTGCTTTAAAAAAAAAAATCACCTGATCAGCTATGAAAGCATAAAAAAATAAAAACAAGTCATGACCTCATGGAAGTTAGCAGACGTGTTCGCAGAGACTGGTTCATGGAGCCCATACAGAGTGACTTCCTTATGAGGATCCAGACTTGGAATGTGAACGTGTTTCACAGCACCTGTCTTGAGAGTTTGAGTGCTCTGCCTCACCGGAAATGACGACGAAATAGGCCCCGCCCCTGAGCCTGCTCCTCGACACACCTCGCGCTTCGTAAATACATTCGCTTCCTTGTGGAGATCATCCAAAGGTGTGAGTCTCAGAGTGGAGCGTTGCAGCCGTGCGCAGAGGGCCTGTCCTAGTGAACGCGATGGGGAAAATAGAGTGGGCGATGTGGGCCAACGAGCAGGCTCTGGCCTCAGGACTCAGTGAGTGTGCAAAGTTTTTCTAAAGGGACTGTTCGTTGAGTTGCATTAATTAATCAGAACTGACTGCCTGATTGACGTAAAGGAGCAGGTTGATACAGCTGAAATGTTTTCACAGGAAATTATGTTTTTTGTTTGTTTGTTTGTTTTTTAGCTGCCTTGACCAGTTTATGGATTGAGTAAATGCTACTTATTCATTTAGTATTTCAATCAACTGCCTGCTTTAATAAGAAACACGTCAAAAACAATCAATAAGTAGGAAACTGAATTTCAGAGTCAAGTCATCTCTTTGTTTTGTGTAAGTTTAAAATCTTCCTGTTTCCTCATTTCAGTTCTGCTCACTGGAGGCATTGTGGGGGTGGCGGGACAGTTCAGAGGCTGGCAGTTTGCTGCTTATGCAGTGTATCCTTTATACACTGCATACACTAAAACAACAAGATGTGACCCTTAAGTTGTCTCTTTCTGAAAATGTTCAATATCTAGTTATGTAGAGTCCTTCTTTTACCATGAATATGACATTTACCAGAGCTGAAACCTGTGCAGAAGAAAATTCAATTTCAAAAAAGTCAATTTCAGCCACTACCCGCAGTTACTTTTGGCAGTACTTTTTTTTAAATCTTATAATCTGTGGTGTTAAGGCTTCAACCAATATATAAGTCTCAATGGTTTGCATACATGAATCATAATATTTTTGGACCCCAGCTTGGAAGAAGTAGTTTTTCCCACCTTTTGCATTCTTTCTTGCCTTGCCTTATCATATATTCTCCTTCATATCAGAAGTAACCAGTCTAGCCATCATTTTATTCACCTACTGAACCTGCTCATCGTTACAGATGTTTATGTTGATTTGCTTTGAATGTCCCTCCGTAGTTATCATGTAACTTAGTGAAACTTTTAAGATGAAACAGCCTTGACAGATAACCAGTGCTGCTGGGGTGTTTGTGTGTCTGCTTGAATATCCCAGAGGCAAGAGATCCAAGGGCACAGGTGTGGAGAGAACGTAAGTGATGCCACACACACACACACACACACACATATATGTTGGCAACATTTATGCTGTACTTTGATGAACAGGTTCCGTGATGATTGCCAGTGAGGCTCACTCCCATCTCTTGCTTTTCCCTCAGGGGCCAACACTGCTTCACTGTGTGTGTAAAAGCCTTTGGGCCGCTGACAAGGAACTACTATGTCAGAGCTTTTTTACATGCTGCGTGAGTCCATTATACTGTGTGATCCATTTTCCTTTGCTGGACAGCATTCCTCTCATTTACAGTCAGACTTCTCAACAAAGACTTGTCATTCGTCTGTTGTGCTCAGGATCCCTGTTTGTCTTTCATAGAATCTGTGTACCTGGAGGTTTTATGCTTGCCACTGTCCTTGGATGTGTCTGCCTCGGTATTGCCAGCCTCATCTACCTTGTGGTAAGTTGGTAGCACACAGGTTAAATACCGTCAACTTTGATAAGGTGAAGGAGGAAGTGGCCAGTTCAAGAAACAAGGAAATGGTGACAAGGAAGAGATTGTTTCATTACTGGTGCCTCTGTTGTGACATGACCCTGCAGTTATGAAATCTGGCCAGACAGGGGTGGGGCTTGAGAATCACACTAGCCAGCCATTACTGACATGTTGACTTTGCCATCGTCTTGCGTTCTAGGCAGCTATCCGAGGTGAACAGTGGGAGCCCATTCTTCCAGTGAAAGAGATCCGAAAGCCAGTTGGAGACAGCATCAAGAATCCTCCTCAGAATCCACCACCAAGACCTCCTGGAGAAGGGCGCAGGAAACAGGCAGATGTGGAGAGCGCAGCCTACGATAACCCCTTACCTGTCACTGACAACTAGTAATCAGTTCAGTGCCCCATCCTCTGTCTGCCTGAGATGCCTGATCAATTAAACCCATCAGAACGAGTCACAGTGGAGCGGCACCAGATTCTGGGATTGCAAAGAAATGAATAGTTTTCTGAAGTTTAATGAAGCTTGTGACTGGACTACATGTTGGGTCCACGCCTTCATACCTCAACCTGCAGAGGAATATCTTGAAAACAGAGAAAATGTGTTTTTTTTTTTTGTTTTTTTTTTTAGCAAGAACTGAGAGTTTAAGGAGGCAGGCTAAAGTGAGTGTCATATTTTACTTTTGAACATAATCACTTGCCAGAGGGGTTTCATGTAAATGCTGTAGCTGCTATAGTGGAATTCACAAACAGATATTGTCAAGTCAAATGACTGTGGGTGATGTTGGTATTTTTACTGCTGTTATGAATGTAAAAGGGTTAAAAAATATAAAACCAGTACCTGTCCTCTGCTCCAATTACTGTATATTTTTAGCTGTGTTGCATCCACTGCATTGTCTTGCCATGCATAGCTCTTATCATATATTGTATTGTGTACTTACTCTTTGTTCTTAACCCCTGTGTGTTTGTGTATCTCTTAAAGTCATCTGATCAAAATAATGTAGGAGTACATAGCACAGTTTACTCGCATTCAATTGACATGTTGGCACATATGTATGCGGCTGAATTTATCCATTTCATTACTTTGATGTCTTGTAAATAAATCCCCTGTGCCCCTGAATCATGGTCTGTTTAGGGTTTATACTTTCATACGTCTTATTGTACAAGCTTCCTCTGCAAAACTATTTTAAGTGATGACATTTGCAACTTCCTTCTTTTGCAAACACTATTTCAAGACATCAGAATTTCCCTTTCTCCCCTCCAGTATTTCTCATCCTCTTGTTTTGCAGTCCTTTGTTTTCTTATGGAGACAAAAAATAAGTAGTACATCTGACTGAGCTGCCGGTTGTCAGACAAGTTCTCCAAGTTGGTGTCATTTCTTTTCTCATGTCTCAAGGTTTTCTTTTTGTTGTTAAGCAGCTGGAGTCTGTGGAAACAGAGATACAGTGTTACTTCCTCATTTTAGTTAGTGGAGCATGTAAGACACACTGCCAATGTACAGTTCCTAATGGATTTACAGTAGTGAATAAACAAACAAAATACAATTATTAAATTATTATTGAATCAATACACAGTACTTAAATTGTTACATTTAATGTAATCTAATGAATAGTTCTAAGTTAAATTCCTGCAGTGTCTTTGTTTTTTACCAATAATATTGAAAGATTTCCTGTTTTATTCAGGCAGCCTTACTCAGGTTAATGCTGCCACCTCCTGCAGAATGAGAGAACCACAAATTGGATTTGGACCATTGTCTATTGCATTAACATTTTAGGCAGGGTGACACAACACAGCACATTCATACATCGAGGCTGTTAGAATTGAAACACAATACATTCATAAAAGAATTTCCCTATTTTACAATACCAAAGTGAATGAAAGAAATAGCATGTTTACAATAACTTAAAATATTAACCAAATACATATCATATATCCTGCTGTGTCCAAATAACTTGGACACAGCAGCTTCTTCATTGTCACTGAAATGTAAAAGGAATTTATTACATTATCAGATCTTAAAGAAAGGAGCTGTGGGTATAGATGTTGTGCCCCTATGACAGAATAGCACTAAGAGGTAAAGACAAAGAGGGAACTGAGGAAACAGTGGAAAAGCGGAAAAAGTGGATGTAAGGAAGACATTACTTTTTATTCAAACTTTGGTTCATGTCTCAAATCTGTGCGTCATGGCGTCAGAGGGATATGGTTGAATCAATAAGACAGTGGCTGGGAGTCTGTAGGTCTGTACATTGTACAAAATCAAACAACTGGGCACTGCAATCCCTGCGGTCCTGAGACCATTGGATGCTTTGTGTAAGAGATTGTCAAATGTCTGTGATTTCTTCTTCTACTTCACCTCCTTCTCCTCCTACTCCTTCTTTGTCTTGTCTCTTATTCTGATGGATAATCTAATATTTGGATCCAAAGAAAATAGTTAAAAATTAGACACCTCGCCAACATCGGCACACTTGCACTGAAGTTAATCAATGTTAAAAAGTCGTCATTGATTCAATTCTTCTTCTCACCTGCGGAGGGCAGTAACACATTCAGAGGCGTAGACGTATGTAGAAGAAGAAGAAAAACAAACCAATGGAATTGACCCTCATCGCAGTGGTTTGTTGTGTCTGTCAGCTAAATAAAAACTAGTTTAATAGCGGATATTGAAGTGTATGTCCCCCACAAGCAGTGGACAATGTCTACCCGGGCTCTGCGAAGGCTCCGAGGGAAACAGCGGGGACAGGAGGCCTTGGACGTCGGGGATCTAACTTTGGGTGACAGCCCAGAGGAGCAGGCTGCGGGTGAAGAGGAGCAGCAGGACGTTTCTCCCCCGTCCACCATGAAAGGCAACAGCCGAAAGGCAAAGAAAAACAAGGCTCAGAAAAACTTCAGCAACATTTACGAATTGGTAAGGTGACGGTGTAATGTCCCAACTTGTATATTACTCTTAACGCAACGTTAGTATGTGTTTCCTCCTCGTAAACGTGCTGCTAGAGCGAGCTCTCTGTGGATAAGCCTTGCTAACACAGACTAGCCGTGTGACGTTAGCTCATTTCTTCAGGTGCATTATATTTTAGGGTAAAATTAGCTGACAATGTGTCTATCGCTTTGGAAAATCTCTGGGAAGTAGTCTAAATGACCAGCCTTAAGAAGACACCCATTAAGCTCCAGTGAACTGTACAACAGACATGTTGACTAGTCTTTAAATTGTATTCTTAAAATGGCCCAAAACGGAGACACATAGATAAATATTACACATGATGCAACTTACCCCCCCAGCTACATTTGCTTGAGGTTGAGACAAGTGTCCATGAGTTATTGTTCAAATGTTGGAGAAATGTGGATGTGAATGTTAAAAACTAATAAAGTCAGGTTGGTTGTGGATTTGTACAGGCCTTGCCTTTGATAAAGGTGATGTCAGGAATGCAGTAATACATGAATGTGAAGTGTACAGATGACTTGTGATAACGTTTTAAGATATAAAAATAATTTGAACAGTCATGAAATGAGATTTGCTTTGTGTCATGAAGCAAAAGATCAGCGTAAAGCAAGACGTCATATCATTATGTCAGGCTAACATCTACTTTATGACTTGACTTTAAGATCATAATGCTTGACTGAATGAATGATTGCATGACTTGTGTTAAATACGTTTTGTGCTCAGGTTAAAATATTAATAGTTATGACATGGTGTCATTGGCATCTTAAGATCATTTAATGCAGGATCTGTTTACACCAACCAGTTAAAAGGTCAGATAAATAACGACCTTAAATCTGAGCGCGAGTTTATTCATGGCACAAACCATCCACAAGCTGATCCTCGGGTTCATGCTGTTGGCTCACAACTCTCAGTTTGTACAAACTTTTTCTTGTCATTTTGAACACACACCTCTTGTCCATGAGTAGTGGATTGTGTTGAATTATTGCCATGATAGGATTTCAGGAAATATGTGTAGTTGTATTATGTAGTTATCTTAATGTTGGACAAAGTGTTTGTGTTGTGTTTTGTTTTGTTTTTTACTCACTTTCAGCACTGCTTTACCCAACAGTTTCTTGCCAATTTCACATTGTCACCAGATAGGTGATGCAGATAATGAGGCAGAGAAAATCTCTCCTGATGAAGAGGCAGAGAAACCAGGTGGAAATAAAACAAGTGGCGAGGAAAAGACTGATAACAGAGATGCTGAGAAACCAGAACAAAAGGATGAGGAGGCATCTACAAAGGTACTAAATATAAAGCAATGTGAGAAGGGAGTCTTTCTGTGATAATTTGATTTGACCTGCTCTGCTGATCTGACTGTGCATCTTTACATATGATAAACTGTCATCTCTCTTAACAGTCTTTGACTGGAGACAGAGTCAGAAAAAAGAAGAAAAAGAAGAAGAAGACAAAAGTAGCATCAGAGGGTGGACAGGTAAATGTGTTGAGAGGACAGTCTGTGTCGGCCCTGACAAGACAGTTGTAAAGCTATAATATGACAAATGATAATCCACTGTATAGTCTAAGACTTAATGATTAATATTTATTATTTGTATTTTATTTTTTGTTTTTGTATTTGTATTTTTTTTTCATTCATAATATGTAATGCAGTTAATTTGACTCATAATTAATGTCTTGAAATCATTGCAACTACACACACACACAATGTACAGAAGTGAACAACAATTAACTGTTACTACTCACTTACCTCAGTTTTTTTTTCTTATTTATAATCTTTTTTGAACAACTTTCAGGATGATAACATTGATTTATTGCTGGAGAACCTGGAGCAATCCAATGGTCTGAGTTTGCAAAACGAGGATTGTGGAGGCTCTGACAGAAGATCTGTGCTACATGTGGAGCACAGGTGAGGAGACCAGCGTCACTCATGTAGACAAAATGAATCCTCTTTTTTGTTGGTTGCTTCACTACCAAAAACCTCGGGTGGTGCAGAAGTATTAATCTCTACATTTACATGCACACAACACTCTGGTTTCTAGTTTACTGTATTATTTCAATTAGTTATATATATATATATATATATATAATTAGTTATACATGACTATCTTTAAAGAAGTCATATCATTAAAAGCTCTTCAACAGTGCACAGATGACCTGACTTGACTTGAACAACTGCTGGCCATAGTACAGTAAGCAAGTGACCTCACTTACCATGGTCATACACGTGTGTGATTCCAAATTCCCAACACATGGTGGCGGTTGGCTCATACACGAAAGGCAAACTATTTGGAGGCCGTTTATCTGAGAGGGCTCACTGCAGTGAAGAAACACTTGTTTAAAGCTGTTGAAACATACTGCACGTCTGACCACGCAACCAGCGATGCCGGACCAGGCCATTTCAATTCACTGTCAAAGGCAAAGCACGTGACTTCATGTGGGCTGCTGTTTTCAGCAATGCTGCCACACTGATGCATGGGAAGCAGTTCACTCACCTGCTGGTAAGACAAATGGCCCCATTTATATGTGCAAACTCTGAGCCGCCACGTTAACCTTATCTGCTACTGTTTTTGTTTGTTGATTGAAGACACAGTTGAACTTGTAAAAGTTGACTTTGCTAACTTCAAAACAGGCAAGACATCATTCAGTTATATCGTTTCGTTTTGGCTCTGTACAAAACAATCATAAACTGTGAGGTTTAGATTGGCTGTCTCACTTGTGCGATTACTTACTTAACTACTTCAACTGGCCTTCCATATTGTTCAGTACTGTTCAGTATTAGTCAACTTGTCAACATTTCCTCTTGAAAATCACAGGAACATTATTATCAGGTTATTATCAATTACGCCTTGTTTGTTTGTTTGCTTAACATTTGTGTTGTTGAGACTTTATCTAAATCAAACAGCCCCCTTGTTTCCCTTTGAATCTATTTCCTCAGCTGGCCCACATGTAGCCTGTCATGAGTTGAAAGACTTTTTCTTTGTCAATTCATTAGGAATCTCAACCCAGAGACGGAGCTGAAAAGATATTTTGGTGCCCGAGCTGTTCAAGGGGATCAAAGGTAAAAAGAAGAGGAAGATGTTTGTGGAGAAGTTTGGGTTTAAATGGCTCATGCTCTCTGTATGCACACAGTATATTCGTGCTAATTTTTTTTTGCTTTGTTTTGGCAGACCTCGTCAGAGAAACAGACAGTTTCATCGTAGCACCTGGATGACCAATCCTAAGGAGAGCTGGCCTCGCTTTAGCCGCCCAGGTAGGCTTTTCCTTACAGTCATCTCAATTATAGCTTGTACACAGTGGTGGAAAGTACACATTCAAGGTGCCTGTACTTTACTGGAGTATTTCGATTGCATGCAGCAATCAAATTATATAGTAGGTCTGAAGGTCAGTGACAGGCTTTAATGTGTCACTTGAACAGAGCTGCTATAGAAAAATGTAGCATGCATCATGGGGGGGCCCTGGCTCACTTATTGATCATTTTCTTCTTTTTTCGGGCCATCATCAGTTTGCACTCATGGCCTTTTTGCACACACAGTGGCCTGCCCTGCCCCACCTCTTTCTGTCTCTCTCTTCTTGTTTGTCTGTTCTGTTGGCTTTCTTTGTCAGCAGTGTATTTTATAAATTTGCCCATAAAGCACAACCGAGATTCACTTTTCACATTATCATGACGTAGCCTGTCAAATGACTAGAGGATGGCCGAAAGCCACATACTAAAGCACAAGTGCAGCAAACAGGTACTTTGGCAGAGCATGAGTTGAATAATACAGTTAAAAATATGTCCAATATGAATTACTTTGACCCCATTGATATGTTGATTAAAAATGAAAACATTATGGGCGTCAGGGTGGCCCAGTGGGCCAAGATTCATGCTCCGAAAACAGACACAAGTTAGTTTCATCACAACAATTTCTCTCTTCTTCTGTGTCTCTACAGGCCTTTTTCCATCTCACCATGACATTTTATGGGCATATTTAGTTATCTTGAGTTATAATATTGTAGTTAAGCCTTTTACACAGCAAGCAATTTAGAGATCTTTATTTTTCTGATTTTATTAAACATAATTAAAATAGACAGGCACATAAACAGCCTTTGGCACTTTTAGATGGTTTTGCACCTTAGAGTCAGAAGCATGACTTGTCAATGGTGAGAGCTTCAAACTACCTCAGTAGTAATATATATTGTTATATTTGGCCAGAGTGAAATCATGTGAATGTTGCTATTTGTTATACTGACGTCATCAGAAAGACTGCCTCATTGTGTTCACACTGAAAGTCACCATTGATATATTGTGTAACCCCTCCATTCATGCAGCGGGTTGGATTTCATTTTTCCCACAAACATCAACCTAAGTAGCTGTTAAGGTGACAAACGCATCCTCGCTACAAACCTGATTCCAAAAAGTTGGGACGCTGTCCAAAACACCTGTTTGGAACATTCCACAGGTAAACAGGTTCATTGGTAACAGGTGATAGTATCATGATTGGGTATGAAAGGGGCATCTTGGAAAGGCTCAGTCATTCACAAGCAAGGATGGAGGTTCACCGCTTTGTGAACTCGTGATTGTATAGAGCAGGGCTTCTCAAAGTCCTTCAGCTAGTGACATGTGGGTCACATCCGGGCCACAGAGGCTTCTGATACTGATACTCACTTTTGAGTCTCAGCGAGGAGTTTTTAGCTGAGACAAGGACTCATTCATGATTAGTTGAACTGCGGGTTTTGTCTTGAGCACTGACTGTCTCAGTGACGGAAGTGCGAGAGCATTTTCCAGTTATACATTTAGTTATTATTATTGAGTCTGATCACACTGATATTTCCCCATAAAAAATATTAATTTGACATTTTAAACAATAATAGGCTAATTAGACACACATGAATGTAATTTGAATTTAATTTGAATTATTAGTAGTTTTAATTTTATTTGAAATTCTGGCCCCCACTGTGTCAGCTTAGAAAAATTCTGGCCCTTGGACAGATGTAATGGAGGACCCCTGCTGTACCTGGTGAATAGACTATAATACATTATGAAGTGGAACATAAATTCTGAGTGATTGTTATTCACATTTCATATGACGGGCAATGTGATGTGATTTATCAGACTTTTACAGTGATTTCAGACACGACATGTAAGTCAGTATCCAATATTTTTTCCCTCACTGTCCCATTTGGTCAGTGCACCAGTTTTCCTGGACCCTTGTGTGTTTTCATTGGCTCAGTAACCAAAAAATGAAAATGACTCTTTTTTTCCCATAATACTATATTCACGATAACAATTCAGTGAATATAAATTGATAAAACGGTGAGAGAGAGGGCATAATGCCCTTGTATTGCAGCATTACTCTCTTACAATACTCTTACAATATAAGACATTAGGTAAATAGAAACATTTTAATCCAATCATAGAGTACTGCACAGTACATTGTGGGGATGCCATCATCATCATTGTCTTTGCCTGATTCAAATGACATCTCGAATAGTGAGATAGTAATAGTGAGTCTACAAATTTGGTAAGGCGGGGATGATAAACACACCCTTCCAGGCTCTCTGTGTGTTCAGGAAGCAGCTAACAACATCATCATCTGATGCTAGTCACAGCCCATGGAGCTCACACTGTCCGTGTTGTGTGAATAAAACTGAACAATATGAAGCATCAGGACTTGTTTCATCTCTGCTTGGGAAATTTGTGCAAGAAACAAGCACTTGCCAAAAACCCATAGCACTTGACATTAGACAGTTCAACACAGTAAAAGTTGACATTAGCTACCATTAGTGTTAGCTCAGTACAGTCAGCAGCTGCAGCTGCAGCTGAGAAGTCTGTGCTGGACACAGACACATTGAAACATGTGATGAGCCGTTTATACAGTAAGCAGCCTGTCTGTGTTGACCTGAAATTAAAGAAAGCAGATGTGTTTTCTTGCTGAAAACAAATCTCCACCACACAGCAACAGCGGCTACAGGTACAAGGGATGAATGTATGATCATGTCAGGATTTTCAGATTTTGATGTTCGTATGGAAAACTAAACTTTAGACAGCCTCAGAATTAATTTAGCTGTTTTGTTCAATGCAGGTGGCTACGTGGCCAGCTAGCCACAAGTATCTCTTCTCTCACCTACTGCCTGCTTGTTCACTTTTATGAATGCAAATGAAATATATCTTCACCTTGTAACAGCCCACTGTGTCTCTCTTTATCTGTTCTTGTTCTTAACTCTGCCTGAAATCTCCACAGGAGTCTCAATGACCTTACTGCAGTCAAAGGATGGCATTCAGTACTTCACCTTTGAGCACAGCCGGGACTATCAACAAGTACAGTTCAAGTTCCTGGATGCCGTCGAGTCCATGGATCCCAATAACATTGTGGTAAAAAAAAAAAAAAAGTTAATCTAGCTCTTTGTTGTCAACTTCGATCAACATATCCTCATTCAAGCTGTACAAGACTGCACACGAAAACCGAGAGAAGTCAGGGTTTAGTCTGAGGTTAAAGAGCAGAAAATATCCACTCATCGGGTCACGTTTGAAGTCATGATGCAGCGTTTTGTTAGAAAGCACTCTGAATAGACTGTGCTGAAACTTACTGCATGTTTTAACACATTAACCAACCTAAATTATCAGTCAGTCCAGCATTTTCTGTATTCTGGCTTTAAGTCTTTGTCCATCTTTATCCTCTCCAGGCCCTGTTACAGCTTAACCCCTACCACATTGATTCCTTGCTGCAGCTCTCTGATGTCTGCCGCATACAGGAGGATCAAGAGATGGCCAGGGACCTCATTGGTGAGGATCAAGAACTCCTTACATTAGTTGTAACAAATCTAAACCAAAGACATGGCTGTACATGTGTTTAGGGCTCTGTCATCGTCCACTTGCCTTATCAGTATTCCTAGAATCACACTCACAGGGATCCGCTATGTTTTACCAGGTGTGTAGGATTTAGTGGCATCTAGCAGTGAGGTTGTAGATGGCAGCTGAAAACCTCTTACCTCATTCTGCCCTTCCAAGCATGGAGGTGAACCTACGGTAGATGTAAAGAGTTCATTCTAAGGTAACAAAACACAGTCTTAAGTCTTATTATCAGGTGATTTCCCACTAATGAAAACATGCTTATGAATATTACGTTCCATTTCTGCCGTATTCTGCCACTAGATCCCCCTAAATCCTACACACTGGACCTTTAAGAGCATTGTTCTATATTATTAGCATTCCTCATTAATGTAGCTTAAAGGCATACTGACCAGTATCTGTATGACAGTGATTTCTTCCTATATCTTTAAATTATTATCAAATGTTGCACCTAGAAGTTCCTGTTCTGAGCTGAATGCAGAGTTTTTCCCTTCCCTCAAAAAGAGTCCACTTGCACACGCTTCCTCTGTTTTCTACTGTACTCCACATCAGATTTTGGTGTAGATATGAAATAAGACAGTCCATCCTCAGACATTATTAAGCTTTTTCAGTCCAAGTCTGTTTTCCATCATGGAGGACCAGGCATATACTGTGCATTTGTTAATATTAATTCATCATTTATCATTTCAAATTTTTTTCACATTGTTAAGATGAGTAATTGTGGTTGTTATAACACTCTGTATCAATTTGCTTTTGTCAACAAAAGTCATTGTTAAACTGTCAAAGTTCATGCTCCGTGCAAAGCACAATAGTAGGTTTATGATCACACGCCTGCTCCTCAGCTGGATTGCAAAGTTTGTGTAAAAGACCAGAGGGATCGTTAACCAAAGAGCATTTGTCTTATTCCCTGAAAGTGTAATAACTCGCCATCAGTTGAACTCTGACATAAGACAGAGAATTAAGAGTGCTTTTCAGCTCTGGGCCTTTTGATCTCACTGACAAAGCCCAGCGCTCGCCACATATTAATAGCTGTATTTATGACTGCTTTCCGTACATTGTGAGATACCCAGTTTGCTGATGCTTCAGTGAAAATGTAATGAAATTGATATGCTGTTTTTGTTTTTTTTTCCCAGAGAGGGCCTTGTACAGCTTTGAGTGCGCTTTTCACCCTTTGTTCAGTCTGACCTCAGGTACCAGCAGACTTGATTATCTGAGACCAGAGAACAGGTTGGTTGTTTCTTTTTCCTCTTTTTTGCTTTTGTCAGTCTTCAGTGGGATCCTAAATGATCATTTGTAACTTAATGCATGTTTGAAGGAATCAGCAGTTCAACGGTTCAATGGCCTCTGTTTACAGGGCATTTTATCTGGCTCTTTATAAGCACATGATGTTCCTGGAGAAGAGAGGATGCCCACGGACGGCTTTGGAATACTGCAAACTGATCCTGAGGTACGAAGGGAAAGGCTTGATAGACCAGCTGTAGAATGAAAGAGAAGCAGTTATGTTTATAGAGACATGCTGTCGAGACACACGCTTCGCCATTTAAAGGTTGACCAATAACAGCTTTTACCTCTGTTCCAGTCATCACGGCCCTGCTCTCTTTATGACTAATATATCCACTCTGGTCCCGTTATCTCAGACCCGAAAGCAGGAAAGTAGCAGTTTAATTGCCATTCTTTATTTTACATCACACTGAAAAGTATTGCATATGATCACATGGCTTGCTAGCTAAACAAAAAGAACTCTTATTTCCCTGAACAAAGTAACCACTAAGAGAAGTCATCAGACTCAGAAGATACTCCTCAAAGAATATTAACTCAGCAATTAGGTTTGTAATCTGCCATTAGTAATTCTGTCCAAAAGAAATATTTTGTCATGGTTATGCCGTCTTTTATTCCGTGCAGAGTGATGATGTACCCCTCAAAATTATTTATAAGGTGGGGAAACAACCAAACGTGCTTGAGGCGAGGTCATATATGCTATTATCGATAATAGAGGTTACTGTTGTGCTGGGATCTCAATGTTGCCCTCCAGCTTATTAAAATATGGCAGGGACGTACAGGCTTGAGTTGACAAACACATGATTTTCAAAAGAAAAAAATTACATTTGTAATAAAATCCAACAACAGTCAATCTAATTGTTAAAACCTCATTACATAACATAAAACCACCCGTATCATGCTCGTACCGGCACTAAGAGGGCTGTTCCCACACACGGCTGCCACCAGTCTGCCATAGCTTGAGCTTTACAGCTTACCCATATAATGGTCAATTTTTTATCTCTCATTTTCATCAAACTCTGGCTTCCTGACTTTATGACAGCTACTGTATGTTCTGTTCCTTTTGCAAAGCAGCAGTGTGGGAATAAAAGCTGACGGCTGCCTCCCTCCAACCAGCAGTGATTAAATCACTGTTAGCTTAAAATGCCAACATGATTGATACAAACAGTACTTCCTCATGCGCGCTCAGATAGCATTAAATGCACTGAGGTGGGCTTTGAAGGTATTTGATACTGCTGTTTGTTTGTGTCTTATTTATTTCACACCAAAGTGGAAACATTTGAATTTCAGTTAAATGTCAGCTAAGACTGCATTTTATGAGCAGAACAGTGTTTCCCCCTGTTTGAGAGTTTGTTTCTCATGTCCCACCCTGCAGTGTGGGATGACTTTTAAGTGTACTTGGGTTCAGATATTGGGTTGTTCTCTTGTTTTGGTCAAGTGCTTGTAATAATCATTTGCTTGTGGTCTTGTCTGCCCCCCTTTTATCAGTTTGGACCCAGACTCTGACCCTCTTTGCATGCTGCTGCTCATTGATTTCCTGATGCTGCGTTCCAGAGAGTACCAGCCTCTCCTCCAGTTATACCAGGACTGGGAGGTAAAGTATGCTTTCATGTGCAAATGCCTTCATACATGTTTGTGTGTGCGTTTTTTGTGTTTTTCGTGTTAACTTTTTGTCAGATGCAGAAATGGTTTGTTTTTGCATTTCAGGAGCACAGAAATCTGTCCCAGCTGCCAAACTTTGCATTCTCCACTGCACTTTGCCATTTCCATCTCAGCCAGCAGGAAGATATGGACCCTGAGGAAAGTGACAAACAAAGACACAAAGCTGACCTAATGCTGCAGAACGCTCTCATCATGTTCCCTGGAGGTTAGAAATGAACTGCTACCCCTAAATGAATATTTAGATATCCTTGCCCCTCAGTCTCTTCTTCACATTGTTTATGTCATGACTATAGAAGGGATTAATTTCCTTTCACATTAAAGAAGTTGTATTGTGTGTATTTTCACATACTTATATTGCTGTAAATATGTTTTCCGTAGTTTTGATGCCTCTACTGGATCTGTGTACTGTCCAGCCAGACGCCACAGTCACTGCGCATGCCTTCTTTGGCCCAAAGAGTCAGATAGGGTAATGTATGCTCCCTTTTAGGGCTGGGCAATATGGCGGTCTGTACTATGTGACAGTAGAAATGTGTCAACGAGTAGACATTTGGCAATACCGTTTCTCTATTTACACAGTGTCATACACAGTGTATGCGCTGCTACACAGCGAACGAGTGGGCACGTTGATGATACCACACACTTTTCTGCATGGCAGTTGATGAGATCAAACATTACATATATTGAGTATTGAGTAAATGTCAAAAATGGTTATCAAATTACCACATTCTGTTTTAGTTGTTTTACACAACAACCCAACTTTTTTTAGAATCAGGGTTGTACTTTTTACTACTTCTGTAAATCTCTCTGTCCTAACTTTAAAAACTCATCCTCCCTTGTGTATCTAGACAGCCCCCAGCCCTGGCTGAACTGACTGCACTGTTTGTGGGGAGGACTTGCATCATGTGGAGAGAGGCAGCAGTAATGCTGTGGTTGGAAGAGTCTGTGAAAGAGGTGCTGCGTCGAGTTGATGCCAAAGACCCTGTGGTGGAGGACTGCCAAAACAAGTAAGATTTCAGCAAGCTGCTCTGCTGCCCATGTTCCTGTGCAGTTATGCTCCATGCATAAACATCCTCTCATGACTGTGTTTCAGGAGAAAGCAGAGGTACCAGAGTGCACCAAGGAACATCCATCGTCACGTCCTCCTCTCAGAGATCAAAGACGCCACCTCAAGTCTGCCTCTAGTGAGAAACGACCACACTTGAACATCACTGTATCCACAATATGCCCTCAGTCCACTCACCAACAGACATGAGAGTTGTAACAAAATACCTTCACAAGCCAGAGGAGTTCAATGAATTAATCATCCTACAAGAAGCATGTGGCCTCTCAATCCCTGAGGTCCCAAACAAAAATTAAAATGATACAGTGTACATATTATAAATCAGATTTCACGCTATCAATCTGTGGCTCGAATTTAAGATGACAGTGTTGCCCATGTAGTCTGTTCACAGTCCTCCATAAGTGTAAGCACATGTGGTTTGTCTTAGTTTTTTTTATATTTATACAAAAAAAATCCAGAACCAAATCCAGTTTGAAAAAAGCGAGTTTTGTTGTCAGTTTTTTTCCACAAAAACATTGCCAATATATTTTTTAACTGTAACGGACTCTTGCTGTGCTCCACCTCACATAGGTCACCAGCCCTGGATCAGCCTCCTACGCTGTCATTAGGAACACGTCTCTTGTAATGTGATTAACTGTCTGGCCTGTGTGCTTAGTCACCTATCATTTGCAGGCAAATTTTGTCTTTTATGATAATGATGGTCACACAAGGCAAACTGCCAAAAGGAACACTAACAAAAAGTGTAATTTACTACCAGTATATAACCCATACTGAATCACAGACCTTCAGACAATCATATGATCTGTGTCATTCAGAAGATCCTCTCAGAGCCTCTTGTTTGTGATTGTTGGGACAACAAAGTTGATGAAACTTGGTAACATTGTTCCACGTCTGGCTTCATCAGTAGAATGCTGATCACTTTAGAGCATCCATGTGTCTCTGAGCAAGTGACTCTAATCTTGCTTATTTGTTTGATATCCTCAGGAGGTGACCAGTCTTCCCGTGATGGGCTTTGACCCTCTGCCTCCACTGGACTCGGTGATATCGTATACCCGACCAGAGAGGTAATGGAGGACTCATACACCTGTGCACATGAAATCCCCTCATATAGGCTTTATGTCATCAATTTGCTTTTACATTTTGATGAGATTTCTGTGTGTATGTGTTTGTGTCTGCTCATAGGCAGCACGTTGGTGCATCCAATGAGAGTACGTTGTCGCTGTTTTTCCGATCATTGCTGCCAAACTTCAACCTCCAGGTGAGATGCATGGATCAGGCAAGATAGGTCTGGAATAATGAATTGATCAGGGGCTGTACAATGCTTAGGGAAAAAGATAGTTGTGAGATTGTTTTGTTGTTGTCTCCTATATATACAACATTCAGTGTTTCCTCTAGGATTTTTTTCAGCAGCGGGGGCAGGCTCTCCGGGGAGCTGTGGTGGTGTAAACAAATGACACTTGACTGCAGATTTTACTTTTACAACCTATTTATTGAATGGTGTGTGTGTGTGTGTGTGTGTGTGTGTGTGTGTGTGTGTGTGTGTGTACGTACGTACATACATGTGTGTGCACGTGCGCTGTGTCTGTAACCCCCGCCCCTCCCCCTCCTGCTCAGTGCGTACACACTGAAGCCACCACACGTCATGTAGTTGACCAATCATGTGCAGCTTGAACGGAAGAAAGTCAAATAAAAAAAACCAAAAGCGGCTCTCACTCCGCCTCCGATCATTCACTTCAAAGAGCGGCTCTAAGAGCCGTTTCATTCGCGACCAACACATCAAAGATGACTAGCGTCATCTTCATCAGCTGTCTTTCTCTTCTTAGAGAAATATTTGAACAAGCTCATCTGAAAATGCACTCAGCAGTTACATCATGGCGTGTACATATTAGCTTAATGCTATCAATTAGTTTACTCATGTAAGCAGCACTGAGTTGGCACCGGGCCTAATTAACTTAAGCTACCGATATGTTATGTAATGTTAGTTTGCCATCGATATTTTGCCAATGTCTATTTAACTTGTAAAAGCTATTATGAGTTATCTTAAGCTAATAAGTCTACCTTTTCTCCGGTAAGTCGCTACCCTACTTTCCAAGACGACACTCCTCTGACTCTCTGACCTGGTGCCTGGGTGCTTGACGTGATGTCACTTTCAAGGCCGAGCTCTTGCGAGTAATTAACGTCGGACTCTGCCGTGAAGGTGGAGACATGCGGCGGTGGTGTATTTGGGACAATTGAAAAGGAAATTTGAAGGAGCGGCGGCTAGGATTTAGGAATGGCGGCCCGCCACTCCTAAATAAATGTAGAGGAAACACTGACACTGAATCATTACTTGATACACCACTTTCACAGCTGGACCCTCCAGGGCTGTTCAAAACATCTGAGCTGATAAAATATCTGAGAAACCATGTTAACCACATCCTTGACTGATGGAATATTTCCTCCAAAGAGTCATGGCTAGCCTAAGGGGGTGACAACTGAATAGTAAAGAAAGCATATGACCGTATTACAGTTGATACTGGTCACCATTTTCCTGTGTATCACTGAAGAACAACAAAACAGTAAGAACATTCATGGAGATGTTTGTGGCCTTGGCTTTTCAGTTTCTTTCCTAATAACCTTATCTTGGAACTTTCCCTTTTTCTGGTAACACTTAATCAGTGAACCATTTTAAAAATTCATTCCATCTCATGTGACTGACCTGAATTTTACAATCCAAAACCGACACCCTGTGCAGCGAGTCCCACAGCCTGTGTTTCAGTTGGGAATGTTTTTGTGAAAATGAAACTGACAGATACAGACTTCAGAGGCTGTTGCTTCCAGTGACCATCCTTGTGGACTCTTGACTCTCAGGAAATTGTTTGAAGTCTTTTGTTAAAGACGTGGATGTTACCGTTAAGCTACCTCGCTATGTTTTATTTTTAATAGTAGAAATTCACTCAATTAAACAAAGTAAGAATTAGATTTGAAATTCTTTTAAGTATCAGCAATATATTGGTTAGTTTAAGTTGGGGCTGGTTTTACTACAAGTAAAAATGTCAGTATGATGACATTATGTCAAGCAGCCCCAGTTAAGTTGTAAAAATCTGATCTACAGTCACTCAAGTCACTTCTTTACATATCCCAGTATTGATTGGTGGGGTTGGTTCATCCATTCCTGAGGACTCTAAATGGGAGTCCACGTCACGGACTCCCATTTAGAGTAGTAGTAGTAGTAGACATCCTTAGTCCATATTGTCCTCAGCAACAAATGGGTGCTTGCTCTTTCCACTCAATTTACTCCACATTATTTGCTTAGCCCTTGTTCCATCAGAATGGACTTTTGTTTGGCCATGATTGTGTAAAAGAGGACAAATTTACTGAAAAACCATATGGCAGCACTCACAGAGGAGGACAGTGAGATGTAAGATTATCATTTTCAGTCCACTAATGGAGCCTGATATGTTCATTTCAGTGACAGAAATTATAGGCCTCTGTGCACATAAAAGGGTTTGAAGTCAAATGAGAGTAAATGTGTGCCGGCTGCAGAAAGGGGATCGTTCCTCGGCTTTAACCGAGTGGTTTTAGTTGCTAAAACCTTAACAACCTGAACATACCTGAATCATAGAGGTGGCAGGTCAGAAAACCCTTACATGAGACAAGACACTGAAAGGCAACACATTCATTATGTTTGTTCAACTGCAAGCAAGCAGATGAGTTGAGTAACTCTGAATGTAAACAAATTGTTTATGTACAGGAAATCTTCACCTTTTAATGTGTGTCCTAAAAGCTGCTATGTGTAGTATTTGAAAGTTATTTTCACAAGACATTATGACCAGAGAGATATAAATATGTTGGACTTCAGCGGATTTTCCCAGTAAAAAATCAGTAATTACCAGATATCTGAAACCCAACTGTTTCAACTGTTGCCTTATTTTACATATTAGAATGTTTTATATTATATATTTTGTTTTAGAATATGTTGTTTTACATATCATATTGTTACATTGTTTATTGTTTCACTTATAGTGTTTATTCATGTATCCTCCTTTTTTTTTTTCTCTGATGCTTCTTACTCTTTCACAATCCCCTTTGCTGCTGTAACACTACAAATTTCTCACTGTGGGATTAATGGAGGATTATCTTAGTGAATTATATGAGGATCCAAAGGCTATGAGGTGCTGTTAAAGGATGTTACTGGTGCCAGAACAAGCACAGAAGAAGTCTGGTTTATGTTCAAACAAGGTTAACAAGGTGGCGTCTACAATTTTACGACGGTATGACTGTTTAACATGGAAGTGTTTGTGCCCAGGTCATCAGAAATGTGACACAAGGAAAGCATATGCTTATCTCTCTACATATTTATACAGAGACTTCAGTGTTTACAGTTACATTGTTTGTATTTTAGTCTGATGTCAATGTGCTGAACAAACCAACTGCAGCCACTTTAAGACACATATATCAGGTACACCCACACACTGGACAGCTTGTGGCTCAGCCATATACATGATTAATGTTAACAGATGGGCCAAAGGCATGTTTCCATCAGTGCAGTTCCATCCATCCTGATCATGTTATCCACTTATGGAGAGGAAGAGATACGATACAGAGAAAAGAAATATCGTTAAGACTGGGAAAGTTATGCGGTCCATGTTCTTTTTTAGTGTTGAAATGGAGCTACATATTTGAAAACAGCATAATGTTGTGTTATGTGACACAACCCTAAAAGTACTTTGTGTTAATTATCTGTGGTTTCTTATACACCCATCAAATGGAATCAATAATAATAATAATAATAATAATAATCCAGGTCCAGAGCTGATTTATTATTAATAAATTCAAATCAAGTGTTTCCAGCAAGCTGAGACTGTTGAACTATTGGTAACTATGGCAGGATTTTCTTAAATACATTTAACAAATGATAACATATATAATAAAATGATCATCGGGGCACTAACAATGCACTAACATAGAAAATACTGTCCAGATATTTGTAAATTAACTAAACTGTCTTCTCTTTTTTAAGGGTGGACTGAGGCAGGAGGACGACATGGAAGTGGCTCGAGCTGGTCAGGAGCTGAACCAGGAAGTGAATCGTCTCATGGTGGCAATGAGGGACATGCTGGCAAACATCAGGTTTCAAGAGCCGCCGAGAGATGACAACCCCTACAGAGACGAGGAGGAATGGGACTGAGAGAGGGGGAAGACACAGCGGTGGAATTTTAAGTGTGAGGATGAAGAGGAATCAAACAAAGAAACATAATAAATGTAATGACGTCAAGAAAAATGAAAATATTTAATGGTGTTTATAATAATTCACAACAGATGGAATGGGACAACTGAATAGTTTTTTTTAATTGTCACAGTTTTAGAGTAGTAAAGTAAAAGGAGGAACCTGAGTGGCATTGATTAAAAAAATAAATACACTCTGGGCCAATCATGGAGAACCTTACTCTAGAGTCAGAGCACAGATTGGTCAGTTGAGCCTCTCGTGTCTGTAAAATAGAGTGTTATTTATAATACTTTCCAACATCTCCAGTTACTTTTCACCAGTGGAGCAGCACTGACACATAACGGGGGCTGTATTTGACATTCATCCTCTGGTTTCAGAGAGTTTTTCCCATTTACAGACAGTGGGCTGCTGCTTTATGAAATAAGAACAATTTTCGTGTGGAGTGAAAGTTCCGGACCACAAATTCAAAGCTTAGTTTGGCAGCGTTAATGCAGAATGCCACAGAAATGCATTGTTAATATCTGAAACGGATGAGCGCTTTTAATCTGTTAAATCCATTTTTGCAAAGGGAATATTAACCCCTTTTCTTGGGATTGTGTGTTGGAAATGTTTTAATCGTCTTCAAAGAAACAGACTTTTGTTCGTGTTTGACCAGCTGCTGAGATACACCCAGCCAACCAGTGAGAGGATCTTATGTTGAGTTTTTCAGTGAAGCCTTTTTGAAGGGATGCTGTCACCATAATCATCTTGTACAAAGTTTACTCTGATTTACAAAATAAAATATTAAATAAAAGCATAAATTAGCAAAGCTCTTTCATAAATTGCAGCTCTGTCTATGTACTCCTCTGGCCTCGGTGCTTCCTACCACATAGTTTGCTAAAAAGTTGAAATATCTGGCAAGATATTCCAAAATGGAGAAAAACAGACACATAAAACACATGAATTAGTTTGAGTATAAAAAGAGTGACGCACATTGAATCACATTATTTCCGCAAAGTTGCTGCAGGTCCTGTTGGGACTGACATCTTGTTTCTGTTGTGACCTGTTGTGGATACATTCATTTGTTTAGTTCCTGCTAATTTCAGCATTTACTAAATCAAAACTACCACTTTGCTGAGAATCTGGTCCTCATTCTTATCCAAAAAGAAATAATTTGGTTATGTGTTTTGTTTTGTTTTTTTTCCTGACGTTTGTCACGTTTTCATTGGAAAACTGCAGTGTGAGAATCCATCTGTTTGTTGGTTTGTGTGTGTGTTATCATTACTGCAGTTCTTCTGCTGGTTTCCTGCTCTGCTTTCTCTGATGTGCAGATTCTTACATTTCAGTTCAGACTGGATTTATGTACTCCCAATCACCCAATAAAACAGTACGGACGGATGGCCCAAAATTTTCCAGTAGTCTGCTGCTGTCCATCAGTTTATATTCAGTGCAAGAAAATGACAGATATTTTATACATTTAGCCTAAATTCACTTTAATATTGCACTCGTATACTCATGACCTCACTCTATGATGCTGTTTCACTGCACTTAAAATCTTAAAATCTGAGGCTGTAACTGTACAACAAAATATTCATCACTTCAACATCACTTGTGTTTCACCATTTCCCGGCGTTTCACTCCCTGTGTTGCTGTTTTTTGTCATAATTAGATGCTGAGATGTTTCAGCCTGACAGTCTACAAAGCCCTTGCATGGTTTCCATCTGGCAGAAGGAAGAATCTGTCTCATGATGTGCTTATTTTGTCTTCCTGTCAAACCTCTCACACAAAAGGAAATCACATAAGCATACCAGTTGGCGCTCTTGTTTGTGTTGTCTGTCTCTTTTAGCTCTACAGTCACAATTAGCACAGCAGATTGTCATTAAAGATATATTCAACCTTAAGGCCTTTCAGTCACGGTCACGTGTGAAGAAACTGAACAAATCACCCTCTAAACTGTACATACAACAGCTGTCCATACACTAACTCTGTGATTCAATGAGATGCATGACAATGCAACGTGACTGCGCTTCATGGTCAACTGATCTCATTGATCCGAGTTCACCTGGAGCTATGGCTGAGGCGGTCAGAACTTTTCATGTGATCCATCGCCAGTGTGGAAAGGCTTTCATATCAGTGGCTCAGAGTGAGCAGTGTGCGGCGTCCGGGGGCTGTCCGACGTAACTCCGATGTTGCTGCCACTGCTGCACAAGCAATTTTCCCAGTACTATGTAGTTAATAAAAATCACAGTAACAATATTTCAACCTAGCTATCCTCTGTAAAAATACACTGTGATAAAAGGGTTTGACGTCAATGGGTGCAAATTTGTGGGGGGTTTCAGATAATAACGTGTTATCAATTGATTTGCAGATTATTAATCTATCAATCATCTGGTCATAAAAAAATAGAGAATTTTTGTTCTTTCTGTTAGAGAAGAAATAGGTTGGGCTGCTCAGATTAAGCTATGATTGTCGGGGTAATTTCTGACACTAAATATTCTGGAATACATTTCTACAAGTGTTTTGTTTGTTTGTTTGTTTGTTTGTTTGTTTGTTTGTTTGTTTGTTTGTTTGTTTGTTTGTTTGTTTAGCCTTAAAAATAGTTCCATGTCTATGTTCTCTGTGGTTCAATGACACGTCATCCTTCACACATTTTGAAAGATGTCTCATGTTTGATGGCTATACTTTGTTCACTTGGGGATTTTTCTAACAACAGTACTTATTGCAAAATTTGGCCCCATTAACCTCTCAGATCTGTTATCAGCTGTTTAAATCAAACAATGTTACAGTAAAGAACAGAAGGTCTGCAGGGTCAAGAAACCTGAAGGCGTCAAAATCAAATCTGGCTGTGCAGATGGGCTTTATATTTTTTCATGCCCATATGCACAGTGAAAGATTTTTTCTTTGCTGTACTTGTCTCTCCTGTTGGAGCAGGCCACAAAAAGACCCCCTCTTTAAGCAATGCCAGTGTAAGTGAGAACACATGAGCCAAAATGCATTCCAGAAATCAGCTAAATATGATCAGTCTATTTCACAGTAGCAGCCACAATAACTTCAGCTGAGTCATTTCTCCACAGAACAAGGACTATGGATTGTCTCAGCCGTTACTTACTGTACACTGGATTTCTTTGGAATGGGATCTCTCTGCAGCTGGTATGGACAGGCGTTGCAATTACAGCAGTCGTGTCAGTGCACATATATGCATGAGAGGTTTGTTTTAAGGAACACTTGTGAACCTAAATCTTTCAATTGTGATTTAACGTCTAGGCTGGATTCAACGGATTCTAACTGCAGATACAAGATTGCAAAAGTGCTTTTTAAACCTCACGCACAGGACAAAGTTGTAGCGCCTCGATTCCCAAAGTCTCAGGATGGAGGTGACGCTGTTGCGCATGTTGCGCATCTGAGAGGGCCAAATCAATTACTGGCATCATTATTACTAAAATAAAGGGACATTCATAAAGATGATACACGGTCTAGCATTTATTCGATGGAATTTGTCAAATGGGTGAAAGATGAAATATTAGGCTGAACAATGACCGGGCCCAGCCCAGCTGACGTTTGCTTGAGAGGAGGAGTGGCCTGAAGTGCTTCAGAGTCCATCACTTAAGAGAAATGTTCAAGCAAGTTACAGTCTCCAACTCCACCGAAGACACTTCGCTCTCATCATGTTAGTCACGACAGCCTGAACTGACACGTTTGGCGGATGGCAGAGTCAGGAACCCTGTGAGAGTGAAGCGAAGCATGAACTGTGAGCGCAATGTTTTGATGGAGAAGGACATTTTATGGACCTCCGTGCTGGTCAAGTTGCATCCATATGAAAGAAGACGACTTGCGGCGAAGAGACGCACTGTTCACACGGACAAACGTGCCAACACTTCGGACTGCTGCGGTACTTTCTTTTGACTGTTCCCCAAGCAGCCAACAAGTGTTTATTTAATGGCTGAAATAAATAATAGTAACACTTCAGGAAACTGTTTATAGGGGGGCTTTGGACATTTGACAGTCTTTGGATCCGCTGATGGGTTCAAGAACTGAACAACTGCGCGGACGAGTCGCTTGATTTTTTTTTCCGTTTTTTCCATTTTTATAAACAGAACAGAAAACCAGTCATCAGAGGTGAGACATGGAAATCAGCAACAGGTCCCTACATAACCCCTCCATCCTCCACGTGGAGTTCAACCCGCTCAGTGACTTTATGTATGAGAATGACACGAATCTCACCATTGGAGAGCAAAACTCCTTGGGCTGCGTGCAGATCCGCATCCCCCAGGAGCTCTTCCTAGCTCTGGGGCTCATCAGCCTGGTGGAGAACATCCTGGTCATTCTGGCCATCATCAAGAACCGCAACCTGCACTCGCCCATGTACTACTTCATCTGCTGCCTGGCCGTGTCCGACATGCTGGTCAGTGTCAGCAACGTGGTCGAGACCATCTTCATGCTTCTCAACGACCACGGCCTGATGGACTTGCACCCCGGCATGCTGCGCCACCTGGACAACGTAATCGACGTGATGATCTGCAGCTCCGTGGTGTCCTCGCTCTCCTTTCTGTGCACCATCGCCGCTGATCGGTACATCACCATCTTTTACGCGCTGCGCTATCACAGCATCATGACCACGCAGCGCGCAGTCACTATTATCGCTGTGGTATGGCTCGCCAGCATCACCTCCAGCATCCTATTCATCGTGTACCACACCGACAACGCCGTCATCGTGTGCCTCGTGACCTTCTTCTGCACCACCCTGGTGTTTAACGCAGTGCTGTACCTGCACATGTTCCTCCTGGCGCACGTGCATTCCCGGCGCATCATGGCTTTCCACAAAAGCAGGCGCCAATCCACCAGCATGAAGGGAGCGATCACCCTTACCATCCTGCTCGGGGTCTTCATTTTATGCTGGGGTCCCTTCTTCCTCCACCTCATCCTCATCCTCACCTGCCCCACCAGCCCCTTCTGCAACTGTTTCTTCAGAAACTTTAACCTTTTCCTCATCCTCATCATCTGTAATTCGCTCATCGATCCGCTCATCTACGCCTACCGGAGCCAGGAGCTGCGTAAGACCCTGCAGGAGCTGGTCCTGTGTTCTTGGTGCTTCGGCGTGTGACACCACGTACATTTAGGATGCCAACTAGAGCATCAGCTTATTATCAATGTCAGCTATCCTTTCTTACTGAATCGACATAGCGTCAGAAGCTGTAGTAAACCATGGCTGACTGATGTCCATGTACGACACTGTACATAACAAAGGCTGCATGTCTGATCATTGTTTTTGTACATCTCGCCGTGGATTTTACGCTCATTTCCACGCATGGCTTCAATTTTATTTATTGTTGCGCTGTGCCATCCGCAGGTTCCTGCACTGCGACACATCTGGACGTTGACTCTTTGAGCTAGGAGAGGTCATTAAACTGGAAACTCTCGTAAAAAAGAGAGTCAGTGGGCTAGTGGACTGCACCGTAGTAAGCATTTTATTTTTGTTAAACCAAGTTCAAATCATAAAAAAAGTCTTCTCCACTGTAAATCAAAGTGTCTCTTTTTGTTGCTGCAAATGTGTGATCTGTCGTGTGACTCTGCTTTTAAAAGCTACCTTGCAAGTCAGCATAAGAATCTTAAGATCTGCGCTGGAACAAAATGAGTTTCTTCCTTCATCAAATGAAACCTGTATGTTAGCGTAGTGAAATAGTGCACATCAGACTCACAGTCACTGAGATAGAATTTCGGCCTGGTGAGGCTGTTTATTAACGAATATTTCGCTCCGAAATAACCCTGAACAAATGAAGTTAGATATTTAATGTCAACTAAACTCAGCGCTTGACAGTAGAGGCTTTGTCATGCAGCGCTTTGAAGACACTGTGTGCTGCTGGAGAACACTAACTGCCACGTGAGCTCTGCTGTTG
Source organism: Chaetodon trifasciatus (assembly GCA_037975065.1). Taxonomy (NCBI): domain Eukaryota; kingdom Metazoa; phylum Chordata; class Actinopteri; order Chaetodontiformes; family Chaetodontidae; genus Chaetodon; species Chaetodon trifasciatus. The sequence goes on from JBBMOE010000001.1 coordinate 15,838,653, forward strand.
GCTGCTTTTCATGTGCAGGCGCCGGCACTTCCTCCTTTGCGTTATTTTAGCGAAGTTCATTCTTACTGTGTTCATCATCATCATCCAAAAAAGAAAAAAAAACAAAAAGAAAAAAAAATATAGCAATTTATTTCAGTGGTTCAAGCGTGTTGCAAGAAAAGCACGAAGTAGATAAAATATAGGCCGAGAATATGAAACATCAGAGAAGCGCTTGTTGCAGTTTGTTTGTTGGCGTTGCATGTAATTACTCCACCCAAAAATAAATGTCCGGATGACTGGAGAAAGAAGCGGGTGGGCTATCCTCACATGAACGGCCTCGTTTGGCGGCGGGCCTGATGCCCAGGGCGTAAAAGGATTTATAAAAGACAGCATATTCAAGTTATCTGTGGGAGTTTGTGTGGTTCTCTGAAGTGTGTAAACGCTTTGGAGCCTGATTTCAATTATATAGGCCATGGTTCAAATAGGCGAGACATTGATGGCCTGTGGGGAAGTTCTTTTTTTTAACAAAAAATACTCAATACTTTATTTTGTCTGTTTTATATATGGAACTGCCAAGAGACAGCTTTAAGACTTTATCAACAATTTAAACAGATGGAATTTATCACGAACTGTATGGCTTTTAGCATTTTGTTTGATTCTGTTTATCCTATGCTATCCTATTCTCTATTGATCCTAAGGATTTGATGTAAATAGGACTTACATTTTAGACACTATCTGACAGTTTTTCCTTTAGAAAAACTGAAATGCAATCATATGTGTTTATTTGTTTATTTGTGAACTGTTTTTTCCACCCAATACACTGTATAAATGTTTTGGCACAGGTATTTCCAAACTGAGGGAAAAAAGACTCACACATCCCAATATCAGACTGCCAATGCAAAAATAATAAAACTTTACTGGTTAGATGATGGCTGCCATATAAATTTGAAATGTGCATGTTAATATTGACACTAATGTAGACTGCTGTATACTGTCGTACTTGAATAATCCTGCCAGAGTATTTGCTGCTGCTGTAATATACAATTTACACAGTCCCGACTGTTATCACTGAATTCAGTCCTCAATATTTTTCAGTATAATTTTTCTATTGATTTGGAATTATAACTGACGTTTCTTTTTCTTTTATATTTCATAGTATCTGTGATATGTTTTTGTTTCAGGACTTTATCTGTATTTTCTTCTCTTTGGTGTGGGAGTTTTTACAGAGGATTGTGTGTGTGCAGTATGGTTGTCTGGTTCTGCTTATATATATCTTTAAAAGTAACCTCTAGTAAAAGGTAATGATCACTCAGTGCTTTGTTGTATCTCCTAAGCTGGTTTAATACATATTGTAAATGTTGTGGGTATAAAAACTGTAGCATGCATCCCATGTTAACTTGAACAGTTGTACATTTATTTTATAGAAGCAACATGTGTAATATGTACTCTTTGAAATGGTTTACATGTTATCTATTTGTCTCAAATAAAGAGGCCAAAACAACAAGAGCTTGTGGTAAATGAATAACTGTGGCATTATTACAGATCACACCTTCAATACACTAATACATGATCTTTCCTCTTCTAATGGCATAGTATGCTTAGCAGGTTGTTTTAGTTTTTTGGAAACCAAAGGGTAATTGAAACCAAAAGCTTCATTCATGCAACATACATGTAGCAGCTGTCAGTCACGTCAGTGCATCATGGAGGCCATCAAGAAAAGAAAAATACAAGAAAAGACGCAGAGTGTTCTGCTTTCTTATTATCTTTTTTTTTTTTTTTTGAAAGCCAGTGTGCTGAAGTTTGTTTGTGTGCTTGTACGAGCATCATTACAGTTTGAAACACGCTAAACTAGATGAGCTGTAAGGACAAATGTGCTTGGGTAAAGTTAACGGTCTTCAGTGGAGTTTGGCTCCAAAATCATTTAGCTGCAAAGCAATGACCTGCTGGCAGTTCTGTTCAAAACTGACTCTTGCAAAGACTCCGTTGTGCTCATGACTGACACCAAACCAGGAAGACCAGCTGCAGGTAGCATCATCATCATCATCACTACCATCTGACACCAGACACCTCAGCAAAGAGAAGCAGTTTCCGCCATCACAGAGGTTAGAGTGATATATGTGTTCAGTAATTTAGCATGATCCTCAAATGATGCTATAAAAATTGAAATGGCCCTTGATAGAAAAAAGGTTCCCTACCCCTGCTGTAAGTCCTTGAACTTTTGAACGGAATTATATACAACATTAATATTTTTTTCTAAAATTTTTTTTCTCCTTCAAAGAAAAATGTACAATACAACATTTGCTCTCAGCAGACAACAGGGCCATTGATATTTACACAACAGAGACGTTTTAGAAATGCTTCATTTTTAAACTCATGATCAAGTTCAGTTACTGTGCTGTAGGCCTAAATAACATCATTTAATGACGGGGGATTTCCAACAAATATAAATCTTCATCCTGTCCTCAAGAAGGAAATTCTAAACTTAATTGTTTTAAATAGTACCACTAATTAATAGGTTTATTATGTGGCCATCATTCAGAAAAATGAAGTAAAATAAAATCTCACAGTCTTACCATTTTTTTTTTTTTTTCAAATGTGTTTAATGATTTTTGATCTTTCAGTACAAAACAAAACACAACAATCCCCCCAAAGAAGAAACAAAAACAAACAAAAACAAAAACAAATCAAAACCTCAGCTCACAGACACAATCATCTATATGGGACAGTCGCTCAAGTATTACAAAAAATGAAGCAAACAGATTTCATTCAAGTCCTATTCTACATAAACCCTCTGGTAAGGATAGCTGAAATATCCAGTCCTATGCAAGACAAGAAAGACTCCCATGTTCTATGAAATACATCGTCTTTACAATGTAGTATGCATGTCAAGTAGCGTGAAATATAATCAAGTATAACTTTATGCCATTGTGTTTTGGATGGGGCCAGTCTTACCATTTTAAGAAAGTAAAGCATGACAGCAAAAAAATCAAATCAAATGTGTTTGCAATACACGCACGCACGCACACACACACACACACACACACACACACACACAAACACACACATTTCTTTTGAGTTTTTTCTCACTCTGAGCTATTATTTACTTTTTTGGAGCAATTGTAATGTTATTTTTATGGTAAACAGTTAAACAGTTCTGTTACTTGTATTTGCAACCTTTTAGCATAGATTTTGTTTTTCAGAGTATGTAAGCAAAATGAAGAACCCTTAAGTGTGATAATTTATGATTTATGTCTGAAAATAATTAGCCACCCTGACTAAATAATAATTTCTAGATGGCATAGCCTACAGAAGTCATACGTCATATTTGATGCTTTCTGCTTTCATTTGTGCTTATTGTGTTCACATGTCACTGAATGATATATTTATTTATATTTACTATTAAATTTCTCCCGGCTGCTGTGTGATGGCTGCAGGCATCACACAGCAGCAGGGAGAAACATCACAGGAGGCCGTTTGTGGGCCACTGATGAGCAGAACGGTCTGCACCAATTCACTACATGGGCTTTATAATAATACTCAGTGGTGATAATCAATACAACTTATCTCATCTAGTAACAGCCTGCTCAGTATTAATTTCATCGAATACATTTAAACACTTGTTTTGTGACAATGACTTGATTTAAAAATGTAGACGATGCAGTCCGTGTGTTTGAGAGTTGTGCTGGTTTTGTTTGGGACAACAGAAGATCAGACCTGACTGGCAGTGAATAAATGAATGATAAAATTAATTTACAAATACATTTTGACTAAATTAATAGATAAACAAAATGCCAATAAATGTAGAAATGAATCCACAAATGTTTAATCAATAAATTGCACTATTTTTCTTTTAGTGTAAATTATTCATTATATTTAATTACCATCTTCACATTTTCTTCTCACATTGACTATTTTTAGTTGAATACTTAAAAAAATCCCAATAAGTCAGTTTTGGTTCTCCACACAGACATATAAAAAACATATAACATATAAAATATACAAAACATATAAAAAAAAATGAATGTAAAATAAGACAGAGATAAGAATCAAAATAAAAACAAAGACAACACATAAGACCACACAATGAAATAGTAAAATCTCGGTAAAGATAGAGTAGAATAAGGATGAAAATCTGATCTGAAAGAAGTCTTTGCCCGGTGTTTCGACACAACAGAATCTTTTTCCCTCTCTGCAGATGCCAATTTGCCACAGTTCTTGATTACACCAAAGCAGGCATTTCACAGCTGCCTCAGAACATTTCTCGTGGATGTGATCTCACTGTGGGTCTTATTTGCCTATAGGGCACAACCCAGCATTGCCTTAGAGACCGCTGTCTAAGTCGATTAGGATGAAGCTCTAAAAGAACTCTTCATCTGGTGTTTCAGCTTTCTGTGTTTTGTAGGCACAACAGAATCGTTTTCCTTCTGTACAGATATTGATTCGCCACAGGTCTGGAGGCCCCAGAGAGCACCGTATTCAAAGCACAAAAGTTTCAGACCAATCAGGAAGTCACAGTTAGTGAAAGGCTGAAATGAAGAGGTACGTTTTTAGCTTTCTCCTGAAAATACTCAGCAAGCTGGCTTCCTTGATATCTGTAGGTAGTGTGCTCCAGAACTTTGGAGTGTAATGGACAAAGGCTGCATTCCTGGCTTTCTTTCGACTGTCGCTGGAAGCCTCTAATAAACAAGCGGCAGATGATTGCAGTGTTCTTGAAGACCAATAATAAACAGGCTAGTGATGTACCTTGGTCCTAGTCCACTTAGGGCTTTGTATACGAGGAGGAGGACCTTAAAATCAGTCCTGAATGTTACAGGAAGCCAGTGCAGAGCAGCTAAAACTGAATTGATGTGCCCTCTCCTCTTGGTTCAGGACAATAGTTGAACTGCAGAGTTTTGAATGAGCTGAAGTCTCTCAGTGTTTTTTTTTTTTTCAGGAGGCCAGTAAATAGCGAGGTACTGTAAACAAGTCGTCTTGAAATAAAGGCATGAATCAGTTTTTCAGCATCTTTTTTATTTAAAAATGGTCGTCCTCTAGCTGTTTCTAAAGTGAAAAAATGACCTTCTCATCACCTTGTTGATGTGGGACTTGAATCTTAGATCTGCGTCTAGAATAACACCAAGACTTGTAACCTCATATTCAATCCAGCCAGTTAATTTCCCCCAGATTATCCAACATCATTTCTCCCTTTGTTTTAGAGCCGACTAGTAGGATTTCAGTTTTGTTCTCATGTTACTTCAAGAAATTATTGCTCATCCATTTGTTTATTGCCAAGAGACAGTTTGTGATGGAGCCTACAGCTGCAGCATCATTTGGTTCAGCACAGATGTACAGTTGTGTCATCGGCATAACTATGGAAACATACATTGTGCTCTCTAATAATCTCACCTAGTGGCAGCATGTATAGTGAAAACAGTAATGAACCAAGGCAGCTCCCTTGTGCAACCCCAAAACAGTTGTCATGTTTCTCAGACACATGATTTCCAAGACTGACTTAGTCTCAGTGCAAACACTCTCTGACGGTATACTTCACCAGTTTGGCCAGACTTGTGACACCCTCTGACACTGTATAAACATCCTCAAAGGACAATCATTGTATAGACAGTTATACAGTGAAAGTCTTTACAAACACCCTTAAAGACTTTCCATCACTGTCAGTGAAGTAAACTGTGTCATAAATAAGGAAGTCAGACATAGGCATGACATAGACATGTCACTTGACTGTAATTATCACTGATCAGCCCAAGGATGGCCAAAGTGTAACTGTATTATTTGCAAGCAGCAGCATGTCTGCAGTTAGGGTACTTCCTTCATTTAGCTGGACAAAGCTGCTCTGTTCATAGTAAAGAAAAAAACTTCCAAACAACAAACACACTCAAGCTATAATTATTCAAAGATATCCATATGACCAGACGCCAAGGGTCTGACCCTCAGGGATGGACACAAATAAATTGTATATATATATATATAAATAAACAACTTAGATTTAATTTGACACAAATACCACGAAAAAACAAACAAACAACATAAATGTAGCCTGTGAAATCATTATAAATACTGAATACTGAAATGAGAAAATAAACTTGAAAGACGTCAAGAGTGGCAGTGATTGTTTTCATGATCCAGATTTGGATGAGGCTGCTGTCATCGTACAACAGAAGACAATTGTCTTCACGTGGTGCTACTCTTGACTTTTCTACATGCAACAAGTTGGCTTGTTGGCTCTGTTCCTCTTTGACCTCATTTTAATGTTCATTGCTCATAACTGCCTCTTCATCTGTGCACATATTGCCTCAAAGGTTGCCCTCAAGCAGAATACATTCCTCTTGAATTGCTTTACATCGAACTGGTGATCATCAAACATAAATCTGGTTTGGAGAGCTGTCTTGACCATGTACTTTAGATGTAGGACAGAGTGGTAATCCCCACTTTACTCTGTGTGATGTGTTGAATGTGAGCTCCACTGTGACTACATGTGATCACAACTTCCAGAAACAGCCAAACTGTTGTAAATGATAAATGTTTGTCACTGTTTTTTGAAATAAGCATCGACCACATTGCTGTGACTTGAATACTGCCATAGGAATTTTTGTTTTACTTTGTTATTTTAGTTATTTACCCATATTCCACTGAATAATTGCTTATATTTTTAACTACTTTCATTGGTAAAGCTGTGTATTAGTGGAGAGGTAATGGAGCCATCGGTCAATCCCTGGTCGTTATACAGTAATTCACACAAGCAACAGCTGTTCCATAAACAACTAAATCATAGATAAATACCAGAACGAATACAAATACATACACTGAGTTGTCACTTTATGCCAAGTCTTCATCGCAGTGTGTTTATACTGAAGACACAACATGACGATGATCTACCTGACGGTTTAGTTCTGTGACATCAGCATCATTGATGCGACAGATGGCACTGTTGTTTCCTCACACCTACCTGCTCCAAAGCTCAACAAGGCAAATACACCTTTTATAGGACGTCCTTTCCTATTTTCTGAGAATGAGAGGAACAGAATAAATGCTTTGCTGTGCTTAAAGTGGCTTACATTAAGTAGAAGTAATCATTTGATAAATCTAATAGTAATATGTGGTCATATTTTCATATTGAAGCCAAGCAGTGTGGTTGCTCCTGCTTAAACACAAGGAAGCTCCACAGCTTATGAATTCCAACTATATTCATCCTATTTGTGAAAAAAAAAGTCCAGACAATCATCTGTTTCTTGATTGATTTCTTTGATACACCATACCTGAAAACGTGATTTAACCCCCCCCCCCCCCTTTTTTTTTTTAATAATGAGTGCCATCTCTGATTAAATGGACAGTTAGTCATTTATAGATGTTCTGAGAACCAATTGTAATGCATTAAAGAAAAGAAAATGTTGCCCTCAGGTAGTCCACCTTTACATTTCTTACTTGTAAGCAAACTAATATTTAACAGAAATACAAAGAAAGTGAACGTAAGGTAAGTTCATTTTCAAAGTAAAAGCATCAAACATTACTTCCATAAAAGCCCATGTAGCTTAATGTGCATTTTAGACAAGAAACGGAAGCGTTATGTTTTCATCTGATAGTTTTATTAAGTACTTAACACGTACAGATAAGTAAGTTTCCTTGTATTAATCACACATTGCTACCGCACGGGAGTCAGGGAAGGTTTTATTTTGAAAAACCTAACCAAAAATCAACATTTAACAATGGGTGACTTGACGATATTAGCCTTATGATGTTGCTGATGACAGAGACAAAACAACACGGGGGGAACTGTTTAGGTTAACCACAACCGTCAACCAGTCAATATACTTCACAGCTGCCGATTCCTTGGTGTCAAGTACGGTCAACAACGGGGTGAGCTTCCGGCCAAACGACCTGTTAACTGAGCTAACATTAGTATCAAAACAGATGATTGGTTTGTCTTCAAGGCTAGTTAGCTAGCTGGTGTTAGCAGGCTGTGTCTTGTTGTCGATATGTCTTTTTTTACTAGTACCATAGCTGTAATTACATTCAATATCTGACATGTTTAGCAGTAATATTGGGAGCATAACAGCTGATCGAGGTGGCCGTTTTGTAGAAGGGGGCTGTCAGCAGCAGCCCTGATTGTTTACAAATGGAGAGGTGAGGCTGCAGCCTGTGTTTACAACGTTTCTCAGACTTTGCAGGGTTTTCTTGCTTGGTCCCGTGTGCTGAGCTCCAAGATAAAATCTATGGCTAATAGTTCGGGAAGTAGTGCTTTAAATGTCTGTGTTTTGGGTCATTATTTGGTAATGACTTCCTGTTTACCGGCATTGCTGCTAAGTGACAATGGCGTTACATATCTATCTAAATAGGAGCAGACTGGTCTTCATAGGAGTGATGTGGTTGTAATTTGTGCCGACACACATCCTTGAAACACTACCATAATCTATCATAAATCAGCTCTATTTATTTGATGTACCGTTGCCTTCTTGGCACTTTACGAAAAGCTATAGGTGAGGTGATCACTTGCTAACATTTAGCTGCTTCAGACCTTCAGATCACTTGCCACTGATTACTCTAGAAACCTCCATTCCTGGTTGTGGTTATGAAAACAGTCTATGTTTATGGCCTGTTTTTGTTTTTATAAGAGCTATGGATCCGTTTCTAAACCTCTTCACAAACACTATAATGTTTTCTGTGGCTGTGTGGTAGCTTTGTGCAGTCTGAGAAAATAACTGTGATGATGGAGGCTACAACGTGTTAAAACATTGTATTATACATGTTTACAGTTTGCAGGGATCTGAATGGGAACAGGCTCCACAAAAGGCAACGATCGTGCAGACACTTTAGCTGCCTGGCTTCCATTAAAAGATAGCCATGATCCTCCTTCCTGCTTCAACCGGTAGCACAAAAGAAGAGAAATTAACCAGTGTGACTTTAATGTCTTCTGTCTTCCTTAGATGTAGCTGATGAAATGGAGTATGATGAGAGACTTGCACTTTTCCGCCAAACTCGGCTTAATCCCTTTGATCGTGGAGAGGACGAAGATGGACCTCAAGGAGGCAAGACGCCCCCACAGCACGGTAAAGTTTAGTGAAAGTCCCTCACAGGCAAATCATGATGCAGCCATCTAAGGTGTAGAATATGACCTCACTTTAAGGTCACCTTCCCACTCGTAGTTCAGTTCAAGGGAAGAAAGTATTGTCACCTTAAGGTTCAAGTCTGTGCCAAGTACCCTCAATTTTTGCTAACCAAGACGTAAACGTGAAATCATCATTTGTTGGACAGTTTTGTGACTGTCAGCCTGCATCATTCTCTGACCCACATGGAGAAACTCAAACAAAGTTTATTGGGTGACTGACTTCACCAAGCTTTATGACTTGATTATTTTCTTCATGTCCTGAAGAAAAAGCTGCTTAAGATCATTATTAGTCAAGACTGCAACTGGACCCGATGTGTCATCTGCTACATTTAAATACATGTAGTAGCATTCAGTAACAAGGCAACGCTGGTTTACCTGTTTCACTTTCTCATGTATTCGGGAAAATCTCCCATGTAATGATGACGTGTCTAAGTGTAGCTGATAAAATTGGGAAGATGAGGAATTGATGGCTTTCAGCTCCGATCTTGATGATGCAAATTCTGACCTTGGCCTGGAAGTGTGTCTTGCTTACTTTGGGAGACATCCTGCAATTGTTTCAATATTCTGTTATGGGCTGAAAAGGCCAATTAAGCTGGGATTTTATTAGCTTAGGTTTTTATTTAAGTGCCTGTGGTCTGTCATTAGGAGGATAAAAGCACTCAGCTGTCTTTGTGTTGTTGAGCTGTGAAAACATCAGAGTAAAGCATGACATTTTATTGATCTATGGGTGGAAAGGGGATGTAGAAATCATTAAGTCTGGAACAGATCCTAAAACATTAAGAACAAGCACACTGGACTGTTGTGGTTAACTCTAAGCTTAAGGAAAAGGAAGTTGGGAACTGTGTCTGAACCAGAGGAAAGAAAAAGCCCAAGTGTAAGCAGTACTTTAGAAACACTTCCTGTATTTAGGATTTGGGAGTTAAAGCCATTTTTTATCAATCACAGTAACTTCGAGAGACATGAAACAAATACATTTGTGTGCACATTTTCAGTGAGATGGAGAGTAAGTTATATATGATTGTCGTTGTTTACTATGCATCATTTGACAGATTATGAATCTAAATCATTGTTTTTGTTTCAAATTTAGTTTCATTTCTTTGCTTCAATTTTCCAGATTTGTTGCAATTTTTTTTATTTTCCAAACCAAATGTCATCATACTTTATAATTTCAGTACACAGCGTTGATAAGTAGTCGGTATGTGTTTAAGTGTTAATCTGGCACAGATTTGAATGGACAAATTTGGGTTGACCATACGGTCATAATCTACATGCACTGTACCACATATGAAGCAGTAGTTGATAGTAGCAGCAGTAGTTGCTCATGTACAGAAGAAGAATGTGGAGAAGCACCTTGGTATGATTGATTTAGAAGCACACCATGTGAATGATTATGGACAGATTGATTGAAAACATGCAGCTGTGAAAGTCATCAGCACTTCAAAGTTCATTCTGCTTGTTGAGCAGCGGTTTTAATGACACAGTAGGAGTGTGTTTGTCCGCTGACTCGGTTACACATTACCAGAACTGATAAGATGCTACTTGTGATTCTTGCAGTTTTCCATTTTGGCTTTTGGTCTTCAAGACCTCTTGAGCGGTGACTCATAGTGTAGATATTGTCTTGAGAGGCCACAGTCATGAGTGTGAAATTAGCATGCGTGACTGAGTGCACTTACCAGACCACAGTGTGCATGCCTGCAAGAAGAACAGTGCTTTACTCCACACTGTTCTCTTTATAGAAGCAAGGCCTGAGCTGTTCTCTGGGACTAGAACCCATAGTTCAGATCGGACCATGGACCTCGGTCTAGCTGAGGACCACTTCTCAAGGCCTATGGTAAGTAAAACTCTGTTCATCCTTTTCACACATAATGAAATGTTGTAAAACTCAGAGTACATTCTTACAGAACTTCCTTTTCTATTCAGTGTATGTGGAGACACGCTTTTGCTCTTGTTCACCTTTTACAGGGTTCTTTTGTGGCATCCGACATTGAACAGCTGAAACTGGCCATAGAGGAGTGTAAGAAGCTGATCTTGGAGCTGCCAGAACACTCAGAGAGACAGAAGGACACTGTGGTTAAACTTATCCACCTTCGTCTCAAACTGCAGGAGCTTAAGGTTGGAACTGAGGAGCGAATGGAAAGTGCATAATATTCTATCATAGCTGTTGGTGCTTGCTCAGTGGGACAGTTGAGACAAATTCATAATTGACTAATTTGACCTGCATGCTTTCGATTTTGCAGCATGCACTGCCGTACACAAATATTTGCAGATAGAAATGTATCATGTAAAGCTTGTCTTTTTACTGTCTGGAAAGGCATTTCCTTCAACTAATGCTGCATTCAAGTGCATTCGGAAAACATACAATTTAGGGATTAGAATAACGTAATGGGTGCAGTAGTTTTGGAGGTAAATTTAAATTTTATTTTATTTGGTCTTTGCTGAGAAATGAAGCTTATGGGTGGAGATCGGTGTCAGAGAAGTTTGTTAGAAATCCTATTGGGGCTAGACGAGTGTTCAAATGAAGCATTTCTTCAGCTTTTATTGTATAACTTTTGGCCCTGTATGAGATAACTGAGAGGAAGCATTGCAGATGTTCTTGGAGACTGATAAGGAGTCAAAGGAGTGTGTGAAGATCAACAACTCCCTACAGAAGATCCACCTTTACAAAACCTTTAGTATCACTGATAAAACATGCTGGAAATGTTTGAGGCTGCAGCTCAATCGCTTAGCTTCTATCTTAGTTCCCACATCCTCTTATACAGGATTCTTAATGAGATTGTGTAAATCTGAACCATATCATGTGAAGCAGCTGAATGTCATATACAATGCTGTGTACTATAGGGAATTTTCCCAGAGCAGTTGTTGTGTTGTATATCGTAATGCAGCTCCACCTTAACATCTCATCTTATGCAAGTTGAACAGACTAATGTTTTGTCTTTGAGGCTTCAGGGAGGATCACATGGCAAGAATAGAAGAGCTATGAAAATACGGCTTGAAAAAAATGTTTGCCAAGATAATCTTTCAAAGTACCTCAATTGTTTTTAATCTGTGAAACAGGTTGAAATAATTGCCAGATTAACTTTGCCAAAATAATTTTTCAGACAATGCACAAAACCACAGAGTACAATAAAATATACGTAAAGACAGAATTCATAGAATGCGTGAAAACAAGTACAATACAATATTTCAAAAGAAGTGCAGCAATGCTTAAGTGGAGGCAAAGTATTGTATGTTGTTGTAATACTCATTTCGGCCAAAAGGGGCGGAAGTGCACCACACATTGGAGAAGTTTGCTTCTGCCAGAAAGCCTAAACCTAATCAAACAAAACTGAAAATAATAAGTCAACCAAGTCTAAAAATAAGTCGACCATGACTTATGGTTTCACAGGACGCGAACCCCATGCCTCCTGAATGAAAGTCCTGTGTTTGATCCCTTCATCAACCTCCTCCACGAATGTCTTGTCACTCTTTATTCTATGTCACCTGACTTCCTGCCCAGAAGGCAAACTTCTCCCATGTGTGTTGCACTACTTTTATGTGTTTCACACATGACAATAAATAAAAATAAAGGAACTTAAAATAATATCCTGGCAAAACCTTTTTTTCACCTGTTCTTAAGTCATTAAGACAGTAGAGAAAACTATTTAGATCATAAATGTACATTTTTTCCTCACTTTCCTGTAGATCACAGTGTTCTGGCAAAAAACACATGGTGTATCCCCCATGGAATAATATTAAGTTATGCACTTGGGCAGAAGTCTGTGAAAGTACTGTGTACATATTTTGCATTAATCAATATATTTTACAAGCCTACATGAACTGTGTTATGTCTCTGTTGGTGGTCTTAGTGATTTTTTTTTAATTTTGCCCCTTGAAAGGACCCTGAAGAGGATGAGCCTAATCTGAGAATCCTACTGGAGCACCGCTTTTCCAAGGAAAAGAGCAAAAGTGTGAAACAGACCTGTGACAAGTGTAGCACTATCATCTGGGGCCTTATCCAGACTTGGTACACCTGCACAGGTGAGACACACCATACAATGTACCAATCTCATACAGGAGTGTGGAGATATTTTAGGAACAAACTCGTACAACATGTCATTGTGCATGGATTGGGATGTTTTAAGGGCATATAGACAAAAAAAATCAGACCTCTAAACAAGATCATACCAAGTCTATCTGATGTCCTTTTGTGTGCTCTTAAACCTTCATGCACAGGGTCACAATATGGTACCTCCTCAAACATTCATTCATTCATTTTATATTGTCATATTTCCATCTAATTTTCTCAGATTTATTTCCTGAATGGTGGACTCAGTGGGAACAACTTCGTACAGCTCACTATAACCCACTGGGTGATAATGCCATTGCACAAAAAACAAGTTGTCATGCCAAGTGATTATCTCTTTCTTGTTTCAGGTTGCTATTATCGTTGCCATAGCAAGTGTATGAACATGATCACCAAGCCCTGTGTCAGGTCAAAGGTCAGCCACCAGTCAGAGTATGAGCTCAGCATCTGCCCGGAGATCGGACTAGACCGGCAAGACTACCGGTGTTCAGAATGTCGCACTCCTATTTCACTGAGTGAGTAGAAGTGTACTGGTTTGGTAAATCTTTATTCTCATTTACATATTTAAATGCTGTATATTCATAGTTTTGATTGCACTGTGCCACATTTATCTTGTAGGGGGCGTGCCAAGTGAGGCCAGACAGTGTGACTACACAGGCCAGTATTACTGTAGCACATGCCACTGGAATGACACAGCCATCGTCCCAGCTCGTGTCATCCACAACTGGGAGTTTGAGCCACGCAAGGTACCCTTAACAGAACAGCCACAGCACAGCTTCAACTTTTATATCAATCTATGAGACTTCCTGTCAAGTTATCCCCCTTTAAAACAGGAGGTGCAACTGCACTCTTATAAATGTTACTACTAAACATCAGAACTGGTCAGAATTCAATTACAGAGGCACCAAATTAACTTAAGCAGGCACTCCACCAAATTCACATATCAAAGATTATTTGACACAAAGGGTGCTTCTGTTTTTGTAGTTTTTGCAGCTTAAATGTGGACCCAAATACAGGATATCAGGCAAGCTGGTGGAAGAAACAAAAGACGAGCTTTTATAAACATAAAGCCAATTCCAGTTGACAAAACAGACAAGCAACAAAGTCTGAGGGAGCAGGTTGAGGAAAATCACAGAGCTCAGAGGAAATACAAAAACTGAGCTAAGAACAGATTGGGATGGAGCGCAGGCAAGATCACTGACGAGGGACACTCGTCACAATGCAGAACTAGGAAACAGACGCAGACCACCTGACAACTGAAAGAGGGAAGACACACCAAATAAATTCACAAATTCATAGTGTAAGTTCAAATACACAGCACACAATACACAAAGAAGTAAGTCAGTAATGAAACAGGTGACACAGAAAACAGTTGGGAAAAAGACACAGACAGAAATCAAAGCAAAATATGACACATGAGGAGAATGAACTTTCAAAATAAAACAGGAGTCAGACGAAGCAAACCCCAGGACCATGACAGCAACACAACCTGTGAAAAGTCTTACTGTGTGGCTCAAGGAGAAAACTTTCACAGGGGTGTCAGCTAAATGTGTCAGTGTTATTGAATTCTCTCAGGTCAATTCTACTCAGGTCAACCCAGGTCAGGACGCCTGACCTGTTCAGGCTGTCTGTCAGTGCAGACTTATCTGCTGTCATTGTGTTGGTATGAAATCGATATGAGTGTGTTCATGTGCCGTCTGTGCTCTGACAGTGTGTCTCTTTTTCAGGTTTGCCGCTCCTCAATGCGCTACCTGGCCCTGATGATGTCACGGCCTGTACTGAAGCTCAAAGAAATCAACCCGCTGCTATTCAACTTTGTAGAGGAACTGGTTGAGATCAGGGTGGGTAGCTTCACTTTTTTGCAGGTCCTGCAAGAAGTTGCGCATTTTGAAGTGAAGATAAAACTAACTTTACAGCTTGGATTATCATTGACTGTCATGTTCTCAGTTTTAACATGGAATTCCTCCTATAATTTAACCTTGACGCCTTTGTTTTAGTTACTGTTGTTTGGTCACCCACACAATGTGTGTGTGTGTGTGTGTGTGTGTGTGTGTGTGTGTGTGTGTGTGTGTGTGTGTGTGTGTGTGTGTGTGTGTGCATTCATGCGTGTCTGTGTGGGTTTTCCTTCACAGAAACTCCGTCAAGATATTCTGTTGATGAAACCATATTTTATTACCTGTAAAGAGGCCATGGAGGCTCGGCTATTACTACAGGTCAGCATCTATCTATTCACCACAAACCGACCAGTGACCAGTAAGTAATGTTACAACGGCACCACCATGTGGTGAAAGTGGAGAGTTTGTGCTGCGTCAGGAAAGGTTCCTGTTGTAAAATTGAGACAATGGTGTGTGATATTGGTCAAGTAAACTTGACTATTTGTGAAACAAGTTCTGTATCAGCTCAGATGCTTTTCATAATTTGTCCATCTTGTTTTCAAGTTCAGGTTTTTTATTTGTCATGTGCACAACAGTTATAATGAAGCACTTCTTTATTCTCGGGCTCCTTCCGTGTCTTGAAATTATTTATACATTCACGCTCAGCAAGGTTGGATCTTCCAGTATGCAGGTTGCATAATGTTTCATGATGCTATAACACATTTTCATAGTTTTGCTTTGCATTTGTTGTCCCCAGCTACAAGACCGACAGCACTTTGTGGAGAATGACGACATGTACTCACTACAGGATTTGATTGACATCTCCAGTGGCAGACTCAGCTGCTCCCTCACAGAGATCCACACCACATTTGCGAAGCACATCAAACTGGACTGCGATGTGAGCTCATACATGAAGCACAAAGAACAATACTCATGTCTTCTCTTTGTTAGTTAGCTTATTGCCTCTGTATGCATCACACATAACCTAACCTTGTAGCAGCTCTATCATGCAATAGATGCAAACTGACAATTACATAAAATGCTAAGGGGATAGAAAACATGTAACCTTACTCAAACCCTGCCTTTCTGTCTTTGTGTGTGTGCATGCGTGTGTGTGCATGCGCGTGCGTGCGCATGCTGTGTATGTGTGCATGTATGTATAGCGCTGTCAGGCCAAAGGATTTGTGTGTGAGCTGTGTAAGGAAGGAGACATCCTGTTCCCGTTTGACAGTCACACCTCAGTCTGCCACGAGTGCTCTGCTGTCTTCCACAGGTCAGTCGCCACCAACCAGTCAGACTAAAAAACACAGCAAGTTATGTGATTGTTCAGAATTTATTGAATTTACACATACACACAGATAAATAGAAATTTGACATAACAGGTACTAATTACTAAAGCTTCAGCACTGAGAGAGGTGTTTTCCCCTCTTTTTAAGGGGAGCTGCTAGTATCCCCAAAGATGTCCAGTTATTGGGCTAATTTAGTCTCACCAGTTAACATATCTCCAAGTTGCATGCAGAGAAATAAGAAAGGCATTAAGGAGCTTGTCCCACTCAGCACACTGTAGGCAGCAACAGTACAACTGAGCTAGAATGAAAAACACCACTTAATGCAAATGGACATCAGTAATACGATTACATAACAGAAAATGTTGATGTTTGTTATGCGTCCCTTTAGAGATTGTTACTATGACAACTCCACAACTTGTCCACGGTGTGCCAGAATGACTGAGCGCAAACAGGACGACGATGTAAAAGATGCTTAACTCTGCAGAGGACCACCCGATGTTACTGGATGTTGTACTTTGCCTCATGTGGCACTCTACTTGATCAAGACAGTCCGATAGAAGACTAGCTTTTCATCTTTGTCCTTGTTTTGCTTTGTGCTTATGTTTATGTTTATACTGGAGTGTCTTTATCTTCCTGTGCACTACATAATGAGCAGGGTACTAAGAAAAAACATGTATACACAGACACAGACACACACACACACACACACACACACACACACACACACACACACACACACACACACACCTTTTTAATCCATACTCAAATTGGATGTACTGAACACTGTGTATGTGTGTTTGTGAGTGATTTGCATTAGCGTGTGTGTGCTTGTATAAATGTACAAAATAAATACCCTATAGAGAAAAGCCACCTTACCAGTAGGTGCATATGCATGCAGGAGTTGTATATTAACTTGTTACAAGCCTAAACTGCATTAACCTACACTGCCAACTTTTCTGAACACTTATCTTTAAAGTTGCCATATACGGAAAATGGTTTTGAATTTTAAGGACTGTAACTCCAGCTCCCAGCCAAAATCACAAAAATTAGATTAACCAGAAATTTGCCTTTCAACCAGTGAACATGCTCAAAAGTTAAGTGAGCAACCTCACTTTCTAAGCATCAGTTTATTTGGCCACATAACTTAGTATGGTGCATAGTGTTTAATTAGTAGACAATAATAAATACATTTGTTAGATTATATGATCATAACAACACTTTGTTTTCCCCCTTTTTACACACATTCCATCATCTGCTCCAACACTTTTTAACTCATGTATTGTCATTAAAGCAGGTCATACTTTCCCTCCACTCATGTTACATGCCTTTATTTATCCTTCCTGAATACTGGAAAAAATGATATGGCTTACAGTTGTTTGTCAAGAAAGGTTGTGTTTATACAATCATTAAAGCTATGATTTGAAATAAAAAATACCTATATTGGCAAAAAGCTATATATCAAAGGATGCATTTCCCATACATTTTATCGTAAGGAGAATTGTTTATCTGGGGGGAAAAAAAAGGAATATGGGAGTTAAGTGTGTTTTCCTTTTATTCAAAACTGTGAACTCATTGTAGACTGTTTGATTTGTGTTTAATCTGTTTCAGTGTAGTGCAGTGTCGCAAATAGATACTCATGAACATTGTGTGCCTAAGATTGTCAGGTTGTACAGCTGTTATCCAAACATCTTACTACACTTAACCATCATGTTAATGGTTTCAGTCTTAAAGTACATATAGCACATTTTGTCCAGCGATTGCAAAGATGTTATGTGACACCTTTGGTAATGTGTAAATGTTGACCCCAAGTATTTGTTTTAAAATAATGAGTTTTGGCTGTGTTATCTTTCAGCATGATGTACTGTATTTTCTTTTTCAAACTAATGCACATACATGGTATAAAAGTCATGCTCTGTTGGAAAACATGTTGGAGTAGTGCATGAATAAAGTGATGAAATGCATTAAAGCTGTGTTGTATTCAAATCGAGTTCACCTATTCTATGACATGGTGTGTACAACTCTGCCTTTTTCTAACTAAAAACAATGAAATGGTGATAAAAATAAACATTGATTACACTCAGTATTGGCAGACACTCAGCATCCCTTGTTTTGACTGAGCCATTTAATTTAAATATTGATAAATGCAGTGTTGGGAAAGTTCACTTTCTACGTGAACTAGTTCAAAGTTCAGTTCACACATTTTAAAATGAAATAGTTTGCTCCAAAAATGAACTAGTTCATAGTTCTTTTTTTTCCATATGTTACTGCGAGCTATTATTTTTCAAAATTATTGCCACAGCCCATATAGAACCACAGACAGCAATTATTATTTTACTTATTTTTTTTTATTTTACTTTACTATTTTAACACTGTAACTATGCGTCAGATTTCATCTTCATATCCAATTTTGAATCCTTATCCAACCATGGTTTACATTAGCATTGAGGGGACAGTATTTCCCCATTGTTGCTTTGTTGCTGTCCATTCAGTCCACACTAGTATCAGCTGCAGTATTCACCCCATGTGACTGAAGTGCGGATTTTCTTTTTAAAAGCCGGCGGGCAAAGTTTCCACAGAAATGTAAGATTTTTCCGATCCTCACCGACCTTGTCATAAAACTCGTTTAAATGATCATACGACGCCTCCACGCTGCTTTTTGTTTTGATGATGCATGCGGCGGTGCGACACTGGTAACTGGTGTTGCCAGATTGGGTGTTTTTTCCGCTACATGTTAAGGCCTGTTCACGGTGTGTTTTAACCGAGTTTTCGACTGGAAGGCTCTACAGAAATCTGGCACCCTATTGAACGAAGTTAAACTGAGAGAGCGTGGCGTTCACAGACACCAGAATGAACGAGTTCATAGTAACGTTCATCAGTATGTTCAGTTCACGTTCGCCCAAAATATGAACGAGTTCATGAACTATCGTTCAATGAACGCGTTCAGACACAACACTGGATAGATGTCACTTCAATCACAGGCTCTGCCTCAGGGGCCTCCTAACCATGACCTGACCCCTGAAGCCTCTGCATCCCTGCCTGGTAATCCATTCATGTTCTATTGTGTTAAATAGTACAATCTGTTTTACAAATGCCAACAAAAGAGCACCAAAATGCAAGATTGGCCCATGCAATTACTCTCAAATAGTGAAGTGTTTATTAATTCTTTATTTTAATCATATGTGTGTACGTACACACACACAAAGTACTTCAAAACTGTACGGCACTTCAGTAAATGTACTCTCTATCCTCACTGGTTTGTAACCAAGTGGTGTGTTGTGGCAACATTGTGGATCAGTCACGCCTACTTGGTCGCTTCAAATAGGAAGCTGATGCCAAGTGTACTGGAGCATCAAGAAAGAAAAAGCCCCAGTTGTCACATGCGCTCGACTCGTGAATCTCATATTTCCTACAGCACACGGTACTTAAATGCAGCATATTACAATGACTTATTTACTTTGGTTTGCTCACGAGCGCCGGGCGAAGCGGCCGGGTGCAGAGCAGCGGGAGGGAGAGGAGAGACGACAGCGCGCACAAGCTTGTACCGTGTGCACAAATACGAAAACACTGAGAAACGTTACTCAATCATGACTGCTGTTGGAAAATAACGCTGTCCCTGAGCTGAAACCACAATGTTTAGCTTAAACTCAAACCCCATCAGAACATTGACTTTTTGTATTATCAACACTAAATAACAAAACCTTAAAACTATTACTTTACTTAGCCCATACAGCTCACAAAGTTTCCGGAAATCCAAAAGTCCTCCAGAATAAAATGAGGGATTTACAATTGATGAATGAAAAAAGTATGTGAGAATTGGATTGTTACACTAGTTAAATGAAAGCACACACTAATAAGTGGTGGCCCATTGGACGTATGTAATGTAAAAATAGCTCTCTATCATGTCCTGCTGCAGGTAATACACAGCCAGTGAGGCAGACACTGCTTAGATTATCATTTGTAGAACTCCTCTTTGATTGTGATGAACTACGCAGAAGTTGGTTTATGTGATAATAATTCTACCGAAATCAAAAACGAAAACAAGCATTACTTGAACATCTTCTGATTTTGACATGATTTCACTTTCACTGGCCGAATGTCTATTATGTGGACCCCCCCCCCTTGTTGGAGCTTTCATTAAGTGAGTAAAAATACATTCATTCCAGTATTTTAAATATTATGCCCCACAGACCCCTTTTATTTCGAGGGTGTCCATATATCGGAAGTCTGTATCGTACTGTGAACGGATCTTGACTAAACTCTCCTCCACATTCTTCCTCTAGTTTGTAAATACGTGCGCAAACTGAGCGCATGACTCATGACTGCGCACTGCAATTTGTGCTCACGGATTTCCACATTAAAAAGGGTGAATTAACACCATATAATCCCGGTGTTACTCGCTGACCTCACACATGTGAAAAACTATATTATAAAAAATATTTGAAAACTATATTGTTCTAATGAGAAATGTTGGTGGCATTTCGCGTCCCTGTAAATAACTGAAGAAGAAACAATGCAGGCTATTGGTGAATTTTCGTAACCTGCGTTCTCTCTTATGTCATATACAGTCATGTAAACACGTTAATTACTTCAGGGTTTAGAGTCCCCAGATGAACAAGTGGGCCCCCGGTCCCAAAACTTTGTTTTCAATCTGCATATAAATTGACCTTCGCCTGAGACTCTCTCTGTTCCCACTCTGGAGGGGTAAATAATAAGCCGTGTGCACAAACCTCTTTGTAATCATCTACTACGTGCCTGCGTGCAGCGTGACATGGCAAATTTTGCACCCGGTCCTGTTATTCCCAGGAAACTATAAAAAAGCTGCCCCTTCACTGACAACCATGACACGAGCACTTCTGAACCAGAAAACGCTGAAACCTTCACAAGAAGACACCTCGACATCAACAGAAACATGGACCCTTGTGATTGCTCAAAGAGTAAGTGTTCTCCTTTCTCTTCGCTCATAGTTGTAGTGTTTTATTTAACCATTAGCGGACAGCATGAAACTTATCTGGCGAGATATTTTGTTTTCTAGGTGGATCCTGCAAATGCGGAGGATCCTGCTCCTGCACAAACTGTTCCTGCACCACCTGCAAGAAGAGTAAGTAATATAACATCCTCACATCGTGAGGAGTCGTGTCTTAACCCACTCTGAGCGGCTGTTTGATGCACTTCATCTTAATGGCTGACTCTTTATCTTTCTCGCAGTTCATGAATGTTTTTATTTCCTTAATATTCTGTGAAGGTAGCGTAATGACCATATGTCTGAAACCTCTTTATGCTTCTAGTCTATAGCTGAAATCACCTTTTTCCATAAAACATAAGCGACTGCCCAGGTGGCTCAAATTGACTTTATCGGCTTCAACTCAAAGGTGTAAATAATATCCCACTCCACCAAATTGACCATGTTTAGCCTATAAACATGCTCTGAAAGAGTGGCATCAGCTGTCCTTTCTAGGTAGCAGATTACATGACTGCTGCTGTGTCACTGTTTCCTACTGCAGGCTGCTGCTCATGCTGCCCATCCGGCTGTAGCAAGTGCGCCTCTGGCTGCGTGTGCAAAGGGAAGACATGCGACACAAGCTGCTGCCAGTGAAGCCTAATGAAGCCTCACCATCAGCCAGCCTTCTACTGCCCACGTGATGGCGCCAGTGTGAACCCTTTTGTATCTATTGCAGTTGCACATGTCTACGGAGATTTTCTTGACTTTTTTTTTCTCTACTTGTATTAAAATAATTGCGTTTACTTAACGTGGATGTGTTTTTGTTCAAGGGCATATGTGAACCCTTTTGTATCTATTGCAGTTGCACATGTCTACGGAGATTTTCTTGACTTTTTTTTTTTCTCTACTCGTATTAAAATAATTGCGTTTACTTAACGTGGATGTTTTTTTTGTTCAAGGGCATAGGTCTTATTTCAACATGGGAGGGTGACTTAGAAATCTGAGCATCAAACCCTATCTTACTGCAGTCTGGTGAGGGTTTTTGTTTTGTATCAATTTAAGGTGAAAGCCTTTTGTGGACACACACACACACACACACACACACACACACACACACACACACACACTTAAAATATGCATGTGGCATCAAGTAAATGACATTTATCTGGTAGAAGGGGGAGCAAAATGCTCTGGTTTGTATTTCTTTAGCCCCATCACGATCATCTGGGTGGCACTAACAATGGATGAAGTGAGGGCACCTTCAAAATAGTGTCAGGGAGGGCTTGTTTTGGTGGTGGAACATTTGCATGTCTTTTTGGAATAATTTTTATAAATTGTGTCCTGTACAGCTCAACTATGTTACTGAGGCTGACTGAAAACAAGAATATGGCACATTCTGGTCATAATGAATTGAAATGATCAAATTTATCAGAGACTGAGACCTTGTTAAAGCCTCTAAACACGTGTTCTACATGCACATGCTCTAAACAGTTGGTCCAGTCGAGTTTATTTATATAGCACATGTCATATACAGGTGTAGACTCTAGGAAAAGGTCATATGACAAAAACATAATAATATATAAGATAAGGAATTGCATAAATAAAAACAGGATAAGATATTACATCCATAAATACAAAAGATAAAAACATATGAGATGAGAAAGTAGTACAATAAAAAGAGAATAACATAAGAAGGTATTATTATTGTTGTTCTTATCAAAAAAAGGAATAATAGTAATAATAACAATAATGCTGATTTTAGGATTAAAGTTGTATTGTTTAACCACATGCATGCATGTGTGCAAAAAAAGACATGTTTTTTGTCTGCCTTTAAAATAAGACACTGATGTAACAGACCTTGGTCCATGTGGAAGAGAGCTGGACCATCATGACTGCAGGCACCATGAGCTCATTTAGAAGTCACTGTGGTGAGGAGAGCTTCAATTGATCAAAGACATCTGTCAAGGACAAAGGATCTAAGCCAGTCATAGAGTTAAAAAGAACGAGAGGTATTTTAATATCAGTTTTACTGGGAGCCAGTGAAGAGATGTTACAATAGGGAGAGATGTGTTCAAACCTTTTGGTTTTAGTTAATACTTTGCAGCTTTTGAATGAGCTGGAGTTCATGTAAACCCGGCAGTCATTATGCAACATCATGCAGAGTACAGTATATCCTGTCATACCAAAATATTAAAACAAAGATTCATATCAAATCATTATATAGCCCACTGTCTGCTGCGCAAAATAAAAAAGTAGTATGCAGTCAAAATGACAGCATCATCATTAAAAGGATTTCTGGTCGCAAACACATTGCAACATGAGCACAGAATAAACCCAGTGAACTCACCAGAAACATATGGCGATGTCATACAAAAAAAACAAAAAACAAAAAACATGGCCTTCAGAAAAAATAAAGAAAAAAAAGCTGAATTAACTTCCTAAGCTTTGTGGTTCCTGCGCCAACACATTCTTCATGTTACATGTACGATCTAAACCAAAATTGAGACTAATGTTCCACATTCGAAATCATACGCTGCGCTTTTGTAACCGAAATCTCGCGAGATGACGCGTGGTTGTTGACATCGGTTACGTTGTACCTCTTGATGGCTTGTGGTCCAGTTCAGTGAAGCGGAGACGAAGTGTAGGACGCGATGGGGCTGCTCACAGCGAGTGTCGCCCCTCTTCGGAACCGGGTTCGGTCGGTTGGGACGTGGAGCCGAGACTTATCCGCTATTTCAGCAACTTTTCTCCCCAGCGGCGCAGCGGCGTCGGTAGGCTGACGTTGTTTGTGTTCCTCTTGCTGGTGTTTTCCTCTCTGGCCTTGCAGACTCACACTGGATGCAGACTTCTTGTGTTTTAACAGCTACTCGCAGATGTGTTTGACAAGTGTGGTGACAGTGCTGCGCGAGTTTTTGAGGTCTGTCGTGGGAAAGAACACAGTGTTCCAGTGCAGCCTGCAGACCCCCACCCTGTAAACCTCTAAACAAACAAACTGCTCCACTGTTTGTGTATCATTGCTCTGTTGTTTGGGAGATGTCCGCTTCATTATGATTAGTTTAGAGGGGAGATTCCTCGGTTTCCCGATGTTTAGTGCGGAGGGGGTGTGTCTCGGTTACTGTGGTTCATTCAGTTCACTTTGTAAAACATGCATGTAAAGCATGCAAATAAGTTGTTGAGTAGAAATAGAAGTCACTTGTGTGCGCGGGCTGGCACCCTAAAGTTTTTGAATATATATGTATATATGTATGTGTGTGTGTGTGTGTGTGTGTGTGTGTGTGTGTGTGTATGTATATATATATATATAAACAGAAACTTAAAGCATACCAGATGAAGAGCTGCATTTCAACACTGGTCTGAATGAAAGTGTGTTTGAGCTGCTGTGTGTTGTTGTTGCCACATGGTGAATATTTTCCATCACTTGATGAGAAAAATATGTAATACATTGAGTTTTGTCCCTGAAATGTGTGGTTCTTGTGGGATTTTTTCTTTTCTTTTAGCAGGCTGGCACTGTGTGATTACAGTTGTTACAGGTGTTGGTGTGTATGTGGGCAGAGACTGCAAAGCACAAACCTGCAACGTTACATGTTTTATTGCCAGCATACATTTACTGTATTTGACTTAATGTTTTCCCAATTTGAGTAGATGTGCTACATGTATAAAGATTTACATTTACGTACTACTATGACTACTACTACTGAATTTAATATTTTAAAATATCTCAAAAGAACAACAAAATGTTTTATTTAGTATAAATGGCTTTGACCATATAACATCTTTACTCAAATGTATCTTGATATGTAAACTAATTGTGTATGTTATTTGTGTATGTAAAAAAAAATCAGCAAACATGATATCATCAGATTTTTATTGTTCTCAAGTATCAATAATAGCATTGGCCCCAAAAAATCTATTTGCATTTGTGTGTGAGAAGCACTCATTGTAGTGTTTGAAACCTTTAAGAATAATTTAGTCTGCTTTTTAAGCCCAAGTGACAGATATGTAAGTAAACACCATGTGAGATGTATAGCCACTGTTCAGTGTACAGAATTAGTGTAAGTGGGATACCTGGACTGGTGTTGTATATAAGTAAATTAGGTTAACTGGGACACAGATCAGCATCGCAAGTCATAATGAGATTGTTGTAATCCTGTAAAAAAAATGTTGTTTGAGGTTGTTTAGAAAAAAAAAAAAAAAACATGCAGCAGGCAGATTTCCCATATTTACATGAGTCATGACAGCGGCAGGCAGGACAGGGCTGTGTCTTCTCATGTTTCAGTCTGTGTTGCCTGTCTACCAGTTTGCATTAGGTGAACATCAATGACATATAACATGTCTGTTCTGTAGATTTCTTTTCCACAGGTCTTTCTGTGTCTTTTAACTGTTGACATTCATCAAACAGTCTCTTTATTTCAGAAGAGGTCACTGATCCAAAGGAGACGTGGAGGATTATATCAGCACAGTTTCCCACTCGCTCGGTTACTAAGCTCAAACAAACCACCAAGAGGTATGTTACGTTATGCAATGTAGCTAAATGAGCACAGAAGGACCCGTGTCTTTGGTCAGTGTGAGCCATTTGCACTTAATTCTTTTGTTCTGTGTGTTGAATTGGTTTAGGTTTTGAAAAGTTTTTCCCAAAGAGCGAAGAAAGCGCAGGTGTCAACAAATCAGAGGAAGGTGAGGAAGCAGCATTTGTACATCCTCAGTTCTCAATTCTTCTGCAGGATGTGACTGATTTTCTGTTGCTTTTCAGATGAAAACACCAAAGGGCAAGAACCTCTTGCGAAGGAAGGGCAAGACAATGACGATGAAGATGAGGATGAACGACGAAGAGGAGGAAAAAAGGAAGAATCTCACTGGTGGACACGGTTTCAGGTGCAAAATCAGAGGCATTCTGACATCTGAGAAAGATTCTACTTCTTTCACTCATTAGTGCAGGAGTAGGTGTGTTCTCCTGGTCTATATTCAGGTCTATAATGCTCTTATAATATTATTTTTATAGAACGATACAGAAATGTCAATTTAGGTTATGTATTTATGTTACTAATGAATAAAAGCTTTCAAATTTTGACATTTTGCATTAAACATAAAGGATCATACTAGTCACATGCTACTGTTGAAACAAACAAACAAACTTCCTCTCACGTTTCTTTTATCTAACAGGAGGACTTTCCCTGGGATGAGAGGGCAGTTCTGAACTTTGCAATTGGTGCTGCAGGCATGGCCTTGGCTTTTTTATACTTTTACTTCCGGGAAACAGGGGTCCAGATCTCCTGGAAGGACTTTGTGCATCACTACTTGAGCAGAGGCTTGGTAAGAGGCTGAGCGTGCTTCAGTTTTTGCTTCTTCAGCATGTGGAGGTTCTTTATGTGCACTTTTGTTTTTACAACGGTGTGAACAAATTGGTTACTGTGCTCTCTACACAGGTGGGTCACCTGGAGGTTGTCAATAAGCAATATGTCAAAGTAATTCCTGCCCATGGAGTGAACTCATCAGAAGTGGTTAGTTGCATGAAGATCCTGTCATGACCTCTGGTTTTTGTATACTGCAGATCACTCTGTTAGTCAGTCCTAGTTTAACCATGATTTAGTTTTACTATGTTCATGGGCTCCCCAAAAGCTGGTTTTCTGCTTGGTTATCATGAAAATGAATGAATGTATGTCTCTCTCTCTCTCAAACACACATAGTTTTGTAAGCTTATACTATAGATTCGGTGAGCCTGTGTAACTGTTGCTGAACAGACCGCTGTGACAACAAGTGGTCTCTCTTGCTTTGAGGTTTGAAGAATATGAGCATATATTCTGCATGTTTTCTGATGTCTGTATGTTTCAGAGCTATTTGTGGTTCAACATTGGCAGTGTTGAGTCATTTGAGCACAACCTGGAGATGGCCCAGCAAGAAATGGGTCTGGACTCTACACAGAAAGTGCCCGTATTCTACAGCAGTGACAACAATGGGTGGGAATTTCATCCGATAAGCGACTTCTATGCACATTGGATTTGTTCATGTTGATGCTCATTGTTCTCTCTCCCCGCAGGACACTCCTTTTGAGCGTCCTCCCATCCTTACTACTGGTAGGCTTGTTCCTTCTTGCCACACGGCAGGGACCGTTGGCAGGAGGTCGTGGAGGCAGAGGGCGAGTAAACCCCTTTAGCATGAGTGAATCCAAAGCCAAGATTATAAAAGACAGCATCAGCGTTCGATTCAAAGATGTCGCAGGCTGTGAGGAGGCCAAACTGGAGATATTGGAGTTTGTTAGCTTCTTGAAGAACCCGCGGATGTACCAGGACCTAGGAGCCAAGATCCCAAAGGTGTGCCATACCGTATAGCATAAAGGATCATACGGGGTTGGGGGCGTGAGGGTGTCAATTTCAATTAATGGAATTTCTCCACCTGGTGAAGCATTTGCTGAGTCACTGGTATTGATTGTTACGGACCACCTTTGTGTTCAGGGTGCAGTATTATCAGGTCCTCCTGGAACTGGTAAGACGTTACTTGCCAAAGCCACTGCTGGAGAGGCCAACGTCCCCTTCATCACCGTCAACGGCTCAGAGTTCCAGGAAATGTTTGTCGGCGTGGGCCCAGCAAGGGTCAGTACTGGGAAGCTGAATGATGGGTCACATGGAGTTCATGCTCATCTGTAAACCCAATGATTAATTATGTATTGCTTTCTGTGCTTGAATGATAACGATGTAGGAAATTATGCTAAACTGGGATTTCTCTTTGCTCTGTCCTATATTAGATAAGGGATATGTTTGCCACAGCTCGGAAAAATGCCCCCTGCATCCTTTTCATCGATGAGATTGACGCTGTGGGCAAGAGGAGAGGCAGAGGGAACTTTGGCAACCAGAGTGAGCAGGAAAACACCCTCAACCAATTGCTTGTGGAAATGGACGGTATGCATTTATGTTGTCTCCTTCCGTGTTCAAGCCTTCATCCTGGTGCTATACTTCATGAGACCTTTGTGTGCTGTTTGTTTTTGTCACCGCAGGGTTTAACAGCAGCACCAATGTGGTTGTTTTGGCTGGCACCAATCGAGCTGATATCCTGGACCCTGCTTTGATGAGGCCCGGACGCTTTGATCGACATATATACATAGGTAAGGTACAGCACTTGTCTGCCTCTCCAGATTTACAGGTTCCTGCTCTCACCTGGATGCCTGAGAACTGGTTTCCATTCATGATGTCTACCTTTCATGCACACAATTTAATTTCACTTCATCATTTGATGGTTTTCTTTAACATCTCACCTCTGTGCCAAGAGTGAAGAGAGATGAGCAGGTTTTGATTTACACTTTGCCCGTGAAATCATGCCAACTAACCAGGCTTTTCTTTATTCTTCTTTTCTCTCCTGTTTTTCCTCTCTCATTATAATTGTATGTTGATGCATGCATATGTTGCCTTGCAACAAATGTAATTCAGTGGCACTAATGTGCGAGCAGACCCAGACTTAACCTTGTTAGTGTTTTGTGGCTGCTTCAGACACGGTGCCAAGCTTGACCTCATTTACACCCATATTTTGTACTTACCGTATAATTTCCATACCAATTAGTTTCAAGCCTGTTAGATTTGCTTGTTATTTTTTTGCACCTGTTCATGTGGCATTAAAAGCGTATCGTGTGCTTTCATCTCTGTGGTTAAAATGGTTGATCTTTTTCTGCCTGCTAAGATCTAATTTGCTTGACGCCAGCAGTGCTGGACAATAGCGGACAGGGCAGTTTTCTCTCTGACAAAGAAAAGTGGGTCAAAATGAGAGAGCTGGCTTTCTATAAAAGCAGGATTAGACAACTGGAGGCCAATGTGAGGGATGGGCCACAACAATCCCCTCCGTGTTGTTGGGTTTCTCTGTTCCCTTTCCTTTAGTCTGTCTGTTGTTATATGTAAACAGTACTGTCAGATAAAGCTGTCACATTACTGATTAATGTTTGATCAGTATTCTGTCCCTCATATTTAAACAAAAAATAGTATGGGTTTATGCTGCATGAATAATGCATTGTGTTAAGGTCTTCAATTAGGCCACAAGTTTAACAGTTGCTTTAAGACGCAGATCCAATTGGCCCTTTGGATGCTCCTTCATACACACTCTCAACTACCTTTGTGTCGCTCTCATCTGTCAGTTTAAGAATAGACATGTGTTTATGTGCACTGGAATATTCCTTTTCTTGAGAGTCGGTCTTCAAGATGAGTATCATTGACCTCATGACTCTGCTTGCCCATGAAAATGGGTCTCCCCTGGTACATTGCTGTCACAAGATTTGTCTTTCAATGTTGCATGCCAACTGCCAGTTTGATGCACAGGATTTGATGCCCAGCTCTACAAAATAAACACCAACATTCCTGTAATGCAGGTGTTGAGTGAGCTTCTGTAAGGTTTGTAAATTTGACATCGTCATGGGCTTCAGAGTGTGAGGCACAGTTAACAGTCAATGTATTTTACAGACCTTGACGAGGTTGAGTGAGTTATCTCTATCCCTTATGTTACCTGTAGCAGTTTATAAGAGCAGCCTCACCTCAGTGATGTGTGATGGGATGTGTAATGATGTTACTTCTGCAGCATCATCTGTTATAATATTATAAAATTCATAATATTTTTTCTTTTTTCTACAGGCCCTCCGGATATTAAAGGCAGGGCATCCATCTTTAAGGTGCATTTAAGACCTCTGAAGTTGGACTCCAATATCGACGTGCAGGCTTTGGCCAGGAAGCTAGCGGCACTAACCCCAGGTTTTACTGGTAAGAACAAGAGCGCTCATGCGCTCAGTTCAGTTGATCTAAAAGGATCATACAGCTTGTCTTCTGTATCTGTATCTGTATCCGTTGTTGTGTTTCTCATCAAACCAGAGTCTCACTTGGTTGTTGCGTGTCCTTGTGTGTCTCAGGGGCTGATATTGCTAATGTGTGTAATGAGGCCGCCCTCATAGCTGCACGTCACCTCAACCAACATATCAGCACAAAGCACTTTGAGCAGGCAGTCGAGAGAGTTGTTGGAGGTAAGTTAACAACCACATTCATGAACTTAATGTTATGATAATACTCATAGAATGACAGATTGTTGCATTTGGAATCCAAATCTTGGATTATAAACCTTAATAAAGATAGTTATTAGTTAAAGCAGTGGTTGGATTAATTTCTGTAGTATGTTGATCAGTTAATAAACTGTTAGTCTAAAACATATGCTAATGTATCTCTTTGAGACTTCTCTGTATGATTTGATTCCACTGTGATTTTATGCATTTACGTCACCAACCCAAAGACACCACCCCCTCAACTCTCTCTCATGTATGCTTGAAGAACACATCAACCCTGATAACCTATTGTTTGTACAAAACACACATAGTGCACTTTGTTTGGCATGCGCCTTCTTTTCAGGTCTGGAGAAAAAGACTCAGGTACTGCAGCTTCCAGAGAAAACTACTGTGGCGTATCATGAGGCTGGACATGCTGTGGTGGGTTGGTTCCTAGAGCATGCAGACCCCCTACTTAAGGTAGTCAGACCACAGTCCTTACATCATTTCATTTGTTTTTACCTTCTACAGTCACATAAAAATGTCACCAAATGATTACATTGATAAGAGGATTGATTATAGTGTTCTCCCACAGGTGTCCATTGTTCCCAGAGGAAAAGGTTTGGGTTATGCGCAGTATCTGCCAAAGGAACAGTACCTGTTCACGCAGGAGCAGCTGTTTGACAGAATGTGCATGATGCTGGGGGGTCGAGTGGCTGAGCAGGTTTTCTTTCATCGAATCACCACCGGGGCGCAGGATGACCTCAGGAAAGTCACACAGTCTGCCTATGCACAGGTAATCACCACATTTAACACAGTTAATAGTCACTTTGAACAAGTGTTTGAAGCAGCTGCTTTGAAGTGGAGCAACACAGTTTTTTCATTTGACTTACAGTCAGTTCTCTTCATATTTTAGGTTGTACAGTTTGGAATGAATGAGGCAGTGGGTCAGCTGTCCTTTGACCTCCCTCAGCAGGGTGACATGGTGACTGAGAAACCCTTCAGTGAACCGACAGCCCAGCTGATAGATCAGGAGGTGCGCTTGCTTATAGACGCGGCCTTCCAGCGGACACTTCAGCTCATCACCGATAAGAAAGAAATAGTGGAGAAGGTGAGAACGATTAGAGGAAAAGGATGGAGAGGAGTCAAGATGAAGAGACTCGTACTCCAAAGCAGATCACTGAACAGTGTGATGCAGCAACTGTAGCTCATATGTGGTTTGCTTAAATTAGCATTTTCAAAAACTGGTTGAAAAGATTGTGAGGGAGCTGCTACTTTATATTAAATAGCTAATTGTGATAAATGCTACTCTAAGATGTTACTACTGTTGCTCCACAGCCTGTTCTGTGTTTTGAGTGCTAATGCAGATCTGCTGTTGAAGTCTGTGATCAGTAATACTATTTGTATATTTATTGATGATGCATTCAGCCATCGTCATTAAAATGCTTAAAATCCTTACGTTGCTGGTCATGTGTTGCAGGTGGCAAACCGTCTCTTAGAAAAGGAGATTCTAGACAAGGCCGACATGCTGGAGCTGCTTGGAGCTCGTCCCTTTCAAGAGAAGTCATCATACGAGGAGTTTGTTGAAGGGCTGGGGGACTTTGAGGAGGATACTTCTCTGCCTGCAGGACTGAAGCATTGGAACAAAAACAAAGGGGATGAAAAACACCCACAGAATAGGCAAAACAAATCAGCCTTTTACCTGTAGGTGTGCACGCAGCCTCAAGGCAGATATTCCAATGGATTCAGGTGAACATTTCTCAAGTACAGCACCGTCTGGTCCAACTGCCAGGGCTCTGCAAATGGAAGGAAGGCGATGTGCTGCACTGGTCTGAAATGGCCTAGATTATGTATTTTTTTATTGTATTTTTTATATTCCAGCTGGAATTCCAAAAAAAGGTACAAGTACATTAGTTGTGGTGTGTTTTGGTCAGTTACACTCTGTGCTGGTATCATATGAATTAAATGTTATTCTGAGCCTCATTACCTTTATACAACCTCACTCACTTTGAGCAGAAAGATGCTGATTCTTTAGTCTGTGGTTGAGATTTAAGAATGCTTCTGGTCTCAGCCACCACTTCATTATGTTGATAGCTAAATATTTAAAGTGTGTTTACCCTGAGTGGGAAACCAGCTTTCTTCTCTTGTTTCAGACATGTCGAAGATACTTTGACCGTACTTTTTAAGTCCTGGCATTCAAATGAAGACATTCTTATATATCAGGGACATTGTGTCTCATCTTAAATACATTAATCCCATTATAGTCTTCCAACAGACTTCAACCTTTCTCAGCTTGGTTTTCAGTAATATATCAGTGAAGGCAGCTGTTAGAAGTCAGTGTTAGTACATTTTCTTTGTATGCATATGAAATGTTGGAGGTTCACATGTACTGTAGGTTGTTTTTCTACAGTAATACGAGTCAGTATTGATGAAAACATCCATTACTTTAAGCTGATGGTTACCTTGGAGCTACTGACAAATCAACTGAGTGAGAATCAAATAATAAGCTATCAGATACCACACACACTGCTGACATGTTTGCCCTAAATGAGATTTTTAACTCACATACACACTACCTCACAGTCTCTGTATTCATAACTCCCTTTTTAAATAACATTAGCCACTGAACAATTCAGTGTTCACAGTACTCACACTTTTCACACTGCATAGTTGTTCTGTCCTGTTATTAATCATGTGAAGTGGCCCCCAGGCTGATGCTTTCTGTGCTCGACTGTCGTTCATGTGATTGGCTTCTCTTAACGCTCCTCCAGCCTTTATTAACATGACAACAATGTGCTGTCATTCAGGAAATCGCCCTTTCAGCCAGTTGTGTCTTATGTGTGGATGTTTTCCCAAATTGAGCCAAGCAAGCTAAGCTGGATAAGTATTCATGTAGCGTCTCATTTCATTTGTTTGAGAACCAGCCCCGGACGGGTTGGTGACATACTGTAATCCTAATGTGAATCGTGTCTTAAGACAGTCACTCCTGAGCTGAACTAGCAGGTTTAATATAAAAATTTACTTGAACTAATGCATTGCAGTATCAGCAGTGTGGGCCCTTTTTAAGATTTTCATCCTGTTTTCTAATAGATGGGTAAAAGACAGACCGGCGTGACACTGGAACATTTGTCCACTATTGAAATCCACATTTTAAAAAAAGTATAATTAATGAGCAGCTGTATGTTGACATATTGTGTGTCTTGTGTCTTCTTGACACTGTTCTTGTTTTTGCTTGATGAATATTCCTTTTTACATGTCAGTGAGGATTATTGATTTTATGTTAGATGTCAAGACAAATGAAACATCCAAAATGTGAGGCTGCTGTGGCTCACACCAATATTAAACATTTTCTATACCCACTGGTCTGATTTTTCATTTCCAGTCCTCTTATTTGTGTTTAGCAGCATTAGTGAGCGTGTGTGGTGCTGTCAAATAACACATAGTACCATCTAATGCAAGTAGATTTTTGCATGATTTGTTTGGACAGCTGATTTTGATGATTTATAAGTTGAATTATGCAAAGCATTTTGTCAGAGATCTAAGCAGTTGCTGTATTATACTAATAAAAAAATCTAGTATTTTACATCAAGTTAAAATTCAAATAAATGAAAAATTACTTGTGCAAAAGTAAATAGAGCCCTAGTGTGATCAAGCCAGAACTGCATCAGAAGTATTTTAAGGACATTTCATATTCTGCTTGGAGGTTGAGCAACCAACAGTGTCCACAGATGTTTGATACTGCACCAGTGAATCTTATATATGGTGGACCACAGATCTGTCTACAGTGGCATCAAAGAATATAGTGGTGCTTAAACCATATGTACTCCCCATACAGTTCAGAATGAGGCCTCTTTTCTGAAGTGTGGTTAATAAATGACACAGTAAAACATTCTTGACTCAAGACTTTTATTTGTTCTTCTATCGTCCATCGTGATCCATCGTGTCACAGCATTCAGAATTATTGGCACTCCTGGTATAGATGAGCCAAACAGAGATAAATAAATCAAGTAATCAGCTGTAGCCTTTGTGTAGATGTGAAGTATTGCATCCTAAGTTAAATCCATCTTTTAATAGATGATTACAAATATGTTGGCACTTTGTTGTATTTTTGGCATTTGTGCTAAGCTTATTTAAATCCACCTGACTATGGTGTAATTCTCCCATCACTTCTAACTGCTTCAAGTATTCCCCATCAAGTAACTCATTCCTGTCTTTGAATGTGACTTCCAACTTTGAGGGACCAACACCAATCAGTGTAGCAGCAGCAAATCTGGCAGCCATCATTTTTAAAAATGATAATCAGAAACAAATAGAAAACAACAACAATAAATTTGACAATGGAAAAATGTGTTGTATGTAGCTTAGTACTTGGTCTGTTTATCTTTCATGTCATCTCCACCATATGCCAATAATTCTGGGGGGCACTGTAAATACAATTCAGTGAGAGAAGTGCAAAATTTTCATTTAGGCAATGACAACACACATTCTTCATTAAGATGGAGAAGGTGTGATGGATAGAAAGAGCGTGGCCTCAGATCCACTTCCACTGATCAAGTCACCTTTATTGCAGGCAACAGAAAAGAAAAAACCCTGTTATATGTTCAAGCCAACACATTAAGTAACAGCCTCAGCGTGATATTTTATTTCAAACAGCTTTATGAACACATTTATGTGTCAGATCATGTCCTGGTAATTCAATGTGAATCCCAGTATTTGAGCTTCACAGGGAAGCTCTGGTCACACGCTATGGACACAATTTAGAAACCAAATCTCACCGTCCAGGCTGCTCCCCACCCTGAGAGGCTGCAAGGATGGAGGTGCTGTTATTACTCTGCTGACCTCATACCCTGTCTGCTATTCAGAAACTAAGCTTACATGGCAGCCCATTAAAAAATCCTTGCCAGAAAAACACAATGATTGTGTGTGTTTGTCTGTGTGTGTGTGTGTGTGTGTGTGTGTGTGTGTGTGTGTGTGTGTGTGAGAGAGAGAGAGAGAGAGAGAGAGGAAAGGGAGAGAGTGTGTGTGTATTGCACATCTCATCATCTTTAGTTAGAACACAGAGCACATTGTCCAGAGTTCAGCCTGGATTCGTCTGTTCAGCACCATGAAACGTTTCAGTATGTGAGTGCACAGTGGCAGATGGGGGGCCTCTTGGTCCGCATTGTGTTCCCGCTCTGGCTTCGTCTGCCTGCCTCCTCTGGGTCTCCTCTCTCTATGATCCGGCTGTTTCACATCTACATATCACGGCTGCTTCGGTCTCTCCAGCTTCATTAAGGGCTCTGGGGTGTCTGAGTCACTGTGGTGCTTTCTCTCTCGTGGAGGCTCAACTTTGCTGCAGCGTGTCCACGAGGGGGAGCGCATGTACCCACCTCTGGGCAACACAGGCTGGTGGGAACCTGGGGATCAAACACACGACTTGTTGCCAACAGGAAAACAAAGTCTTGGCAAATATAAATACAGATGCATACTGAAACAGACACAAGGCTCTGCATGCCTGTCATGCTTCACACAGCTTGACCTTGAAAACAAAACTATCTCATTTTTTATTGATACCAGTTGACATAATTGTGCACCTGCTAAAAGCAAACACCTCCAGAGCTCAGCTGTCAAAATGCAACAGAGACCATGCAAGAGACAGCTTCTGCTTGCTTTCCCCCTGGCCATTGAGAGCCTTTCATCTATGTAGCATGCCTGCACACACTCATACATACCAGCCACCTCTAGACAGGCCACAGATCACACTGCTAAGATTTTTAGGGATTCTTATAGAATCGAATCAAAGTGAGATAATGACGTGCTAAAATGGTAGTGAGAAACTGTTTTGTTTTTTGTTTTTTTAATCTCATTTAAGGCATCTAAAAAGATCCATAAGAGTATTTTTCACACATAAATGTTGCATTATCTCTCTATAAACCAGTAAATCTATAAATGTCATCAATAATGTCTCTGCTGGAAGTCACAGCAACTTGTTCATCTCATACCAACTGTTACCCTAACCCTACCCCTTATTGTATTTTAGTATAGTCTAGCACACAAAGAACGTGCTTTACAGTTCCACTTTACACCACATGGTGGTGATGGTCAACCTAACAACAAAGCAACAGAGGGAATGGCTGATGGAGAGCTGGCAACTCACTCTGCCTGACGCTGCCCATATCAGTCCATTGTTAGGTATCTTAGGTGAAGGTCATACTCAGAACCTGGCTTATGCATCTCCCTAAAGCCACATCCATATCCTGACCATCATTAGGGGCTGACAGACAAAGACAGAGAGAGAAAGAGGGAGGCGGAAAAGACATATTGATCTCAGAAGATTGATGGCGTCTCCACTGGATTTTAATGAGAAGGACAACAACCTCCTCAGCAGCATAAAGGAGTCTGTTGCAGCAAGCGCCATGAACACCTGCTGATGACTGCCTGCTGTGTTTACGCAGTTATTTAAAACTGTGTCTACGTGGTGCATGTGTGTGTGTGTGTGTGTGTGTGTGTGTGTGTGTGTGTGTGTGTGTGAAGCATGTCATTTTTCCATTCTTTGTGTGCATTGTTCAGATTTCTGTTGACCTGTTTTTGCCCTGACAATTACAATTTAAACACACACAGCTCAAGGAATGTTTGCACACCTGAAAGGTAAAGTCAGTCTGCACCTCCCTGAAACATTCAGATTTTCCTTTTTTCCCTCCTCTCTCTCGCTCTCTTGCTGTCACAGACACAGAGTACCCTGAGCTATGGGGTACTGTACTATACTCCCTCTGTACTGCTGGCTTGCAGCCATTAGATTCTTCAGTCAGCGTGTTGCCACACTTAATGTGTCTGAAACACTCGACTCTTCTAGCAGAAAACCTGGAATGGTGCAGGCAAAACAACTCTTGGGACAACACCATTCTCTTTCAGCCCATTTAAGGGAAACAACGCTCTTTTCATTTGTGCATGTTGAGCCTAAGACCGTCTGATCAGTGTTTGTGAACTGGGGCAAGTATTTCAATGATAGGAAGAAAATAATGGTAATGTCTGTAAAAGCCTGGAGTGACCCCAAAGGCAATGAGTTGAACTGGAGTCTGACCTTTAACTTTCAAAAGAGCTTCTATAGAGGGTCTGAAAAATGTGGTCTCATGCTCCGGAAAGGGGCACAAAACAGAAAGCTGTGCTGCCTCTCTATGGGTTAAAACTTCACAACATGCTTGACTTCTGGCTACATCCCAACCAACAACATCGCTGCAGGTACATTTGACAGCAGATCGGAAACAAAGATTCAACAAGCCACACCTGAATCACTGATTAGGGTGTGTGCCTCTGTTTTTTGCTAGTGTAGTGTTGTGTTGTGCAGTGAGATCTTTCTGTCCTCCACTGCAAACATCAAACATAAACTGTCGAAGATGGGACTCTCTCAGGAGACACGGTCTCACTGTCAATATAATGCAGTCAAACAATATCATCAGAGGGTCTGAGAACGATACAGGATATGCTATGTGTGTGCAGTAAACAAACTCAATGAATTTCTCTTTTTGCTCCCTATTTTCTGCATCAGTTCATGCTCAGAAATTTTTGGTCAAATCCTTAAATCAAATACCCGCTCTATAAACAGCTCATATGACTCGAATGTGAAAAAATCAACCAGACAGAAACACAATAGGTTGCAGTCTGCAATGTCATCAGTTAAAACCCTGTTACTGCTCCAACCACAAAGAATAGGAGGCCAAAGTTACGCCTGTGGTAGTTTTTCAGGGATGTGGGTAAACTTCATGGTTCATCAAGCTCATTTGAGTGTGAAACAAAGAGCAAACCTAGTGGACAGAGTTAGCCTTTTGTTCTGGGCCTCTGCTCTGAAAAGAGACTCTTGATGAAACACTAATTGCTGTATGATTTCAGCTCTCGTGAAGTACGTCTGATCTCTAATTTTGGCTGCACCGTCCATGAAATAGGCTTTAAGCTGGCAAATAGCTGAAAGTGAAAGAGAGAAACATGGGATTGGAAAAAGGACACATGGAAAAGAAAGACAGCAGAGTAAACAAAACAGACAAGATATGAGCATCTATAAATCATGTGGTAGTGTAGTTACTTATATTATGCTAACTATTTAAACGGCTTTGAAGGCCTGCTTGTTTCCAACAGGGAACAGTGAATTATTCAGAAACCTACATTTAGCATGAACTCACTCACCCAGTGTCACCCTCTCTTCTCCTCTTCTCCCTCAACTCCTACATGCCAACCACACACACTCAGCAGTATCCCATATTGTCTAATGCTCACACAGCACAGCACAGCTCAATACTACCACATCAGCTATGCAAACTTTGACAGAAATTAATTAAATTCAAGCCCTTCTCTTTCTCCTCCACGCTGAATTCACTGATAACTTTATGGGCCAATAAACGTACTTACTGTCATTATACTGCCTTCATCACAATTCAGTTCACAATATGTTTCTATTATTGTTTGAACAAGGTTGTTCAAGACTTGTCAAAAAATCATCTTGCGTGAGATTGCAGGGCTGAGTGATGAAGGAGGTTTTAGAGAATCCAGATGAAACAGAACAGCTGGTGCTTACAGCTGAGATTTGTGCTGTAAGTCGCTGCTTGGATAAATCCTTCCTCTTTGTCTATCTCTCCCTCTCACACACACACCACAGGCATTGTCTGCACAGCACAACATCTGCATGCAACAATAGGACATCTTTGTTCATGTGTGAAATGTAGAATTTTGCTGTTTTGGATTATCTGAAATACTATCGCACAATTTAAAAAAAAAAAATCATTTTTATAATGAGAATGGGAAAAACTGTCTGATGGAAAGCAAATGAGCAAATAAAGCAGTAGCATCCGCCTGTATTTCCTGCACAATCTTAGTGGCTGCATCTATCTGGCATGGTCATCCTTCCTCTATACAAGGCGTATCTGAGGCAGACATGGAGAGAGAGCCTGGGAATGATGGATGAAGGTAAGCTCAGAGAAAGAGGGTGGAGGAGAGGAGGATTGTGTCTGTGGTGAGCGTGAGACAAAAACAGCACACAGGCAGAAGAAGTGAGAGTTGAAGTAAGGCGTTGCACAAAATGATGCATCTTATGCCAAAAGGTTTAAGACTTCTAACAGGGGGGAAATGTTTGCCATGCTCTCAGATGGCTGGTCTATTTTTATTCATGACTGACGCAGGTAAAAATACAAGAGTGAATGACACACACTGCTCACTGTGAGGTTGTCATCTGCATCAATTAACAACAACAAAAAAAAAAATATCAATCACCTAAGTGTGTCATTCTGAGTGTCCAAACATTCAATCATTGTTGGGATTTATTTTTTCTCACAGATCTGAGGCTGTGTAAATCCGTTCACATCATAACACTGGTACACAGCTGTATGTCCTGACAGCAGGACTTAATCTTGATTAGCAGACAGCAGAGCAGCGGATGTGAGGCCTTGGACTGGAGGCCTCTTGGCTGTTGTATCTCGTGCACCTGGCTACTGACGAGCAGCTGTGGCCTGTTACTAACAAGGGGCTGAGGAAACTTGGTGTGGTGGTGTTGGGAGAGGATAGCTGAAAAGGGTGGACAAGCTAAAACTGTTTAGTCTGTGCGGCTGTGGGAGGACAGGAAGGTAAATATATATATATGTCTATATATATGTTATGTTCTTGAATAATTTCCTGACCTCTTGTGGTTTGAGGCTTATGTTTGGCTGTGGACATAATTCTGATTCTTTGCATTCATATACATGTTTTTAATTATCATCTTCACACATACCTTCAACCCGGCAGCACAGGAGATCTGTACAATCAGCACAGTTTGAAGGTGGACACCCAAGACTAGTGTCACCAACTCAGAATCTGACCAAATGTGACATATTGTCACAGTCTCCCCCTCTGTTCCTGAGTTATGGCTTTGAACAATGGTCAGAAAAGTGTTTTTGCAGAACATTATGATGCTACAGTGAAGTTGACTGTTGACCTTTTGGATATAAAATGCCATCACTTCATCAATTTATCCTATGAGACACTTGTGTGAAATTTTGTCATAATTCGTGTATGAATACTTGAGTTATGAGCAAAAACATGTTGAGGTCACGGTGACCTTTAACGAGCAAATTCTAATCAGTTCATCCTCGAGTCCAAGTGGATGTTTGTGCCAAATCTTAAGAAACTCCCTCAAGGCGTGATTCCCGTGTCATCATGTTCACCTGAATGGAACGGACAGTAAACCCTAAGACACTTAGTGACTAAGTGCTGAAGATAGTGGAGCATTTAACAGCAAGAGAGCCAGATATTTACATCAGGAACTGGTAGAGACCAAAAACAGAGCTAAAAAAATATTTATATTATATATAATCAAGACTCCAGGTGAATGCCAATGTTGCTCTGTAACTCCTGGATGTGTTAATGAACAAATGTTTGCTAACAAGTTCAATAATGATGATGATAATGCAGTATGTCAATGTTGTGTCAGGGGTCTCAGCCCCCATGTGGCCAAGAAATCTGCTATAGCAGGTTTAAATAAATCTTTTGCTACAGTCTAGTGTAGCTCAGTTGGCATAGTAGCAACATCACCTGGGAAACCACAATCCTGTCTTATGCTACAGTTATTTTAGCATTAGCATTGTATATGATAAACTGCATTACTGTTTGATGTTTCTGTGAAGTGTTCTACATGAACACAGAACACTCTACAAGGTTTTACTAAGAGACAAAGAAACGTTCTTTCTTGCACATGCGCCTCTGCTCTGAGTGCTGTACAACTTCTTTAATTTACATAATTGGCTGCGGTGTTGCAGACAGCAGCTTATAGCAGAGATGGTCCACTGGGACCATAACTCACAGTTAACAAGCTGTGCCACGATATGGAACATTAGTAATAAACAGAAAAGAGAAGGAAGGAAGACAGGGATGTTGCTGAGGAAGGAAATGCTATGATAAGAACTTTAAGAGGAAATTAGCAGTGGCCGAGAGCAGAGTATAAAACCCTGATTCCAAGAAAGTTGGGACTCAGAGGAAAACATAAATAAAAACAGAATACAGTCATTTCCAAATTAATTGAGTTTACTGACAACAGTTTTATGAAGCCTTCCTGAGTCCATGTAGTCATATCCTTTATAATATCATGTGTTCACAAAGTCGTGAACCTCACTCCATCCTTGCTTATGAACAACTGAGCCTTTCAAAGATGCCCCTTTCCAATCAAATACAATTACAATTAGTCATTGGCAGATGCTTTCATGATACTATCACCTGTTACCAATGAACCTGTTTACCTGTGGAATGTTCCAAACAGGTGTTTTTGGAGCATTCCACAACTTTCCCAGTCTTTTGCTGCTCCTATCCAAATTAGTTTGAAACATGTTGCAGCATCAAATAAAGAATAATAGAGTAGAATAACCATGTTTTAAACTTTGTGACAAGCACAGTCATTGCACAGAACATACAATATTTGTAAGGTATTGTCTGAACTGTGTGAGTGGCCCTTTGAATCTTGAGCTGGTATGAAATCCTGTGTGCATGCTGAGAGGCAGGAGTGCTGGAGGAGGAGAGAGTTCACTTTTCGCATGCAGGATGAGGCTCACAGGTCTTAAATAAAACATAGGAAAGATTTTGTGCTTCCTTTCGTGGACGTGTTAGCCTTTATCCTGTATCTGCTGCTGTGACACACATGCAGGGTGAACTCTCTCCTCTCCCCTCTTAAATATGCGTATGTGCATGAGGCCCATCCACTGCTTTTAATTAATTTGGCTCTTTTGTGTCTGGTGTGATGCAGTCCTAGCTCAACACAACGCCTTTCCTTTTGAATCCCGATTTATGAATCTTAATGTTATTATTTGATAGAATCTAAATATAATTGTTTTGTTATGACAATCAGAGTGAGACAATGTAAAAAAGGCAGCTCTTTTCACTTTATAGACAGTTTATCTATGATACTGGGAAATCTGTTTTTGATGAGTCTCTGAAGGAATCACATTGCATTTAAAATCATTGTGGCTCAGCAGGTTCCTGCTGGGTCAGACTGATGTGAAACTCTCCTCAAGATGTGAATATTCTGCAGGACTGCAGGGAGGAAATTTAATTTGGGAAATGCTTCCCTCAACAATCAAATTTTATGTGTAACACACTGACACAACTAAGCTTTCTTAAATGAAGCTACAGGGCATAAGGGTGCAAAGATATCTTGATAGGCAGGATGTTGTTTTTTAGAATCTGAACATGGCTCATGGGTCAGCAGATCTGTCCGCACACCGTAACAACACACTTGAAGTGTAAATGCCTATTACTTACAGTATGTGCAGTATGCACTCATAGTATACATCTTTGTGACTTACAGCATCTGTATTGTCCAAATTCAGTGAGGATGCTATGATACACAACTATTTTCTGCACAAACCCCCATGTGTTTTTTTTGCAATGAAAGTGATTCCCCTACCTTTTCTTTTTGTTATTCTTATGTATTGTGAATATGTATGCACAATTTTTAGCAGGCCTTACCTGCTGGGGACTCGTGGATCTCCTCATCAGAGTCAGCAAAAACTTCAGCCAGTTCCTGGTCAGACATGTCAGTCAGCTCAGTCAGATCCAGGAGGTCAAAGTGCACCTCCAAAGAAGACACACTGCTCAGTGGTTCTATGAGAGAGAGAGAAAACAGGGGTGGTTGAGACATTCAAATGATCCACGCGTTTTGCTGACAGCGCAGAAGAAAAGCAGCTCTTTAAAGAGAAGTGGGGGAAGTGGGAACTGTGTATATTCTGAACACAAAGACCATCATGTACAGTAATGCCGCTCTTGAATCTCCACATAATCAGATCAATAGCTGGCTCTTGCAGTACTATTGTAAAATCGATTTCTACAAAGAGCATTTTCACTCTTTTATCTACTTTCATCTCTACGTCTCTTGTAAAGTTAAGCCCTCTCTGCTCCTGAAATATTTCAGACACAGCAGTTTTTGGATTTTGCCTCTGAGCTCGACACGGTAGTCAGTGAGTGTCTCGGTGTCAGCACGACACCTGTGTGTTAACACAGGCAGAATGGAAATAAGAGGTAAGGTCAGTGGAGATGAAAATAGCCAGTCCAATGCACTGTGATCTCCATCTTTCTCCTGGGTGTGTTACACCTGTTCATTTCTGCACACGCCTCTGATTCCTCGACAGGCAGGAGTCACTGCTGCTGCACACCACAGGGTCATATTCACATGTGGTGTGCAGCGACGTGCCGGGCTCAGCATTCCAATCAGGCTGCTCCTCAAGTTTAAATTTAATGTATGTAAAGTTTGATACATTCAAAGCTTCTGTAATATATACATAAAGCCTAAAACATCAGCTTATGTCAGCATCACCCGATCTAGGAACCAGTTCTGTGTAGCAGAGGTGAACTATTCTGCAGTAAAAGTGAGAAAGATGTTTGGAGACTGCACCGAGGCAGATGGAGGTGTGTTTGTATTTGGATGCCTGCCTGCCAAGCAATGTCAAATCTGGATGAAACACTTGACTGGTTGTTTGTGGGTGTGACTTTGTGGAGAAAACGATGGGTTACGTGACAGGTTGAAAGCTGTTATCACCCCACGTCATTTGCCTGCTGTTTTCCAGGCTGTTTAAGACAATGATTCAGGCTGAAGACGCAGAGCCCACTCTCCTGCTGCTCTTTGTGTGCTGCTATGTTTAATTCCCTGCATTGTCCTCCTGATAGAGTGCCTATTGATTCAAGAAGACTGATCATCATGCTATAGGAGTTTCTGGTCATTGTGCCATGTTTCAAATATATGAAAAAACAACACCAGAAATTCCAGGAGACGCATGGAATGGAATGAGGAAGAAGTGACGGTGAGTGAATACAAATGAGAAACAAGCAATGAAAATTTTGAGACTTTGGAGTTTGAAGTCCCGATGGAACATCTCTAA
Organism: Chaetodon trifasciatus; assembly: GCA_037975065.1. Taxonomy (NCBI): domain Eukaryota; kingdom Metazoa; phylum Chordata; class Actinopteri; order Chaetodontiformes; family Chaetodontidae; genus Chaetodon; species Chaetodon trifasciatus. The sequence goes on from JBBMOE010000001.1 coordinate 15,882,760, forward strand.
AGGCTGTCAAACACAAAGACCCACCTCACTTAGCCTCTATTTCACCCCAAACCTTCTGCTCTACTCTAAATGCACAGTTCAATTTTACTGTCATGCTCATAACCAGCACTGGGTCACATGTCGGCCATGAGCCAGGTAGATATGACATGCATGAATATTAATAAAGCCAGAGACCATGTGGCCAGCATATAAATGCTCCACAGGAAATAATGTTAGAAATCATGTCTACAGAAAGAGAGAAATGGACAGAGAATGACAATAGAAATTAGGGAATAAAATAAAAAATGGACAAAGACACACGAAAGATAGGAATGGAGGAGATAGTGACATTTTAATGTCCAGTCACAATCACAGTGATCACATGCGGGATCCCTCGGGGGTCCACTGTAGTCCCCATACATTTGTTCCCACCTTAAAACCCAAGCCCACACCCTGCTGTTCTACTATTGCTAAGGCTTAGTTCTGACATCCTGAGACGCTGATAATCAACAGTCAACAGCCAGAACTATTTCACATCCAAAGCTTTTTTCTATGTCTGCTGTCTGACAGTGTTCGATTATATTCAGCGAATACTCTGAGAAGCACTGCAATGTGTGATTATCGGTGAACAAGAAACAAATAGAACCAGTGTTTTTTTTTTATTCAGTCCACATTTCCATCACTTCCGATTACTTCTCAACTGTGTTTGTGAATATATTCTACTTCTCCCTCAGGCTCGAAGGTGCTTACAGCTATCAGTCTTTTTTGACCCCTTTTAAGGAAGAGCGAAGAAACTGGAGGCAGTGAGACAGGGAGGCTGGAAATTGCGGAGGAGGAGATGAAGAGAAAGGAGGGAGAGGCAGGATGATGGGAGAAGAGGGAGAGATAAAGCAAGGTAAGGAGGTAAATGTAAAACATGAAGAGGGGAAGGGAGGAGGAAGGAAGGAAGGCATTATGTAAAACAAAGCACTCCCTGCATTATTTGCAGCCATTATTTTCAATTGGTTGCAAGGTTATTCCCATTCTGCTGTGCTTGTTTTTGAACCACCTCTCCCCTCTTCTCTTTTTTCCTCTCCCACACCCTTTCTCCTTGAATAATTGATCAGTGCGTTTTCTCTCCCAGGCAGACACACTGAAATAACTGCCTCCATCTCAAAAGCCAATCAGGGAGGCTTTGAGATGCCAGTGGGAAGGACTGACAATAGAGAACTCATGCTGAGACAGATGGATAATGTAAAAGACCACTACCTCTCCTAACAGCAAGCAAGCCTCTTCCTGATTCATTTTGCCCCCTTCTTGACATATTAGTATTTTTTCAGCATGCCCTTAATGTCACACTTTATAGTCCTGCCTTTGTTGTTAATGTGTGTGAAATAAAGGTCCCTTCACTTCGCCAGAAAGAAACTTGATGTTTCTTTTAATTTGTAATATCCCCGTAAGAAAAACAAATGTTTGCATGTGGTTAATTTGATGTTCCATAAAAAGCTTTTTCCCTCCCTTTTTTTCCCTCTCTCTGCATGTAGAAACGTACGCATAGATTGCACTGAAGGAACAAAGAGTAGGGAGGATGGGTGAGAGGGAGGAGTTCACATTTGGGAGAAGGGATAAGAGAGCAGAGGGGATGCGCCTTGCCTGCTGGATCTGTGTAATCCCCTTCCCTCTCTACTAGCTCATCAGGGCTCTGAGGTCATCAGTTCAGCCTGAGCAGCTAGTAATGATGCCTGGGCTCTGAGTGAAGATGATTGAGAAAAGGCTTGTGTATTTGGATGATAGATTAGATAAAACTAAACACTATAGTCTGTGGAAAGTATTTTTTTCCTCACAAAGACAGAGCATACAGGCTCATCTATGCACCATTTGATCGTAAATGAAACATGCTTTCTGTTGCATTGTTTGCTAATCAACAGCTGACAGGTAAATAAGCTGTCATCTTTTCTAGCTTTGAGAACACACACAGCAAAATGCCGAACGCTTCAGTGCAAGTCCATCAGAATTAAAACATGTGGCACAGCTCTTTCTCCAGCACATCACGCTTTATTCACCTCCCTGATGAAGGCAAATCAGCACAAAATGTTTGATGAATAAAGCATAGTTTACTGAAAAATTCTGGAAAGTAAGCTCCCACATGTTTCCTTTCTTCCCTTTGACTCCTGGTTTCTGTGATCAAAGATCAACACAAACATATAAACACTATTAGGACTACACAGCAGTCACCATTAATTTTTAATCTCGAACTCTTTCATATCCACCCAATCACACAAACAATAGGCAACTTATCCGCACTGCAGTTTTGTGTGGGTTTGAATGTATTAGTGCATCTATTCCACCAGCACTGTGTGTTTTTTCAGTGATTTAGTTGCCATAAACAAACTGACAACTTGCTGTTTTCCAGGATACTAAGATGTTTATCTTTTTAAGGTAGGCTGTTTGCTCTGGGCCTAAAAATAAATGTTGCAGACGACTCGGGAACAACTGTGGTCCCCTTTTTGGAAATAAAACTGCAGCATTAGGAAGCAATTTATTTTCGTGCCATCCAGGATGAGGCTGCAATGTGTCTCTGTGGACATAATGAATTATCTCCATAAAGTTCAAAGAGCAGGTGCATCTTTGAATCTGATCTCTGAATGACAGAAGTGAGAGCTGATGCAGTGTTTAAGGGAAATGATCATTTTGATTAAATGTTTTCTCGGGATGGGATTTGAAGAGCATTTTGTGAATATTTGAAGCAGCACTGATCTTGCTTTCCCTTTGCCTCATAGCCAGATACCATTAGCTGACCTGCCAGGTGGCACAGCTAGAGGGTCACATTAAATCACAGACACAGACATTAGCCTCTGGATGAGCCGGCTCTCTGAAAAAGTGTTGAGTTAGTGAAGCAGATAAAGGCTGCCTTGTCACCCATGTAGCTCCAGCAGCCCTCTGTGGTCCTGTGCCCTGGGATCTGAGTCTGGCACATACAGGGAAGCCTCTGTATGGGGCTGATGCACAATGAGTCCTTTCAACCACGGCTAAGTTGCAGGGGTCTTTCCGAATGTGGGACCAGAATACCCAAAACTGGATGTGATCATTCAGCATGTTTACAATCAACCTGGACTCCCAGGGATGATGATGCAGATAGTCCAGAATTATATGTGTGTAACTAATGCTTTAGTGGTCCACAGGCCTATGAGACTCATTATGTGTTACTATATTATACTTAAAATCGACCCAGCAGTGACTATCACTGATAAGACACTCTTCAACAGGAGCAGCATTTCCTCTCCCCTCCTTACTTAACATTCCTCGTCTCCTTCTTTGTTGGAGACACTTGCTATTGATCAGTTATCCCACTGAAAGCATTTGCCAGCCGTAATTAGCCTGCAACACCTCTTTACCACCAATGAATATTCATCAGTGTTTTACATTCTTAATACCACCGTCTCTTCACCCACGTCCCCGGGCACTCACGTCTCTTCTCAGTGATGTGCAGCAGGCTAGCAGTGTGCCCAGACAGGCCACCCTCCTCCTCCTCCTCCCCTACTGGGTGCTGGAACAACTCCTTGGATAGGTCACCTGAGCTGGAGGGCTTCAGCAGCTTCTGGATGTCTTTATTGGGCTCTATCGGCACATGCCACACAGAAACAGAGAGAGAGGGAGCAGAGGGAATAAAAAAAGTGAAGATATTGATCGTAGATTTTTAATAAAAGGTCTATTTCTAAGGCAGAGCAATTTAAGGCATCAGAAAAATGGGATAAAATCTATTAAGACACATCTTGGGGTAATTAAGGGGAAGAAATCACTTAAGAGATCCCAAGTACTAAAAGAAGTCATAATCAATGTTATGATTTCCCACTCAATTACCAAATTTAGACCTGACATGAATCCTTAGTCTCACCTGTCTGTTGAGATGCTTCAGTATCTCCATTTTATTATCTGTTTGTCCTTTTTTTCTTTTTAATACATTCGTAACTACTTTCATACAGTCTATACAAGCATACACACTCTGCCTTTTGTCAATCCCATAAAATTAGTATCTGTTTACATCTATGTGTGCATGTGTGTGGGCAGTCGTAAAGGTTCAAACATGTGATTGTGTGAAAGCAGATCGGGTAACTCTAATTCAACAGTTGTTACATTATTGTCATTTGAATTTTTCCATGAAGAAAACACATTTTAAGAGCCTCTCAAACATCATTTCAGAGCAGACAAACAAGTTCACACAGGCTGTTAACAGAGTCTGAAAATAGAGTGTACTTAAAATAGCATCCCTTCAAATGTAGGAGTACACACACTCTGTTCACCTGTTTGACACAGCTGAAAACACAGTGGAGTCTGTGATGAGGCTGACTGAGGTAAGGACAGGAGTTCAGAAGAATACAGGAAACATAAACTATCTCCATTTTCAAATTACAGGAGCCTGAAATAAAATCAATAGATTCATCTGCAAAGTAAACTACATTAAAACAACTGACATTTAAATTGACATTAAACAGAAAGAAACAGTGTGTACGAGGCAACATGATGTCAGTGTGGCTTTTTATGTGATAACATGCAGAGTTGATGGAGAGTCGTGTGGGAGTACAACAGCTTCCTGGTGGGTCTCACCAGATGGCTGCTGAGACCAATTCTATTCCTAGTACGTTCCTGGACAGTTGAATTTCTTATTTCAGATGAAAAGTATGTTACAGCCATGGCAAAGCCAGAAAATGAGTGTCTGATTTCACCCTGAGAGGCAGAGTATTTGTTGCTCTATTATTGATTGATTTCCCCAGCGAGGAACCACACAAACTGTAGAAGGTGATAGCATTACCTCTGCTGTTATAATGAAATGTTTGTTCAATATTTAGACTATCTACCAGCAGCTTTGGTCTCCATTTCCATTGCCCTCTTCAGCAAACACTCGCTGTCCAAATCATGCTTGATTGCTGTTCCTGACTTGTCTTCCATTACTTTGAAGCAGTTTATCATCCATCCATCCATCCATCCATCCATCCATCCATCCATCCATCCATCCATCCATCCAGCTAAGCTCTAATTTTATCTATTAACCATAAAATCAACATTTTTTGCACAGACATGTCATCATTAGGGCTGTTGGGGTTGCAGTGCATTCATAAAAAACATTTTACCATGTTTGCAATGAGCTATTTGTGTTCTGCAAGGAAATGTAGAATACATGTCATTACTGTACATCACATAAAGAAACGGCTCCTGTGTTAGACCTCAGATAAACATCCAGGACATAAAGACATAAATCCAGAATGAATCTATCATGATCACCTGTGTAGCTACACTGGTCCCTGCTGTTCTAACTAGACAGCATCCCCAAGTTTTGTGTGCTCAGAGATGGATGCCCAAATGTTTAGTATTTTGGTGGAAGATGAGTTTGAATCTGAGTCAGGACGTTAATCGATGACAGAAGAAAAGAGCTTTTAAGAAAGTCACAGGATTATCCACATGTAAAGGATGACATGTTTACACAGACGGCCTGATCTTGCCGCCACCTGCCGAACCAGCTGCGAAGAAACCAGAGTAAATAACGAGAATATAAGTTACTGCTGTTAGAAGACAGTCGGTTGTCAGAAATGTGGTCTTTTCAGACAGTGGCTGACCCTGTCTAGAGCTGCCAGCCGTGACTGTCTGTGAATCAGCCAACCCGAGACAGACAGATGGGAGCATGAGAATGATGTAATATATGGTTGCCAAAAGTTGAATCAAACTCAGTGTCTCAGGTCAATAATTCAGTCCTCATTTGCAGTGCAGGCAGGGGGAATTAACACCCCAACACCCTTTTTGCCAGGTAATTTCGGTAGCTGATTGCTTTCTATCGGCTCTACTTTATAAGAATGCTATACAATACAATAAAAATAGGTGAGTGAATTACTGTGCACATGGAGTTAAGAAAATGTTGAGTCCAGAATTAATTTCCCTCACAGTTTAAAGTATCTTGGAGCATTTTCTAGCAATGATAATTCTAATTTCTTAATCCAGAGTGTCTGTTGGTTCAGAGCAGGCACAATCCAAACACTGTTATCCACAGGTCACGCTTTGTGACCTCATGTAATACATCATAATGATGATGTTCACTCTAATTCTGTCCCACCATAATGAACAAATAATTCCTAATTTGTCTCGGGCAGGTATTTCTGGTTGTCAGCATTAACATGTGGTGCTCATTGCTGGTTAAAATAAAAAATACTGTTGCTGTGAGTATTTGGATAAATTGGATTCAGACATTGTTTTAACCCAAGATACAGTAGAGTATTAAAGCAATGTTTAATAGTGGTTGAATGCACGCTGTAGGAACCGTGGCAATTAATGTCATATATTGAAAAATAAACTAAACTACTACTACCCTAAATCTTATCAGATGCATATCTTTCAGTCATAAAAGCTAATGTTAAACTCTCCTACATGAGCATGTCATTTGAGACTCAGACACCTTGAAATACTTCTACACTGTAGATAATCACAGTCAAATGATCAGCCCTTTGAATGTTTAAATGGTACAGTGCAATAGTGGCATTGTGCAGTGCTACCACACAGTGCAGGATTCTCTGGATGGCCTTCACACAAAGGCCATATGTGTCCACTATTGTCCTCCAATTTGTATTTCATCAGCCCAGCTTTTGTGTGGCTGATTTACAGTGTGTGGATATAAAAAGACCTGCACTGCCAGGCATTACATTCAACACGAAGCTTGAATATAGAAATGAACCGTCCACAACTGGATCCTAGATGAGGAAAATGATCAAAGATAGAGGTGCCAGAGCCCTTCTACATTCAAGCCGCTCAGCGACTAACTCTTGAATAGACAATCAGAGAAATATAGTGACTCTAATATTTGTTAGTCCACCATTCAGAAAGTGTCCATTCTCAGCACACTGAACATGCTGTTTTAAGAGGGACACTTGCTATTCAGAGCACAAGTCATTCAAAAGACAAACCCGGTCTGCAACAACCCCGCTCGTGGAACATGACAAAACGCTGAAGCACAAAGAAACGAAAGAAGAGAAAATGCCTCTTACCTGGGCTCCCTGCCCCTCCCTGTGCCTCCATGCAGATCAGTCGAGAGTGTCCTGCTGTTCACCGCGCCAGCATCGGAGACAAACGGGGAGGGAAGAAGGGAGAGGCAAGGGGAGAGTGTGACTGTGCGTGTGTGTGTGTGTGTGTGTGTGTGTGTGTGTGTGTGTGTGTGTGTGTGTGTGCATATGAGAAAGAGAGTAGGGTGGGATGGGCAGACACAGCGAGACCGCAGCTCTCAAACCCCTTGCTCCTCCTTTTTTTGTCCTCTCTTGCACTAGATTTCCCAGACAGGTGATGTGGGTTTCGCCTCTCGTGCAGCCCACCTGCTCCGCTCTGCCATCAGAGCAGTCTGGGTGCTGCACTGCCTCACAGAGTGAGTCCACCACAGAGAGGGAGCTCTGAGAACAGCGACATCGCTGCATATTTCTGAGCCACTTGGTTTAGTAAACGCAGCATTGTGAGGCTTGGCTTGGTATGTACAGAACACACACACACACACACACACACACACACACACACACACACACACACACACACCCACACACACACACACACACACAGAGACAGAGAGAGAGAGAGAGAGAGAGAGAGCCAGGCTGAAAGAGGGAGGGAGAGGGAGGGAGGGTATGAGCTGGCAGCCTGCTCAGACTGACAGAGAAAGAGAGAATGGGGTGTCAGGGAGGTTTATGGACCCCTGGAGGGGGGACATTGTGCATGAATGACTATCCTCTTGTGCATGTGCATGAATGTGGCACAACAATTTGAGGATATACTGGATGTTAAACCTCATGATGGGTCAGTTCATGTCAAATATACACAGCTCAGGGAAGGCAGGTGATTAAAAATACACATCAGTCAAAGAGTTAAGGGACTTAAATTTCAGTATGCCAATCCGAAAAGTCATGAAAAACAATTAACACACTCTTTATGGAATTACTTGTCTGGGATGGTTATCTGAAAGCCATTCCCTCTGAAATGTAGGAAATGGTGCTCCTTTCCACTGAGAGGAATCTGTTGGTAGAGCTCGCCCTCTAGTGGTGGGATCAGACTCCTTCAGGTTTTCGTGTGATTAAGAAGAAGACCAATAGAAAGCACCACCAACACCACAATTAACAGTGTGGGCTCACGCTATCCATCTATTTCTGTGATTAGAGTCTGTGACAAGATGCAGAACATGAAAAACATTATTAAGTGGCTCCAAAATGAATGCTATTGATTAGACTCAGCAATCTAGTTGCTTGTGCAAAATGAAAACACAGATAGTCAAACAGACATGAGCTATCATACTTTGTATTTTTGTTTTTGTTAATCTACATAACTAGAATTGGTTTTAATGGGGAATGGGTAGCACAGAAGTCCGCCTAGCAACTGAATTAAAACCAATATAAATGCAATCGAATGAATAGTTTTTGGATCTTTTGCCCACACAGCCAAATGTGCATGTGGATCATAATAAAAGTATTGACTAAAATCAGAAATAGTCCAACATTTTCAGTTTAACTTTGATGTTATCAAAGTCTCTCCAAACCAGGAGGATGGATGTCTCAGCTGAACACTGTGCCGTTACAGACCTGATCAGTTATAAACTGAGACTTTGAGAAAAGTTACTTCTGCAAAAGTTTTTAGAGACCGCAGCTGCTGAACGTGTTTACGCCTGTGTACCTCACAATGACCTTGACTTTGTTTATGCTCTGTTGCACAGTGAAGTGGAATGTGAAAGAACTTTTCCACACTGGCAACAACATCTTCTACATTTTGGTATAAATATCCATGGTAGAGGACGAATCCTGCTGACCTTGGTGATCCTCTGACATTTCCTCTAGAGTGCCACCATTATGTTAATATTTGTGGTTTCAACTAAAATGTCTCAACAGCTATTAGATGGATTGCTATCACATTTGATGCAGACATTCATGTGCCTGAATTCCAGTCACTATGGTGATCCAACACCATCATCGAGTCAACATTTTAATGTGTCCAATACTTTTGTGTATGACCAAATACCAGATGAATTTATGACATTTCCATCAGCTGAGCTGAACTTTGTGTTTGTTGCTACTTTGCAAATGTTAGCTCGCCAACATGCTAAACGAAGATGGTGATTGTGTGTCACATTAGGATACTGTGCATGAGGCAAAGCTGAATTTCCATTTAATAAAATCACAGCCCAAAAGCAAAGTTTGTCCCTCATTCACTGTCCTTTACATTTTAGAATTTAATTGTGGACTTCTACATTGTCACAGAAGACATTTTGACATGTCACAGTAGGAAAAGCACAGGTGTAAATAAATATTTGAATGATGGTTGAATTCCATTTAGCTGCTTCAGTTTCAGGGTCCTGGTATTGTGCATGCTGTCACTGTCATTGTAATCTTTTTTCCTGTTATGTTCCTCAACGTAATTTGTTTACTGGAATTTTTGCACTTTTGACATTTTGTCTTTTTAATACTGTAAACCTTTTATTTTTTGTTAGATCAGAATAAAAGTTATATTCTCACATGTTTTTGTAAGTGCTAGATTGTTTGGTGTGAATCTGTTTCATCCAGTTAAATACAGATGTGACAGTTATATATTAAAGTGTTATTGTTACAATGATCCTTATAAGCTCACTGGTGTAATGGTTTTTCCCCCTCGTGTCTTCCTGTCTGATAGCTCCTTGTATAGAAGAGTGCTCAGGGGCAAAGGAGGACTCTCTTCATTTTCTCAATACCAGGGGAAGACTGTCAAACACTTCTTGCTCTCCAAGTCTTCTCTCTTCACTGGGATATTTCAGACCATCTGCAACTACTTCAAAACCGCCACAAACACAACCATCCACTAGAATTTCACTGCAAAGTCCTGACCGGGAAACATGACTCAAGCACCATGAGGTCTCATATGCAGAGGTTTAATGTGGTGAGTTCAGGGAGGTAAAGTACACTGTGCAGAGATTGGTTTCTCTCATGGGACTTTGGGAATGCAGTGTTCAGATTATACACAGGTCATGATATAAATATTGATAACTAATCATCTGTAGACTGCCTAAACAATTCAGGTGAAGATGGAGATCATGGAGATTTCAATCTAGGTTTAAAGTACTGCACACAGGTGATAGGTGGGTGGATGTTATTTTTATAATCTGTGCAGTTCAGTAACTGTATGGAGCAGCACATTACCCCTAAAAGCATGCAGATGGTGCTCCAGTTTAACTGATCCACAGTGAAATTGAAGGAACTGTGGTGGCGTAGTTAAAAGAAGAGACAGAAATGTGGGTCTGCTGTGTTCATATCTTAATGACCCTGATAAATATTTCAATCCAAATAAAAACTGGGCAAACAAATAACATAACAGTGTTTCAACAGAGACGCCATGCAGCTGTTGCAGCCTTTGTGCTCCTCCTTTCTCCTTCAGTTTCATTTGTCTAACTGACACCTTTAAACAAAACGACCACACAAGTGAGCACTGAACACATCTGGTGAATGAATTTAAAAATTCTAAATGCAGTAAATTAATATCTACATACCAATCATTGAAGCTGTGTCCTTGGAGTTGTATATCTCAATATCTAAATATCTAATAAATGTAATGTTATGTATGATGACTACAAGTGCAGCTGTAAGAAGCATAAACACCTGAAGAGAGTCAAATTTTTTGCTTCCGTTATACTGAAAGACTGAAGAATTCCAACTTCATATAATGAGCACATGGCGAAGGACTTACAGTGGATGGGGGTCCAGATTTGAGAAGCACCACTTCTTTATTGAATTTTTAGACCACACTTTACAGGCATGCTATCATGTTTTCCCTCATTGTTCCATCAGATCACTTGCAATTTCATCCCGGAGATTCTCTCTTCATCAGCAGTCACGCTAAGCATGCATCTTCCCTTTACTATGTGACATCAGATTTTTCTGCACACACATTTACTAGTATATCATTATTAGTTGTTTTCTTTTCCTGTCCCCTCCAGAGCCACAAAGTCACCTCTCAAACATAAAAATCAGTGTCATTCATGACCACCAGCTGTCATGCAAGACCCTCATTGAACTATCATCCTGCTGGTTTGTACTCCACAACAGATGCTAATATTGGTTCCTTCCTCACCAGGGATGCTGCTCCATCCTCCTCTTACGGCTGTTGATCTGGAATCCATTTTGCTGGGCACCTCAAGTATTTGCATCAGTGACTCAGGAATGCTTCAGTGTTCCTATGTCGTCCCCTCAAATCCCATCATCAGCTGCTTGGAGTTGCCTGATTTAAAAAACCTTACATAACACATGCCTGCTTAATCTAGGTTTTAACCAGGTTTAACCTGCATCAACTTTTGGAAATTAAAATCACTGCTTATGCTGGAAGGTACACACAGTAGCCTATGCATTGTTTGCCATTTCTATGTTTCTGAAGTTGGTAATGTGAATTATCAGGTAAGCAGGTGCTCAACCACCACTAGAAAATGCATTCAAATCCTTTATTTAAGTGAAGCAGCAATGTTAAAACATACTGCAAGCAAAGATCACAAGTAAAAGTCCTGCTCGAAACACTGCTTTTATGTTCTTATTGTTTCATCACGTGTTATTATTATTTGCTTTTATGTCAACTACTCTGTGCTGTATTTTATGCATGAATTGGGCTGAATAAATAAAGTTTCTTATTGTTGTTGTTGTTATTGTTGTTGTTGTTAGTGGTAGGAGTATTCATACTTGTGCACACTTGGGAAGGTACAGTACAAGTACTTTCAAACTGTACTTCTGTACTGTATTCTACACAGGTTCCTGGCAGTTGCTTTTCAACGGTTGGACGCTTCCGCTTTCTCGTTTGGTTTAGATTGACCTTCCTGAGCCGCCGTAGCAATGATAAACAATGACAAGCAGCTGTTCCTTCAGCGTTACGTTACAGAGCTCACGTGTAAGGTTTGGCTGCGTGTAGTTTAGCGGAGTGCAGAGAAGAGACCATTTATTTGACCAGTAACACAATGGAGCCTGTGATAGTCATAAATCCTGGTAGGTTAAATGTTCGTCACTCTTGTTCTGTCGGTAAAAATGAGCGTCGAGCCTCGCAGCGCGGAGCGGCTGCAAAAGTGTCGCTGCTTCGACTTGTTTCAGTTTGTCATGAAGTCTTTGCTTGGTTTCTGTGCAGGAGCGTCGAAATGGGACATCCGTCAGAAAGTTTGGGACTATATCGAGGACAAGAACCTGGCCAACTTCCCGAGGCCTGTTCACAACAGAATCCCAAACTTCAAGGCAGGTTACAGCCCCTCAGGACCAGCAATGTGCTGCTGTGTGTTTGTGGCCCAGCTGAAATAAACTGCCATGTAAACTCTTAAAATACACAGTGCCGACATTGTTATGGAGGTTTGGTACAAAGGCTCCATCAGTCATCCGCTTCTTCTTTCCTTAAATTTTATCTCCTCACTGAGGCTGGACAATGCTTTTTGCATGAGGGCCACGTGTCCACAGGCCAATTACAGTACTGACAGTTAAGAGTACAAACAGGGGAATGAAACAGACTAATTATAAAAAGCTGCCAGCTGCAAGACTAGACCTAACAGCAACTAACGGTTATTTTCATTGTCAATTAATCGATTAGTTGTTTGGTCTATAGAATTTCATAAAATGGCAAATAATGTCAATCAGTATTTCCCAAAGCCCAAGATGAAATCTTCACTGTCCACAGGCCAAAGATATTCAGTTTATTGTCACAGAGGAGTGACAAAACTGGAAAAACTCACTTTTTAGAAGCATCGATCAGAGAATTCTTAACAAATTTACTCAACCAATTAATCTGTTATCATCATAGTTGACAACTAACTGATTAATTCTTTCTGTTCTGTTTTCAATGATTACTGGCTGTCTTGTCTTGTGCATCTTGCGTCTCTTTTGCTGTGAACTCACTGGCCAGGGTGCAGTTCAAGCATGTGACAGGCTTGCAGATCTGCAGGAGTTCAAGTCCAGCCAGACAGTCAAAGTAAACCCAGACAGACCCCAGCAGCAGGCACGCTTTGTCACTCTTGAAGTAAGTTGACTTGTTGGAAAAAGCCCTTATGCCCCCCCCTCTCCTCTCAACCAGGGTGCTTTCGCAGCCTGTGGCAGGATGTCTGAGCTGCAGGTGTTCACACACACAGCTGAGGTGAAGGTGGATCCTGATAAACCTCTGGAGGGTGCCCGGCTGGCAGTGCTGCAGGTAGCATTGCACTGTGGGAAAAAAATACAAGAACAGAGCCTCAGGCTGTATTACAGGAATCGTGTCATTAACTTTTGAATTTGAAAATAGTGATAGAATATCAGAATTTCAGTAAGCATAACACATCCTCCTTTAGACTCAATAAGCTGCTTAATAAGATTGGAAATTTCTGTATTCATCCTCATGTCAGGCACATCAATGCTTTGCATTTGCTGAATTTGAATCAACTTAACACTGACTAACTGTAACTGTAAATGTCTGGTGGCTAATTTTTGGGGTTTTCTTCCTAGGCACGAAAAACTTTATTGGTCCCAACTCCTCGTCTTCGCACTGGTCTTTTCAATAATATCACTCCTCCCCAGGGGGCCAGCAAAGAACAGCTACGCATATGTTCCTCCTCTCAGGTTTCAACTTGCTGATTTTCTTCTCTTCTTTATGAGAATTTTCAGCCAGGACTCCATCATGATTCACATTTAACCTATTCCTATTTTTTTGTCCCTCCCTGTGTTCTGAACCTCTTCCTTCAGGGTGTGAAAGACTTCAGCGTGCCCGTCGGCCTGGATGCGAAGGTGAAGGTAGACCTGGTGGTGGTTGGCTCTGTGGCCGTGTCAGAGAAAGGTAACTATTAGTTGGCATTTCCACCTATGATTCCCCCTCATTGCTGGACCAGTTCAGTTAAATACCAGGGGCCCAAACATAATGGACGTTTGCCCCACAGATTATCAATTAATATAAAGATGTGCCTCATAATAATGTACAGTATCTGTACATTATTATTGATTTGTGGTATGGTATGGTATGTAACCATGTTTTAAACAATTTTTGCCTTTTTCTTCTTGTTTTTATCTGTTTGCATGTGTGCGTGTGTGTTTGTATGTATCTATTTGCACACACACATATCTACCTCTCACAAAAAACAGTGTATCTTATTTGTAATTATCAGCAACTGTACCACACACCTCAACAAATAAATAAATAAATAAAGCAAAAAGACCAGTTTCACTGTACGAACAATAAAATCTATCAGATAAACAGAAGTTAAAGCATGTGTGTGGCCTGTGTTGTTGCTGATTTAGAGAACTTACAAGTTATTTTTTTCAGTGTAAGTACTGACGACTGGTTAGACTCTGTATGAGCAGCAAAATCAGCAGCATATAACATACCCTGCACTTATGTGTTGTGCACTGTAATGAACATCAGACTCTGCTAACGCAGAACTTTGAAGATTAGAAGTTATATCCTACTAGGGTGGTTAATTACACTGTGGAAAATGACAGGAGACTGAAAGGACTTGTCATGTGACAAAGGTCATATTAAATATTGTGTTGTGATCGTTGCATGTGTTTCGAGCCCTCGGAGGCACCAGGGCGTCCTGTCAGAGAGATCTGAAGAAGAACAGAAATGAGAAAGGGGGCAGATGAGCATAATCAGATCCATTTCGCTCCCTGTTCCGTGCTCTGCCCTCCATGTAAATTGTCCCATCGCTCACAATGCATTTTGACCCTCGTTTTCAAAGTGCCTGAGATAACTGATGCGGTGCTGTGGTGTAACAGGCATGTTTACCAGAATGCATACATTTCCAAATGGCTCTAAGTGTACAACGCCACATGGTTCTCATAAAGCCTTTGCTGCACAGGGTTCATCCATGTTCCCATCAGTCTACATTTAATTAACTTGTCTTTATGCATTGAAAACATTACTGCAGCCGCCCTCAACATGCATGTCAGTGTGTAATAATTCAGTACAGTTTTTAGATGAAAACCTCCATTCTCAGTATTTTTTTTTTTTTTAAACCTGAATGTGATGCAGATCTGTGAGATAGTTAAAGCAAGGAAATGCCATCCCATAATGCAGAACCTGCCTTTAAAGGTGTTGTTTTGGCTCCTGTGTTCCCCTGCAGGCCTTCGTATTGGAAAAGGAGAGGGCTATGCAGACATGGAGTATGGCATGATGGCCTCAATGGGAGCTGTGAATGAGTCCACTGTGGTGGTTACTGTTGTCCACGACTGCCAGGTTAGTTATTCCACCATCTTATTTTCAGGGAATCTCCATGGAACTTTCTTTATCTTGTCCAGCACAAGTGTATTTAATTTAATTAAAACTTTCTGCACAAAACCCGATGAACACAAATAGAATTAAAATTGTCACTTGTCAGGTGCTGCTTGCTGTATCTACAGCAGTGAGATAAAATTATGGCTTTATCGAGTTCTAATATTTCTTCAGTCCATCAGTTTACCATGCAGTGTGTAAAATAATGGAAAATGCCTGACAAGAAATTCAAATGTCTACAACTTACACCCGTGTGAGTACACGTGTGTTTTAGAAGTAATCATTTTAACTTGACAATTGGGTTGAAACAAATTATTTTCTCCTCTCTTAATTCTTAAAATTGTCAAAAAAAAGTATCTGTTGATCAAACACATGATAATAATAATAAACGACGTGTTATATGGGAGCTAATTGGGGTATTTGTGCTTTCAGGTCGTGGATATTCCAGAGGAACTGATAGAAAGTCATGACCTGACAGTGGACTACATCCTCACTCCCACCAGAGTTATCAAAACTAATTGCCAGCTCCCCAAACCACAGGGAATCATCTGGACTAAGGTAAACTGAAAGGACTGTGCTATGTGTCGTCTGACTGTAAGTCCACAGTGCAGACACAGAGCATGTCAGATTTACATTTCTGGTTATTTTATTTTAAAGAGCGTTTTAAAAATATTGTATTGAAAAACACAAAAGACATTCTCTAGAGCCAGTGTTTGGTTTGTCCATTCTGGGCTACTGTAGAAACATGGTGGTACAACATGGTGGAAAAAGCTTATTCTAAGGTAATAAAAATCTCTTATTTTCAGGCAATTATACACCAATGAAAAATGAATTATGAATATCTTCCATATTCTGCCAATAGATGCCCCTAAATCTTACAAACTGGTCCTTTAAGAGTCCTTGTGTTAATTGTATAAATGTAATGAGAGACAGTATGGAGATTCAATATGATTCAACTTGTTTAACCAGTTGTTGAGATAAAAATAAAAGCATCTTTACAGATTCAAAACCTTTGAAAACACTTGAAAATAAGTTATCATCTGTTGTCTGTGGGACAGTATGCATAAAGTTTAGTGTAATAAACACAGTTTTGTGTTGAACATTATGACAGACATTTTTCCAACTAAACTAAAATGTGTTACAAACACAGGATCAGTTTTTGTTTATGAAGTGTGTGTCTTTGGATGACTGTCGGCCGATTGTGCTGTAATGCTTTAGCAGTACCCTGCTTCTTGCACACCTAATCTGACTATAGATCTTTAATTGGAACAGATATAAGCTTACTGTATTGCGCAGAGATGCTCCATCCTGAGCACCCAGCAAAATCATTAGCCTCTGCTCAGCAGCATTGCCCTCTAGTGGACATATAATGACACCACATTTCATTAGATTACTCTACTGTTCATTGTGCTTATCAATGCACTTCATTTCTCAGTGCTATAATAATTCTGTATATTCATTAGACACATTAGCATCCAGCTGTAAACACAAAAGACTAAAAAGCATTGAGAAAAAACAGCCAACAAAACAAGGTAATTCTCTCTGCGTGTATAATTTTGAAAACACACTTTATCGTCTGCCTATATTATAATGTGAATCTGGATCTTAAACTGCTTTAATTTGACACCAGCAAAGAGATTATAGTGTTGTGTTTTTCCACGTGATAATTTGTCTTTAATTAGACACGATAGCATCATTATTCTTAACGTGCAGAGTTTGTGTGTAACCTCTGGGTTCCTTAAGACATGCTTGTAAGTAAACAGGACCCAGTGACCTCACTGGCAGGAAGGGCATGTCTGATCATCAAAGGCTCCTCTGCCCAGCCAGCTTGGCTCTGCAGGGGCAGGGGAACGACGGGTCAAACAGGCCAGTGTAAAAACAATAGCCCCGTATATCCTTTACAGGACTGGTCAGCATCAAAGGCTGCCAAGACACTTAAAGGCCCAACAAATCAGGAGAGCAGTCTTTATTTTTAACCGCTTGGGAAGTGAAACGTCCTGCTGCTATAAAGATAGTTATTGCTACAGCATGGGCTGTGAGCAGGATGGAATAATACCAATTAATTTGACAGCTTTGGCTTTGTTGTGACTTGAACTCATCAGTAGGTATGGGGCATTGGCTCAGAGCAGGGCTGTGTACTGTGTGTGTGTGCTCCCCTGTGAGCCTTACTGAGCCTGTCCAGTTTTGTGTCTTCAGCTGGACACAGAAAAGCTGGAGAGGATCCCCATCCTGAAGAAGCTGCATGCTCGGGAGGAGCAGGCTGGAAAGGATGTAACACTTGGGGCCACGCCTGCTGCAGCGGAGCCCGGCATGCAGACCGCTCAACCCAGAAGACAAACCAGACGGAGGCCAAGGCAGAGCACGCAGCAGGATCCTGAGGGAGAATCCAGACAGCAGAGAAGAGCGCAGTCAGAACAGGAAGCCAGACAGCGCCCAGCTAGAGTGAGGAAAGAAAGCAGAGGAGATGGAGGTGGAGGTAAAGAGGGAGAAATTAATGAGAGAGGAAAGGGGAGAAGAGGAGGGAATGTGAGGGAGAAGGGCCCAGAGGAGGGTGGAAGTGAAGTCATGTCTCAGCATAAGCTCCCTGTGAGTGTGACCACAGTGTACCTGGGGGGTATCCCTGCTGGCCTGCGTGTTAGTGAGCTGAAAACTGCCCTCAGGGAGAGGGAGGCCGCCCCACTCAGGCTCACCTGGCAGGGAGCTCAACACAGGGCCTTCCTGGACTACAGCGACCCTCAGGCTGCAGAGCAGGCCCTGGTGGCTCTGCAGGATCTCTGTCTAAATGGTCACAGTCTGCAGGCTGAGCTGGCCAAGAGCCAGCGGGGAGGCAAGAGGTCTGGACAGTCCAACAGGAGAGTGAGACCATCAGCGGCTCCCAAAACCAAAACAGCACCAGATACTAAGAGTGACAGCAATGAAATGACTGAGCAGTAACCGCAGCAGGCAGTGCGCTAAATGCTGTGAAAAGCCTTAAGAAGAGTTTAGTTTTTTTTGTTGGTGCTTTTTTTTTTTTTAATATTTCTGGTTTTGTTATATCTAAAGTGACTGCTAAGGCTAATAAGCTTCACAGTGTATTTAAAAGTGCAGTGGCTGAATCCCAACACTTCGCAGTACTTCAGTCCTTTACCAGACATCTGTGTGCCTTGTTTCACCTCCTGGTCTCGGGGGTAATTCTTAGAGATAGATGCAGTTTTTTTTATTAGAATACAAGTGTGGAGTGAATTTTATGGTAGAGTACATTTTATTTCCAGCTGCCAGTATTACCTCCTCCAAGAAGGTGATGTTTTCAGACCTGTTTGTTTGCTTATCTCCAAAAAATTTAACTAAGGCCATGAACCGAAGAAGAACAGGTTAGATTTTGTTACAGATAGCGCCACCATGTGGTCATTTAATCGATTCATACAATCCTGAGGAGTCCTGAGCCATGGAGCCTAGTATAATATTATTCCTAGCCTAATATTCATGTATCCACACTAATGTTTGACCGCACAGATTTTTTTGTAAAAGACATTTTTCAACATTTCTACAGATTTCGTCAAACCTTCACAGCACCTGTTACATTTGACTGACTCAAAAAACATGATTCTGTTTTATTCTACTGCCAACTGGTGAATAGATGTGGCCCATTTGATATAAACTGCCATAAATCTTGAGCATATTGTGCAGTTTCAACCAAATTTAGAGCACATGCAAACGCATTACCAACTGATTACAGACTCTGTCCACTCTACAGTAATTTAATACATTAAATTGCCGTAATTTAGTCATGATGATTCTCACTCATTTGAAAATTTGTGCAATTCATCCTTGCAGATGATCCAGGATTTAAGTATTTTCCAAACATCAACGTCATTGTCTATCTGTGTATTTTGACTAAGCTCTGGCTCTAGATGCAGATTATAAACATCTAAACCTGTTTTATTTAAAAATAGCAAACGTAGAGGTTTGTGCAACCTCATTGGAGCTGTGCTTTTTGATTTTTACTTGCTTAGGTTTTTTTCAGAATGGAAATACACACTGTACATTTCAACAGTGATATTTGTATGTTTTATTAATAACAAATAACATATTCATTGTGTTCTGTTTGGTTAGGAAAGGATAAGACATGCTACCGTGCCTGGATGAGCTGCTGTAGTGTTGATGCATCTGTTTGGAACATGATAACGTTCTCTACTAAAGCGTTTGACTGCACTGCTTCCAGCTTACTGTCTTTTTTTTTTTTTTTTTTTTTTTTCAAAAACAAAACTGTGAGGTATCTTTGATTTAAGTAATTGAGGGATGTTGCATCTTCACATTGCTTTTCAGCATTTAAATGACACTGATTGTGCTTTTTGGGGATAATTTTTCACATTTTGAAAAAACTCCATTTGTAGCAAAGCCTGTTACTCCTCAGACTGTCTGTATTAATACCACAGATTGTCCTTCTGAAGAGACAGTAATTGAACCCCAGCATGATATCTCAGGCTGCTGATTGGATTTTGACAAAACTCAGAGGGCTGACGGGTCTCACACAAATACAAGACAAATAAATTAAAGGTCAGTGTTTTAAAATGTAAAATTGTTTTAAATGTTACAGCAGTAATTTTGAGCAAACTTTGGATGATGCACCCATAGCATGTCGGGTGAAAATTCATTGCTGCCTTGTTTATAGAATCTGTGTGCAGTAGTTTTCAACAAGAGATGAACTCTGAGTGAAGGACAATCATACTCCGCACATCCAGATTTAAGCACCCAGTAAGCTGCACCCCGTGCCTGTAATGTTACATTTCTGTGTCTCTGCACAGACTATTACCTGGTAACCGATCCCTCTCGCATCAGTCTGCAGCACCACACAAGTGTCCTGTTCTCACTGGAGTCTTGATTGTATTGAGACACAAGCACACAGTGTGTCTGTCTGCACAGAGCAGGCCTCTGGCTTTTTTTGGAGCTGTCATCCAGGCCTGGTGAAGGAACAGCTGTGGAGTCCCATCTCACTCTCTCAGCTCTGCCGGAGAACTGAACCTCGGCAAATGTCATCAGTTTGTTAATGCGCCGCTCCACTGCTGTTGAGCCTTCTCATCCCTGTGCTCGATGGCATACTCATTTTACTGGGGTTCAGTCAGTGGTCATGTTGTGAGATTTCAAAGTCGTAAAACAGCGTGCTTATGGCCTGAAGTACACACGTATGTGTGCACACATGCCTCAGCAGCATCATTTGCAAAAAAAAAGGAACAAGGAGACATTTTAAATTACAGTTCAGTTATTTTCTCTCACTTACAAGAGGTGTGCAGTGTGTGGATGCTCAAAAAATAGATAGCCGACCTCCATGTTTTTCTACATTTGGAGCACCTGGGATTTTTTTGACATCACAGACTAAACTAAACCAAAATAATTTCATGTCTTTAGTAGCCGGTAAAACAAAATATTATGAATTTTGCTACCATGAAAAGAAACAAGTCACAAGGAATCTGGTGAAGAGCATTTAGGAAAATTTGCTCAAGTACCTTTTGTAATATAACTAGTGGCTGTGGTATTTCCATGGTGTGAGAGGACATTCACTTATTCAACAGTAGTGCATGTTTGGGTCTTCCTGCTGTGCCTGTGGAATACATTTTGAGGTTGATTTTTCCGTAATATTTAAGAAGCAAAGAGTGTTTTTAAGAGAAGAACAAAGCTTTCGCCTGCACAGCATTCCTTCATATTTTATGTCAAACCCATTGAACCATTTTTTTCCGCCTTCAGAAGTTGTTATTTTTGGATTTTCATTTTCTTAAAGCCCATTCTTTGCATAGATCGTCTAAAACTTTTTGCATTTTGAACCCCTGAGCTATGCAGCGAAAACATCCTTTGGACAAAATGTATTTGAAGAAAACATCTGTAAATGTACCAGAGCTGCAGGTTTTCAGCCTGTAACCCAACGTGGGTGAGACCTCTGCCTCACATTTGTTGCACCTTAATCGCTGCATACACTCTAGTTACACAGAGGGCATCATATGATTGACTTTTAAAACCATTAATTTAAAATCTATAATCAATGAATTGTTGTTTCATGGGAAAATCAGATTTGTTAATTTAATGTCAGTTTACAATACCAGGCCTGACCTGCTCCACAAGACTCCACTGTAATAATACTACTATACTACTTTCTGCAGTACTACTGTAGTACTAGTGTGGACCTTACATGCACATTGTGCTTTTAAATTTTGGCTTCAGTATCACCAAATATTTAGTAGGTTAACCCCAGGTGAAGTCAGTTTACCCTCCTTATTAATGAAGTGCAAGCCTCTACATTTATGTAAGAATCCTGTCTATTAGAAATATTGTCATTTTTTGTTTATGTACTTGTTTAAAGCAGGAATTTTCTCACCCTTTAGGCATTCTTTTCATGCTGATTTTGGGTTGATTGTGTAATAATGTTGGCAGACTTAAGATCTACAGAGAAATCTGTTTGCAGTGTCCCACAAAATGTCCCATGAATTATGGGTGTGTGAAGAAATCGAAGTTAGCCTTGTTTTTTTGTGGATTTAGACTTAAACAGCCCAACAGATATATTTTATTTCTTACAAAGGATTTGTTGTAATATAGCCTAAAGGTCAGCCCTCATTGTTGGACCCTTGCTAATTTTCCTAGCAATATACAAGTATACAGTGCTGAAAGTAAAGGTCTACATATATCTAACACAAACGACAGAACAGTGCTTACAATATATCCTCAATTTTCATTTTAAAACAAATAACAAGCGTCCTGACAAATATTGCCAATAAAGCATATACCTCCTTGGCCAATTCGCCTGAAATTAAAATATGTAGGCCTACTGAATAAATAAAAAGTTGCGCTTATAGGCTATTCAAAAAGTGCCTTCATCATTTTTACACAGTATGGACACTTTTATGCGATGTCCATAAATGTTCATTTCGAAATTCAACGCTGGTGAAAGTCCAAAAGAAAAGAGAAAGAAGCCTCTGTCTAATTTGTCAAAGAAACGAAAAGGTAGAAGGTTCAGACGGAGAAAATGGACGTGTGCATTTTTACATTGGCCTACGTTAACAAGAAGAATACACATGAACAAAGGTGAGGAGTGGTAGTCATCCGCTCTGCAGGACTAAGTACCAAACAGCAGCAGGGTCTCATACAGCCAGTCTTTACCACGCTGGTCGATGTTGATGGCATGAAAAAGGCTTTATTATTATATATTATTATTATGTGGTTGCCTTGTGATTGGCCCGTCTCCGTGTCTCTGTAGCTGGTGTGTCAAACGGCACAGAAAAGTAGTCCGCTCTCTCTGAAGCAGTGAGCTGTCTCCGGGGCCGGGGCACGCCGCTCTGGCTCTCAGTGGTTATTTACTCGCTTGTTCTCGTTTCACTCTGCTGCGTGGCTCAAGTCTGTGACACCGTCCTCTGGTCTGCGGGTCGTCCGCGGAGGCATCACATGACGCAGGGTTTGATGTCCTGGTAGGCGACCTGTTGGTGGTGGTAGTACGAGCCGCTGCTCGGTGAGTGCATCGCCGAGGACGTCATGGCGTTGAACGAGAAGACGAACTCCTTTCGGTCGCACATGCTCGGAGACTGGGAATGGTACCGAGGAATACCTGCGGAAACGGCGTTTCACAGGTTAAACCAATGAAGATGTGTAATGTCACAAGACGTTCAAAGGGTCTTTGACCAAATCTAAGAAAGTGGTTGAAGCTCAGAAAACAAAACAAAACAACGCAAAACCTACAATAATAAAATGATCAGAACATTTATATAAATACTTTCTGCAGGTTTTAACTGTTAACTGTCAATTATCTATGATAGACAATTCCTCTCAGAGCAGCCAGAGCCTTGCCCTTGATTTTCAGGGTCCATTCGCGATAAAAGACGTTTTAGCATGTATTACTAATAGTGATAATAATAATAGTAACAATAGTAATAATCAATTGATGAATTAGAAGAGTGTCTATGCTGATATTCGTGTTTTTCCACACTTGTTCTACCATGTTTTTTCCCGTTTTTTTCTTTCTTTTATTTTTTGTGAAAGGAGGCCCTACTGCCTAACATTTTCTCGAAAATCAATAATTGTATTTCAAGTAATTCTGCAGGCCTGTTTAATTTGATCGGTGGAGGCCGTATATAGAGCTTTTCTCTGTTTTCCTTCACTTGCGTACATGTGTGTATTCCTCCTAGACCTTCAGTCCATTTAGCAAGCACGATTAAGATTGTCAAAAGAGGGAGGCGGGCCTGCAGGGCTAATTGACAGTGGCCCTCTTGCACGCCAGTCCCGGAGGACTCGGGGCCTCGGGGCGAGGCTGGCTGGCCCTCACCGCGCTTGTTTTTCTTGTCCGGAGATTGGCACGGCTGTAAGATGTCCCGGCAGACTGTTCCTGCCCTCTCGTGCCACTCTCTCTCTCTCTCTCTCTCTCTCTCTCTCTCACTCACTCTCTCTCTCTCTCTCCCTCTGTCTCTGTCTCTCGGTCTCAGACACACACACACACACACACACACACACACACACACACACACACACACACACACACACA
>JBBMOE010000001.1:15911364-16069183 GCA_037975065.1 Chaetodon trifasciatus
TTTTTTTATTACGTAACATACGCGTTTAATGTTCAGCAGTGATAAGAGGATAATCGATCAGAAGCAACAAGTGTTCTCAAAATAGTGTCCTACAAATGTCCTAAAATAGTGTACTTCGTTAAGATTAGCAATATTTTTCTTTTCTTTCTTCCTTTCTTTCTTCTTCTTTTTTTTTTTTTTCAATATATCCAGAATTTAAGAATATATTTCTCGTTCAGAGGAAACAGCTGCTTATAACAGCGTCGGTGGCAAATTATGGTCGTCATTACTGAGGCTTGAGTCCCGAGGTCAGAGCTTCCCTGTTGCTCCATCGCAGACGAAGTCATGCACTTTTCCATGACGTCCCATCATGAAATATTTGACAGCGCTGCATCCTCAGGAATGCTCGGCCACTTAGGTGGAGGTACACCGCAGAGTGCACAGTCCTGACAGGCTTTCCGGGCCGTCTACCGTTATTTACTGCACTGAAACCAATTCTGGACCCCTTTAAAATCGCGTTGTACATATAAATGGTTTCTTATTCTTCCTTTAGTCAACTTCAACTTGTACAATGCCACACTACACCAATAGGCGGGAGAGAGATAATTTAGGCCCTTTTTTCGCACAACCTGAATTAACTGTCAGACCGAATATTTCAGTATTTACAGTGCATTCAGTTTAGTCTTGCAGCGCTTTTTGAGGATTAGTTTCATCACTGCAGATTACATTTTTTAAAAATTGATATTTCAGGCTGTGTTATCCCAGAAACTACACGACTACATCGTGCTCCATGATCTCAGCAAGTCACGACATGGTTAACTTCAAAATTATTGCTTATTCATACCAATTAGGCAAATTCACCCGGCGGATTATAGGTCCAACAGCTGCAGCGGTCAGCAGTATAATTTGATTTGGCCTCACAGAAACAGATGAGGTCCGAGTCGAAGTGACTCAGTGAATGTTTAAGTTTAAATTCATGGATTATATTTTCTTTACAAACGATCATCTTTGAGAAATAAGCCAGTTTCTGCCCTCTGTGGTGAAAGAGGGCCGCAGAGGGTCACCGAGAGGCCGCGGGGACTTTGTTTGGAGGACTGTGCGACAGTGATCGATCAACTGACCGTAAATTCACCCGCCTTGAACTTGGATCAGGTTTTGAAGCAAATTACATATGTGGATCACACATCGTTTATAGTAGAGCAAGCAACTTACCTAAATTAAATGTTTAACTTCTTTATGCTGCACGTGTGGGTTTTTTTTTTAATCCATTATCCATTATTATGAATATTCAAATCGGTGGAAAGTTAAATACATTTTAAAAAATCCCATAAATGTTAAAAAGTTGCAATTTATTAACATAGCGGATTTTCTACAGTCCAAATGGTTCGTTTTAGCCTGTTAGGGCCTACACATGATTTCCAGTTTAATAGTAGAATTATTATTATTAATATTTTTGATTATAACGTGCGATTTTTTTAAATTTATTTATTTATTCACATTTTATTTATTTTGTCTTCTCGTGTTATGTAAGACTAAACGTGTGAGGGACAAGCATCCAAATAATAGATGGAACAGATACAAGTGAGCAGCTAGAGGTTTAAGCAGAAATACTGAAGATAACAAGAGTGCGTTTTAGAAAATAAAGCTGTGCTCCTGATTTATCTCATTTTATATCACGGTAACTCTGAAATAAACAATTGTTATGTTTATATTATTATTTAACATTTTTAGATTAACGTTAATTGTTCATATTTTTTCGATCATAAAGCCAATAATCTTAAATGAAATGATTTCAGTCTCACGCATTCAGTGTCTCGTTGTCAAAGAAACACTTTTAAGATGCATCCTAATTGGTTTTCCGGCTCTTTGTCTCCGCAGTGTCGCCTGTAGTTCACTCAGCATTGTCGCTTTAATTGAAAACAGCGTAATGTCGAGGTGGGTACCCCCTCATCACTTTCCCTGCGCTGTAGGTGGCCGTGTATATTTTCGTTTAAGTGGTGTTTATGTGAACGAGAAAGGACGGGATTGCTAGCAGACCTCTGATTGCGCGCATTGGGTCTCTACATGGATTTGAAGTGTATTTGATGGGCACCACCCTCTCCAGTAATCAGCTGCAGCAGAAGTGCGCTCGATGACTTTTTAATTTTCTTGGCGAGATATCTGCTGCGCGTCCTGCTGTGTGTGAAGGCGCAAAGGAAAGTAGTCCTTTGGCGCGGCGTTCCTTGCAGAATAGGTTGACTACTTAAATGTTTGTGGTGATGTTGCTTTTCACAACAATTTCACAGCGATGCCCAGGCCCGCTGTAGAAACAGGCCTATGGGGACTTATTAAAAACACCCGCCCTGTTGAAGTGTCCTTGATCATGACGCCGAGCCCCAACTGGTGGGCATCAGGGACCCTGCTGTCTGACTCAGTAGTCAACTCATATGTCCAGGCCGTGCGTCGTGTTGCAGGTGCTACAGTCTGCTGGGAACTGTGAGGCGGTTACTAATCTGATGCCAGACACATTTGTTTCAGTGCTCTGATGTTGGGTCGCATTGCATTTGTTTAAAAGTCTCACACGTGATTGGAGCAGAGGATAATCTCACATAAGTGTTTGGAATTTAAGATAGAGACACTTGATTTAATCAAGTTTAATAAAGGACTTTATAATACAGGGCGGATAGCAACCAGTCATAATGAGGGGAGTTAAATAAGAAATGCATTTTTATTAATATTTTTCCGAGAAATACTTGTACTTGTTACACGCCTTTAAATTTCCCACGCGCATCACTTTCTAGTCTTTCTTTAATAATCCGTTTATACTTTGCAGTACATGTACAAATTTGAAACGACATTATTGTTAGTGTAATAACTAAATAGGTGAGTTCCTGTATTTATTTCTGATTGGTTAGCAGAAAGCAGGTGTCACACGTGACTAACAGACATACACCCACCTCTCTGCTCGACTGCACACCTGCAGAAACAGCCACGTGATTATCAATGGCGGACTGCAGCTCTACCTGTTAAATGCTGGTAACTGAGAGCGGTGAGTTTGGATATTTTATGTTATTTATTGCACTTTGAACTCAAATATGAGTAATTTTAACAGAAAATTTGGTTACATAAACAGTGTGAAATTCGTTATCTAGACTAGTCTCAAACTTCATTATCATCTCATCAGAAATAATATGAATATCAGCAGAGTGATCTGAGCTTTAGGCCATGTGGTCTTTTGACGTTTGTATCGCGGATCATGAAGCGTTGGACACAAAGAATTTCATTTTTTGTTAAAACAGCAAACGCTCCCCCAGATAAGGAGCTCATCTTGCCAAAACACATGAGTCACTGGTTGCAGTCGTTAATGTGAGAACCTCAGCCTCCTCAGCGGAACGTCACGTCTTCGCAAACAGTCCCTGGTGTGCCATAATGTCAGATTTCAGATAGCCCACTCACATCGTCACATTCCTTTATTTCAGTGTTCACCAGGCTGTCACGTGTTGAAGCAGATTTGGTTCTGTTTTCTACTGACAGCTCCAAAAGAAAACGTGCCTTTCAGACAATGAAAGAAGAGTAAAGGCATATGTAAAATTCTTTCTGGTTTATTTTATGATCAGAGGCTGTACCACATAATTTGACATGAAGGACAGCAGTGGGGAGGATTTGGCAGGTCCAGAGGTTTCACAAATTCCAAACTGTCCAAATGTGGTTAGCACTTGCAGGGAAAATGTTCCATAATTTCAAATACCTGTTCGTAGCAAATTGGCAATTCAGCAAGTCGGCCAGCTGTTTTCTGTGTGAAACAGTACAAAACGCCCGAAGCATAAAGAAAACAATGTTAAAACAACGAAAATAAAAGCATATTTTAATCAATTCAAGCTTTGACTTCAAGGTTAGAATATGAAGAAAAATATGTGATTGTGGCTTCAGTGTGGGCTGTTATACAGTATGTCTATTTGATGGACAGTTTGTATTCATCTTCACTTAATACAGCAAAATTACAAGATTAGGAGACAGATTAGAAATTATCAACTGATGGTCCTGAGTATTTTCAATTTTTGCAATGAAATGGCCATTTTTTGGATACTTCTAAAAATATTTCTAAACATATAGAAGGACAGAAGTCCAACTTCATTCTGTTATGGTCCGTGTTTGTTCATCAGAGTGAATTGAAGTCAGTGACACCAAGTCGTTTTGGATGAATACTGAGCTGCAGAATTTATCATCCCTTAAATGTTGAGAGAAAAATAATTAAAACACTGGATGTTTTAATTTAAAAGTTTCATTCAAATTTAATACTGGATATTTAAATGAGGACACTCACTCTTGAATTGCTGAACAATTGTGATACTTGTCTTAAGAGTCATTTGGGAGAATTTTCCATAATTTCTTATTTCTCAGAGGCAGCTGATTTTACAATCCCCTGATAACATGTTAATCAAATAAATCCTGTTTTAAAAAGTAGATTTCAGTTATCAAATCAAATCTAATTATATTTCATATTACATTTTTAATGCATGCTGAGTTAAAGCAGTATTAATGTATTGAAAATCAATATGGAATTTAAAAAATGGTGCATGTCTATCCAGTTTATTCCCAGAAAAAGTCCAGTGAAAACACATTAAAAGTTTTCCTTTCGGCTTCGCCCCTCTGTTCTACTGTGGCCTTTAGTCCCACACAGTGAGTGGGAGCCTGTTTGGTGCCCCACCCTGCAGCCCTGCACACCTCCCAGGGCCAGTCCATCATGGTCTGTCTGATGCAGGGAGAGACATCAATAATAAGAGCTGAAGCAGAAACCACAGCGGAGAACACAAAAGAGAGAGGGAGGGCAGACGCAGGCCACAACCGGCTCTGCTGCAGGTTAGCTCCTTTGATACTTGCCATGATGGCAGTTTGATGGGTGCACATGGGGTGACATGGGTTTATATGTACATGTTTACATGCGCGTTTACATAATATCTATGATGTTTACGCACAGCCCACCAACTCTTTTTTTCTTTGCTCTGAAGGGGGATTTTCCTGTGGCAAACTGCTTCGGAAAAAGCAATTAAGAATTCCCAAACAGTACACCACAATGGGAGATATCATTTGTGCAATGTGTGTTCCATGTCTCTCGCAGTTTTTGTCTGGAATGGGCTGGCTATTTTTAATCTGCGTACAACCGAACCCACCTACAGACAAACCACAAATTGAATGAAGGGGAGGGGGTTGAGTGGGCATGGTAATTGCCTATTGTGGAGCTCAAACTCCTCTGTTCTGCCATAAACAGCTTTGGTAGTTCACAACTTGATACCCAGCACTCCAGCCAGTTTGAAATTATAGCATATCCTCATTGTCTGTGGGAACCCATAGCCAAGCAGTGGTTGGAATCAGTCAGGAATGCTTTGGGATGGTAACTGGATTCGGTTGTAATGCCCGGCTCTCCACAGCGGAACACTAGGGTGGGAAAAAGGCCGAGAGCATTTCCTGAGTGGAGGGGGGTCCCAGCGAAGCATCACATGCATGGGCATCATGTGACAGTGATCCTGCCAGGTTTTAGCCTGTGATCCCAAGTGAGGAGAGGAGTACGGCTGTGGGGGAGGGGTGGTGGGTGCAGTTGGCAGTGCCAAGGAGAGAAACAAGAAGACAGGGAGAGGTTAATACTGTACACGTACCGTGGCTGTCATAATGCAACCTGTGAAGGAAGGGCACAGTAAAACATTAGTGGTGTAGCACAAATCTAGTGTTTCTGTTTCACAAAATCTAAACTTGAGTAGCAGAGGATGCACCAGAAGATGTTAAAAACCATCTATGCTGCTTCATTTTCTGTGTGCAGTTTTCTTTCTTGTGCCAGTTATACTGTGCATATGTATGTTTACTTGTTGCTGCTCACAAAATACACAAAATGACATGATTTGTTGACCACGTGAAACAAATCGTGGTAAATAAATTATGTGGGGCTAATACGTTTCTGAGTGAAAATGGAGGAAATAAAATGGTAGATTTTAACAGCTGGAAGAGTCCTGCTGACACGGGGTCACAGTACATGTTTTTTCTTTAAAAGCTAAAGGATTTTCATTTCAAGGGAGGAAACCCAGATGAAAAGAAAGTTGGTCTGAAATATTTCAAAGAAAAAAGAGAAAGGTATTGACAAAAATCTCTCAGCTAATTTACATGGACCTTTGATATAAGACTGCCCCAACTTTCCCATCTAACGTCAAGGTGCATAAGGTGCCAGGCGACAATATGAACACAGAATGACGCAGTTGTTGCCAGACATTATGTCCAGACATCCAGACATTCAACCCTTGTTAAATGTCTGAGTGTCAAACTAAAAAGCTCTGTGTTTGTAGCATGTAGCCTATTTGTGAAATTTTTTGGCAAATCTGCATCATGAGAAATCCCGCTGAAGTTTTGTTAAATGGATGTTTATCCTTGATGGACACTGTAAAGAGTGATTCAGCTGATTGTGGCAGAGTGTGTACGATGTCTGTGTGGTTCAGTTTGACAGAGTTATGACCGTGAGAGGAAGGGTTGTGATGTTTGTGGTATATTGTCAATCAAACCGGTGACAGTGAAAACAAATATTACTGCAAAAATGCGCATGCCGCTGGTCTGTTCAGAGCATGTTATTTGCTACTGTTTGCATTCATTAACATCCCTGATGAAAAATACATTCAAATGTCATTTCAAGGGAGCAGTAATAGTAGTTGTAGGAGGAATCTGGTGTCCCTCCACCTGTCTGTCTGTATTT
The DNA here is from genome assembly GCA_037975065.1 of Chaetodon trifasciatus. NCBI lineage: Eukaryota > Metazoa > Chordata > Actinopteri > Chaetodontiformes > Chaetodontidae > Chaetodon > Chaetodon trifasciatus. The sequence goes on from JBBMOE010000001.1 coordinate 15,918,056, forward strand.
CTATGCATGTCCATGGCAGCATCATGTGCACACACTGATTAAAATATTGGTGACTGTCTCCCCCTTACCTCACATGTCCTTGTATTTGCTGTTAATGGCTGCATCACTTAATGTATCAGTGCCTATGAGAGTGTTGTAATATTTGTGCATGTGTCCAGACGGGCGCTGGCAGCCAGACTTTGCTCCCTTTGGCTTCTGTAAATGTTGTGACGATCTTGGGAGGAATCTTAGCCTGCAGTTGTCAGAGGGCTTTTTATTTCCACCTGCTACCGGCCTCTTTCCGCTGGTCTGCTCTATAACAATGGCACTGGGAAAGCTGCGGAGTGCAAAGTGATTGATGTTGGACTGTATTTGGCCCTTCTTCAGATTGGGGCCTGAAAGGAAGTGGCGATCCCTCCCTTCCACCCCGACTACCCTGCAATAACTGCAGGGCTCAAGAGGGCAAAGTGCTGATCAGGACTTTCTTAGACGTCCCATTTTAACTAAGTGCCAATCCGCCCAAAAGACAAGTTGGCAGGCACATATAAACACGGTTTCATGACTTATAATCGCCACTAGAAGAAACAGAATTCATTTACACCACACAATTGAACCCAACTTCATCCCCTCCATCTTGTCTCCAACATCAGTCTTTTCTTGTCCTGTCTGGGCCGAAAAGACATACAGGCTCATCACAACTGCATTCTTTCCATTTTGCTGAAGAGCACAGCGGCAGAGAAGGTAATCTATCACCCAAATCGTCTGTCTGTCTCTCTCTCCCCGTTTCTAACTGTTTCTCTTTCTCCTTCCTCCAGGCTGGAGTGGGCAGGCGTGCGGCTTTGGCCACAGGAAGCTGTGAATTCTTTGGAGAATGGAAGATGTCTTACGTGGAGACATACGGGCCCCCCCCCGCCACCCCACCCACTCGCCACCCCAAAATGACACCTGACCCCTTCATGTGTTTATATCAGACCATGGAAGTGAGAAATAGTGATGAGTCACTCTGGCTGCATGTTTACACTCCGGAGTCACGCAAGGAAGGAAATCAGCCACGGTCTGCTAAAAGTGGCGAGGTGAGAGAGAATAGCTGCAGTCCCCCGGAGCTGCAGTGATTTACCTCTCAGAGCCAGAATTTATTTCACGCCATCTCTGCTGCAAAGACCTTCGACCAACAGAAAGCAGCAACATTAGCGGAGCAGTAGCCAAAACAAGATGAAAAAAACAGATACAATGAGCAGGATAACTCATCACGAGAACATGAGTAAACTGAATTTTAGAAAGTCTCGGATACACACTGTTGATCACATCCAGTTGTATTAAGGCACATAAAACACAGGTCGCTGTATCTCACCACACAGCGGGTTTCCTCATCTGAGCAAACCAGTTTTCAGCCTGATGACTACACATTTCACTGTGTAATTCATCTTGAAACCTGTCCAGAAACCATTTTTCTCAGCTACAAGGAGATAAATTTGATTTAAAAATGAAAATCAGTACAACAGGAGTTACAAGGTTTTCACCCAGCACTGACATGCATTATTCCAAGTTTCAGATTTTTTTAAATTATCATTTCTGCATTGATATCAGGATAAAAAGGATGTGCATAATTTTACCAATAATTGAAGGCCCTAACTAAACACCTACCTAAGGAATTATTATTCAACATTTTTTTTTATCTTCCATGATGCTTCAAAGCCACACATCCCAGGCTTTCTAGAAAAGGTTTCTATAATTATCATAGCAGTGCAGGTATAATTATGACAGTTTGTATTTATTTAAGTGACAAGCAGGTTTTATGAAAACAAGTGTCAGCTCTAATGACTCCAGCGAAGTCTGTGATTGTGAGCAAGATTTAAAATAACACAACAAATACATTCAATTTAGCAGAGATCCCTAAATCACAAGTAATTTTGATGACTGGGAAGAGACCCGTCCCTTAAACTGTCTCAACATTACGTTTACAGCAGTTTGTGAATCTGTTTATGTTGGCATTAATTGATGCTGTGCAGGTGTCTGTATACTTTGTGGCCTCAAACATACAATATTATAATGAGACTTTGCTCATTGCATTCTAAAATGTCGTTAAGATAAATGTAATCCTCCGGTATCTTTGCTGTATGAACCCCACTGGACACGTATTGCATTGTGCTCTGCAGGACTTTACTTTCAATGTACTGTGAGGTGTGTTTACTGTGGCTAAGACCAGTGTTTCAAACACAGTGTCACTGTTGTCCTCCACACTGAGTGACTTTAGCTTTCATATTGCACAACAGTTGTTTTCAAGAGACGGCTGTAGTTACTGCAGTTGTGCTCTGTAAATAAAAGTGACACTTTATTTCTTTCCATCATTACGCTGGTGCGAGTAACTTCATTGCTGACTGTAGCGAGTATCCTGTTACACACCCCCATACACACCACCACAATGAGAGAGTCAGCGGCTCTTATTTTGGCTGATCTCTCTTGAATTGTAAGTCCTGTCAGGGGCTTTGATTGATAGTTGTGTTTATCACCATATTATTAAGTAATCAGGCTCACCACAGCTGGACCTGAAGCTCCTTGATTCCAGCTAAAGCACACGGCTTCATGCTAATTAAAGGTTTGGCGAAAGTGTTTATTTTTGTGAATTTTTAAAATATAGTTGTCTGTGTTTTATGAGAGTGCGCTGATTGTTGCATTTGTATCCTCTCTGGAACATTTAGTACTAGCCTTTAGTGTTGTGTCTTCATCAGAAAGATCATGGTTATTCGCAAGGCCCGCAGGGAGAAAATCATGCTACATAAACTGCATGTGGAGTGCAAAAACTTTGCTTCTCAATATATAAGAATGTACTGCTTTACATTACTGTAAAACCTGCAAAATGACAAATAAGGTACATGCAGCACAGTGTCTGTATATAACAGGAGAGGGTCAATCAGTCTATGCTCTGTGCATCAGCAGAGGTTTCCTCTCGCTTCGTTAATAGAGCCTGCGGCAGGCTGCGTTTGTGTATTCCAGGGGTAAACACAGTCATGGCAAAGTGGACATGCTGCTGAGTGTGTCGTGACTGGAGACAGTGAGCACTGTGGCACTGTACTGAGTGAGACACTGGCAGCTCTCTAGAGGTAGGGTTAATGTGATGAATGGCCATTTGGTAATGGGCCATGTATTAGGGCGAAATAGCTCTTTTAAAAGCCTGAGCTCAGAGCTGTTGCTATGGGCAATTTGATTCAGGAATCAATCAGGAGGCAGATGTTTCATGTTGGATCAGTCAGCTCTGTATTGCTCTCTCTTTCAACCAAATGAAGGAAGAATTGCTTGAATGACCATATAGCAATGACATGGAAATGTAAATTCATGCAGTGAAAAACATCATTGATGCCATATTGTTTTAAAAAGTCTTAGACAAAAACAATTAAGCCAGTTGTAAGTAGTGTGTATACGAACTGAGTGATCCTTAAACAAGGTGAAAAATATTTGAGGACAGTATGAGAGAGGCTTTGGTCCACCAGACTGTATCTTGTTCAAACCAGTGTCAGCCAGTGAGGATCATACAGCACAGTCAATATCCACAGAGCTAATTTCTACACATTGTAGAGATTATTGTTCACAAACTAGACTTCCAGTAACAAATACCTACATTTATGTATCCTGTAAAATGAGATTAAAGAATTTCTCTCTGCAAAGTGAAACATACAATGTGGAAAGTTTTTCATATCCCATGCCAATATTTGGAGGTTTCAGGTGTCAGTTCAATTATGAGGATGTTTTGTGTGATAATTCTTCCCAGAGTGCATATTACTCTAATGCTACATTCCTTCAATTGGTATTTGTTGTATACTTTTGTCTCTAGAAATACTTGAAAAATTCATTTTGACCTTATTTATAATGTGTTTTACATTGTTGTTGTGTTAATATGTTCTGCTGCTACAGTGTTTTGGATATAATGTTGATACTGGAATTAGCATTTGTTTTTAATTTTAATTTCAATAATAAATTTTCATTTAACGCAACATGAAATTGCTTCTTCGTACTTCTTCTGGTCTTATTTGAGCTGCTTGGCTCTGGTGTACTTGCTTTGCTTTTCCCCATGCAACAAGTTTGTTAAAGTCTCATCTAATCAAATCTAAAAATCAATGATCAACATGTGAAGACACAAACACACACAAGTAAGAAAATTCAAAAAGTCAACAACAGCTTTAATTGTGAATACAGTTTCTGTGAGTTAAAGTGAAAATTATGCTAAACCAGCACACTAAAAATACGAGAGATGAACAAAATATGAAATCTCTATTTTAATGTGACTGACAGTCTTCATACAAATTCTTCTACGTGTGAAACCACTTTGTTAGAGTTGAATTTAGCCTCAAAGTCTCGCTCGTTGCCAAATTCAAGCAAAGAACCACTTAAGGAGCTCATGATGGATTCCCTGTTTTTCTGTGGTGGTGTTGAGACTCATATGATAAACAGAGCCAGGATAAATCAGCAATATTGAAGCTGTTGGTGGTCCTGTTGTTTACTTCGCTGTTACACGATTTGTCCGACAACCAAAGGGTTATGGATCAGAGTTTGTGCTGCCTATGCATCTAAATAAGTGGCCACTGCTCCTCAGTGACAATGATCAATAATGAACAGTGTCTGATCTATGATGGTCTTAAATGCTTGGAGCCCAGTTAACGTGGTTTGACGTGCGATTTCTGCTTGGCTAAAAGTGGATTCATGTTGGTTTATTCATTTTTCTTAAGAGGTCATGTGAACCAGAGGAGCATGCTTAAAAAAAAATCCTACATCTGAAAAAGAAGTGGAGCTGTCTCCTGTGGCTGGATTTGGACATTTTATTGAGACAGAGACAGAGACATGATAAATAAATAAATGAATAATCAAGCAAGTGTCTTCTTGGTAAAAGGATCAGCTTCATCAGAGAATGTTTTAGCCAAAGCAAAAATAGTTATTCTGGAATTAACACAGAAGCCTCTGAAGCATTTATCTCACATTTGGATAGTAGTGAGTTTTACTTCCTGCTTATTATCACTTATTTAACAGACAGTGACAGACACTCATGAGGTGAACTTCAGTGGATCCCCTGAGGCCATAATTAACGCTTGGCTAACCAAAGACAGTAATATGCCATTTCTCCGTGTCCTTATCGCAGGTGTTGGTAAGGACAGACAGATGGACGGACAGACAGCCACATGGTTCCACTTTGACGTCTGCTAATTCCAGGGAATCAATCCTAAATGACACCTATGGGATACACAGAGTGGATTTCCCTCTGATGCAGATTGGTAGTGGTTTGCAGATGAAAGACAGTAAAATAAATAAAGCTGTGGCGAGCAGGCAGAGCTCTTCTGTCCGCACAGTACAACCATAATGGGATACATATTGACATGAGGGGAGAAGTGGAGGCCTGCTCCTGTTTTCACTGCTGTTGCCATGGAAATGCTGATGAACTACCGCTGCTAGTGTTGAATATCTGTGCTGACGTTTGTTGTGAAAGATATTCAGATTTTTTTTTTGTTTTGTTTTGTTTTGTTTTTTTCAACAGGCAATAGAAAATGACCTCACAAGAGGAATAAAGGTGATTAGCAGAAAGCAGCTCTGTTCCTTGTCACCCGCTCTGCTGGCCGACCCTCTGCTGCTGATACTGTTTTAATCCTAAAACAGGTCATTTAATCAAACTCAGCAGTATCAAATGGCTTTTTAACCTCCTCCAATCAATCTTTTCATCGGCTGCTGTGTCTGTGGTCGGCCCGGAGTAAGAATAGTAATGGTAAGACAATACCGGCTTGTCTCATCCTGGCTGGGATCATGCATGATACTCCTACAAGTTACACTGACCTACTCTTCCTCGCTGTGCCAATCCGACTTTGCATTGTACAACACTGCAACTTTGGTGGGAAGCTCTTACAGTTTTTTTCTAGGTCTTCCTGTGGAGGGGATTGCCTGAAAGTCCCACGCCACTCAAAAATTGTGGTCTGCTTATTGATACACCACTAGGATGTTCTTGGACCTTGGCTGTGCAGAATGATGAATGTGCAGAGGTTGACACTAGGAAGCAGTTTTTAAATGCATCTGCTGTGTCTGTGTTTATCTTAAATTGTATGTGCGAGCACGAGTTTGTGACATCACAAATAGTTTGTAAGTAATCTCAGTCCGATATGCAACTTATACAACTGTGATGTGACAGCTTGAAGCCTCCAGTGTGCATGGACTTTTCAGTGGGAGACATCAAGTTCTTAGACTAAACGAGGGAGAGGGAGTTAGATGTAATTTTAAGGATTTTTAACCAGTTAATTAAACATTTCTGCAAAAAAAAAACAAACAAACATCAGGCCGAATATTATTAGACTACTATGATTCCATAATAGTTATTTGAGTGATCTTTGTCTTAACACACGTCTAGAGGGGATCTTTGAAATAAAAAAAAAAAAAAATGACCCTTCACTCTTAAAAAGGTAAAAGGGGCTAAACAATTGGCCCACTTATTGGCTCACCTTTGTTAATGCCTGTTTAGAGGTGCACAAATGCACTTTAAACAGGGGCATTATCAAGGTTTTGTCACTGGTGCCACTGAGGTGATTTATTCAGATTCTGGTCGACTCCCGTCTGATGCACTTCAACAAATCACAGCCTGAGGTCTGGCTAACCCCTCACCACACTCATCTCTGTCTCCCTTTCTGACCCCCACACAGCTCACTCTGACCGGGTGCAGCACCCAACACAGATATCACCCAGGGGCCATTTTTAAAGCTCAGCTGAGGAGTCAAGCCATGCTGTCCTCAAGAGTCCCTGCAATTGCACCAGGAAGCACAGTCAATTTTACGGTCATATTTTGGGCAAGTCATGTTAAATAAACATGTAAAATGTAATATATAATGTGATGTTAGGCTGTGCTTAAACTGTAGTCTATAAAGAGCATTCGTGCAGTTTTCCATTACTCTCTTCAATGAGCCAAAAATGTAGCTTTCAAGCAGACTCATGTCTTCATAAACAGCTAATACCTGTTTGCAGAGCAGAGCTGTGACTTTTTGTAATGATTAAGTGGCCTGTGACCACCAGCAGTGCCGTGTGACCTGGGGGCTCAGGGTGATAAGACCTCCATAACTCTACTTTATCCCCCTGCTCATTATCAACCTCAGTCCAAGATCTGGCATGGGCCCTCAGGCTGCAGCAGGGCAGGCTGCTCTCTGGCCCTCTGCAGATTACTGGGGAGACACACAGGCTCAGTTTAACTAACCCCAAACACTTGACAGCTTCGTTCTGTGGGAGACAAGGTTACATATTTTGTAATACTCAACCACAAAAGAAGAAGAGTTATTTTGATATGGACACATATTTGGCAAATTCATTAGGATATTAAAATGACACATTTATATCATTCTCTGATTGGTGTTTTATTCTTATTTTGGCTTTAAACTTTGCATTCATGTCCACTTCTGTAACATGGAGTATCAGAAAGTTTATGTCTTTGTAGTTTTGTCCTGATGTGGTAAACCCTGCCCATCTATTTTCCTCATGACGCCCAGATTACGTATGAGTGTTTTCTTCATATCCAAGAGGGTGACATGAACAAATCCTCAAATCAATTCAGCCGTCATTTATTTCTAATTCTGACAGCTTGAATATTTTCAGAGCCACAGGTTTGGACTGATGCCTGACCAGCAGGGCTACTGAGGCTGTCAGGATGTGGGCCGGGCTGTTGCCCCCCCAAATATGGCTTTTTTGGAGGGAAACTTATTGCAGTCAGTAGCTGAGGCCAAGGAGATGTGTTAATACATGAATATGAGTTTTTTTAAACCTCATGCTGTTATTCCTGGCCTCCAATATCTGCTGCGTGGCCACGTATTTTTCATCACGTTCTTTGAGCGGCAAAGCGCTGGACTGTTTTCATTTGTTTAACTTTCATGTCCCTGTAAGAGGGTTTTTATGAAGTGAACCGCTGCTCCATCAGTGGCACATGATTGATGTCTTTCACATTAACCAAAGAATCATTATGTGGTGCTCTGCTGAACCAAATAATTTATGGAAATGTCTTTTGATTGCGATGCACTGGTGTTTGTGTGTTCCTCTGAATTGTATACAAGTTGCATCTTAAAGTAAATGGTGTTTTGTGCTCGAGTTTCACTTTACTTTTCAAAGTAACTGATCATATAATTTTGTTCTCTCCGAGTGCTGCATGTGTGTTTTTGTCTGTGAGCACTTCCTTCAGCCGTCCAGCTGCTTGTTTATACATATGTGAAGGAGCTTTCATGACAGTGTGTATTTGTGTGTGTGCTTGTGTCTGTGCTGTATGTATGGTGTGAGGGGTATGATGATGATGGACATCACAGAGGTTAATGAAGTCACTTGCATATGCTCGGAAAACTAAATACATTGAGACTATAATCTGATTATGTTAGATCTCCCCAAAACAGTATGAAAACTCAATATTTATTACATCATGAAATATGTTATCTTATAAAATTATGATAAATGTGAATTCTGGCTGTATTAGCCAAAAATTAGTAACTCACACAACAGAAGTTTTTTGTCTGGACAACCTGAAGCTAATTAAAACGTGGCTTGGATTGTCAGACAGAGTGTTGTAACATTAATTTCTTGATGTGTAATCGTGTATGTTGTGCAAGTGAAAATAGTTGACTTGTCAGTCATTAAGGAGATGTTGCAAGCTGTTAAAGCATTAAACATTAATTCAGACAGTCATATGTTGCACTGGGTTTTGAAAGCATTTGGAGGAAAAAAGAAAAAACATTATTTGGACAGCCTTGCTATAAAGTCATGAGACTAAATTTAGGTTGTATTTACCTTGGAGTAACTTGAAATGTCAGAGTCATGCCACAAGAATATGAAAAACTGTGTTTTCACCTACGATTTTTTTGAACAGACTCACTGTTGTTAATGACATGGTTTGCTCGGTCACATGATGCGGTTATATTACAGTTTGCAGTTTATTTATGAGGCGACAGTGTCAGTCTATCTGTCAGGGAGAGACATGTGTAATTGGAGGAGGCTTCCTAGAAAGAGCTTGGAAGGCTCTGCAGAGCAAAGCAAAAACCCTGGACAATATTCCTGCTTCATGCCTGAAAATCAATAACCCAGACCCCAGTGGTGAACGCACGCAAGATAGACCCCACACAGCGGCGAGCTGTTTCCCTGTCCACTCCCCCTCACACCCCTCAATCTTCCTTTCCTCCACATTAGGCCACAAACTCAGCTGTGTGTGTCCAGTGTTGGGTAAAACACTCTCCATATCCCTCTCTTCATTCCATTTTTTTTTTTTTTGTTTCCCAGTTGACGTCTTTCGCTTCTCATTTACTGCTCTCTTCAACAAGCTGGGTTGCAGAACGCTGGTGAAGGATACTGGGAAATAGCTCTAAAATGATTCATCATCTGGCTGACCTTTACCACATGCATGCATTTTTTGTGCCTGCGAGTGTATGTGTAAGAGAGAGAGAGAGAAAGAGAGGAGCGAAGAGTGAGTGGGGGGAAGGGGAGGTGGAGGCGTGCAAATTTCTTGTTTTAATTTCTCAATTGGCTCTTAACCAGGGGTCAAAGGTTGGCTTAGCACAACAGCTTTGACAAGATAAGCACCTGTTTCTCTGCTGGTAGAGGCCAGAGTTATCCTATTACCCTCAATATGTAAACCTCTCAAAGGACCTGTACACACATACGTAAATACTGACGTAAATATGGGAAAACACCAGCGCTGCTCTCTCAGGGAAAACACTAACACTGTCAACACCTTCCACCCCCGTAACTTCAGAGACATCCAGTATTACCTGACTACAAACTCCTCATCAAGAGCTTTGTTTTGAGCTGCGTTTGATGCTTTGTTTACCTCGTTAGTAGCAAATCTGTAATTGAATGCTTCAGGATGCTCATTACACTTCACAAGTTAAGAGAAGATGCCTTATATAAAAGGTGCTGGCACGGATATCTCTGAGGGCACGTAGTCCTTTGGGTTGGCATTGCTGTATTTTTAGACAGTAAATAGGCACAAAGAAACCACCTTTTTCTGCCACATTTTAGCACCCATAATTTGACCCACCCCTTGTTTATACTCCCTGAGGCCTGCCTGATCTTTTTGTTTTTCTGCTGGTAGATGATGGGGGGGGGGGTCACCCATAACTGGACAGACACACACAACCCCGATTCCAAAGACGTTGGGACAGAATGTGATTGTGAACTTCTTTTTGATACATACTTAACTGAAAACAGTACAAAGACAATATATCTGTTTTATACCTCCAAATATATGCTTATGCCTGGTGCACACAGCAGGATTTTCAAATCTTAAGTGATTTTAAAGAATCTAAAAATGTGGGAGAGCACAGACATAACAGCAGATTTAACCAGTTTTTTATACTTTAATCGTGAATGCACACACCAGATGACTCAGGTATGATGCAGGACCGGACAGTTGCCATTTATACTAAACGATTTCAGAGTGATGATTGCAGGGACTTTGGATGTCACAGAAATTAACGTGATCAAATGTGACTCCAGAAAAAACAAACAAAGAAGCGGACCGTTGCCAGCTTGCTGCATTTGTGTGAGCTATGCTTTGAACCGAAAACAAAAATAAGAGGAAAAAACTGTGGATGAAGACATGGCTGAGAACTTAACATTGCAGCAATTGCAGCTGAATATTCCATCACTGTTCCATTCAAACAACATACAAGATTCATTTCACAATTCAAAATCAGAGACCCAGATCCTGTTGGTAACATTAAGATGGAGTCTGTAAACCTCTCATACTGCAGGATTATTTGGGGACAAAATCTGTTCAGACCAGCCTCAAATCTGGAAAACCCCCCTCAATTGTCAGGAGGGGCGAATCAGAACCAAAATCTACAGAGTTATTGTCTGATATGGGGCCAGCATTATTCTGATTTTGATGCAGCAACATGTTTGGAACAAGTTGGGACAGGAGCAACTAAAGACTGGGAAGAGATGTGGAATGCTCCAAAAACACCTGTTTGGAACATTCCACAGGTAAACAGGTTCTTTGGTAACAGGTGAGAGTATCATGATTGAGTATGAAAGGGGCATCCTGGAAAGGCTCAGTTGTTCAAAAGCGAGGATGGAGCGAGGTTCACCACTTTGTGAACACATTGTAAAACGGATATTCCTATATGGGCTCAGGAACACACAGTTCATCAGCAGCTTTCCAACTGTTTTAGAATGTGAGCTGCACATTTTAACAGTTATTTTCTCCATTCTCTCCATATTAATCCATCAAAGCAAGGCAGGAATAGCTTCATTAACTCAATGATGGAGCCAATCAGACAGTTCTGGGTGGCTCTGAAGTCTCAGTAGACCAGGGCTGGTTTTAGATGGCATGTTAAGTTTTCACACTTGTGAGGTGAGGTTGGCCAAAGCTCCAAAACCCAAAGACCCAGAGACAGAGCGAGGCAGTCTGTTGACGTGTTGAGCTCTGCCTCTGGATTTTCCTCTTCTCCAAGTCAGATTGCTGTTTTGATAGGAGCCGAAGTGAAATTGGAGCTTGGAGTCGTTGTTATGTACGCTGTAAACATCTTCCTCTACTGCTCTGTCAGTACTCCCATACAGTGAATAAAAGAGTTTCCTTATGTGTTTGTTTTCCTTTTCATTTCCATTTTTAACTCACTCTCTCTAATAACTGACTGTGCCATGCACTCCTGCAGAGACTGTGTGTAAGTGGCTACCGAGCCGATGGGCACTGTGTGTGGTACCCAGCCAAAGTGCGACTGTGTGTGTCTGACAGGCAGCACTGTTAATCCATACATGAGTAAGGGGTCATATTGCTCAGGAGCGTGTGTGTGTTTTTCATGCCGGTGGTGGTGGTGGTGGTGGTGGGGGGTTGCACTGTACATGCCATTGTGTGTTTGTGTGCGTGTAAGTGTCTCCCCTCACCATTCGTAGTTAATTAGGTATGGTGATGTGAGTATGTTGCAGGCTCACATGATCAAACGCAGTGGGTTGAATGTGAAACCGTACAGGGACCAGAGGAAGCAGTCACGAAAGCCGTCTTGGCAGTCAGTGTGTGTGTGTGTGTGTGTGTGTGTGTGTGTGTGTGTGTGTGTGTGTGTGTGTGTGTGAACACCGTCGCTCCAAGCCTGGCTGGAATGCTCTCTGGATGCTGTGGCCTTTCACTAAGCCTGGGCTTTCTGCTGTATTAATCACCCTCCGCAAGGTTTGATTTCTTGGCCTAGAGCACTGAGTCTGAGGCCTTGACACTCGACTCTGCTTCTTGAGTCGTCTGTGAACATCAAGTCAGCATGGTTTCCCACAGCATGTGCTTTCAGATGTGTGCAAACGCATGAGAAGGGAACTAGAGAGATTTGACATGTGTATGGTTGAGGGAGAGTGGAGCAGAGGAGGTGGAGAGGAGATGGGGAGGTGGGGCTGGTTACACGCATCTGTGCGTGACAGCTAAAACTGGCAGACCTGATAAGAAGGGTCGGTCCAAATGAATGGGGGTCAGCGCTGGAGTGGTGCAGTAGGGATCCAGTGTGGGTAGGAGAGGCAGTCAGGGGGACAGGGGTCCCAGAGGTCACAGAGTCACACAGACAGGGTGTGTAGCCTTACATTGTTCTGAGGCAGCCCGGCCGTATGAATGACGGTGTGTCACCATGAAAACACTTTCTCACAATTGTCTGTAAGAATGTGTGTACTCATGAATTTTGTGCTCATGTACTGGAGGCTGACAGAAGATATGTGTAGATATTTAATTTAGACAGAGAGGTAAATGCAGAACTGCCAGGTAAAATGTAATTAAACTTAACTTAAACCGTTGTACAATAAAAGACAAGGTAGTATAATAATTATGATATAATTTTACTCTTCTTATTTCCGGGGAGCCCTTCTCTGTTGCTCTTCCAGAGGTTTCTTCCATTCATCTCACATCGAAATGTTTTTTGGTGAGACATTTGCCTTATCTGAACTGAGGGTCTGAGGATAGAAGGTGTGCATTGTTTTGTGCACGACTTTGGGCTGTACGCACAAAACTGACTTAATATCTCACATGGCTGCAGGGATAGAGGATAGAAGTAAAGTGGGTGAGTGAACCATCACACCACCATTGGATTTTCTCTGGTTACTGGATGACCAATCTTGTGCATAATGTCACTTATCACCTATGCCAATTTTTTTGAGGGGATAATTTCCTTTCACATTGGGCAACATGAAGAAAACAACAAGTTGTTTCTTCCACTTCTACTGACAGTACTCAAATTCAAATACTATCAACAGAAAAATTCAACCACAGTCTAGACAGGGTCATGCACTTAGCTTAACATTAAAGAACAATATTTTTTGTCAGGATCGCATGTCCATCAAAGGTCCAGTGTGTAGGGTTTAGTGGCATCTAGCGGTTAGGTTGCAGACTGCAACCAACTGAATACTTCTCACTTCACCCTCTTCTATAGTGGTTGTGGAAAATGTGAAAGGGTCTCCGTAAAGCCAGTGTTTGGTTTGTCTGTTCTGGGCTACTGTAGAAACATGGTGGTGCAGGATGACAGACTCCATGGAAGAGAACCCGCTCACTCTGTAGATATAAAAAGCTCATTCTAAGGTAACAAAACCCAATATTTTTTATCTTCAGGTGATTATACAGTGATGAAAACACAACTATGAATATTATATTACCTTTCTGCAATAAATCCCTTAAATCCTGCACATCGGTCCTTTAAGAGTTGCAGCTGTTTTGTTTTGTTCACATCATTTGTGACCCCTGACTGTGTTAGTTTGAGCTTTCGCAAACCTTCCTGTTGAGTCTTAAACTTTAGGTGAAAAACTTAAGGAAATGAAGCTTATCTGTTCAACAAGTTAACGATATTTCAGGAAATTGTAAATGGAGGGGAGTCGTTTTCTTTTGTACGTCAGGGGCAAGATAGGCAGTGTGGAAATACCTTGAAACCAGATGTAATTCTATAATTCTCCAGCTCTTATTTGTGTGTGTGTGTGTGTGAGTGCGTGTGTGTGTTTTGTTAGCTTTGGGTTGGCACTGCCACTTTAATGACTGAGAGCTGCCCAGTCTTAAGCCTGGACTACTTTGGACTACACACCCTGTCTCTCTCACACAGAGCCTTTGCTTGAGTTCTCTTGTTACTGGAGGGAATCTGTCAGTGTGACGCAGCACTAGTTTGTCTTGGCGGCCACTCCACTGCTATGGGATACAGATGTTAACGGTCTGTGTGTGTTTCCCAATTAAAGCATTAATCCAAATCAACGCAAATGATCACACACGGCGTTACGACAACCAGGGAGGCCCCTCTTACTCTCTCTCTACTTCTCTTTCCTGCTCTCCAGCTCCGCCCTCCCTCTCTTTCTTCTTAAATGTCCATCTTTTCTCACCCTGTGGCCTCTTTAATTGTCTCCATCACCTCTTCAGTTCATCAGTGTAATCCACCTCTCTCCTCCCTCCTCCCTCTCCCCCCTGTGATTACTCACCCTGCATTCCTTCAGCATGCATCAAAGCAGCCAATGCTAAATGTGGAAAAAGTGAATGTGGAGAGGAGGAAGACAATAGCGCAATGAGACTCCGCTCTGTCGACCATTTCATTTTTCCACTATTTTCTAAGATTCAAATGTGTTTATTTTCCTCTCTCTGCAGCAGCTATATGGTATACTGTATATTACACAACTATAGGAGGCATATAATTTAACACAATGACAGATTTCAAGCTTCTCAATGATAGCCTTTAATTCAGAGGGATAACACGACTTTTAAGGGCATTTCAAACTTTCATGGTAACGTATGGGTGCAAACGCATACACACACCAACCATCCACCCACCCATCCACCCACCCACTCAATGATGTGCACTCTCACACATGTTCAGGTCCCAAACATCCTGCTGCAGCTTACACTAACTCATCATGTGTACAAACAAATGTCTTGAGGAGGCAGGACTCGCTTCAGAGAATAACACCCACCTGCGCAGGTCAAACAGTTCACAAGTTAGTGGCCTCACAGATATGTTTGCACACCAAACACTTACACATTCATGACCCAGTGCTTATTGAAAACCCTTTTGCTTTCACCCGAAGCACGCACACACATGCGCTCACACACACACTGACACATGCAGCACATACTATACTCCCACTTCAAACATGTTTCTGAATGTATTCACAGAGCCAAGCAAGCTTAACAATGGCCAGATATAGAGAAATTCTGAGTAAACAGTCAAAATATGGCTGCAGGCATGGAGGGGATGAGCTCCATCTGGAGAAGCTGATGCCAGATACGTGTGTGTGTGTGTGTATGTGTGTGTGTGTGTGTGTGTGTGTGTGTGTCTGTGCATGCTCTTGTACAATGGCAGTTCTGAAAATGAAGATGTCAATGTCCTTGTGTATGTGTGTGCAGTGTGGGGCGTCTGCATGTGTGTGTTCCCCTGTCCTCCCAAACCAAACACAGTTAACAGTAGCCTGCTGTCATAACACCCTGCCATTCTACAATGGAGGCCGTTGTTCATTCTAAACAGGCAGAGAGGAGAAGAGCGAGAGAAATTCTGGAGAAGAAAGGACAGACGACAAAGCTGAGGGCACAGCAGCCGAATGGTGAGAGGTACAATGAAAGAGTGAACGTGGAGAGGTAGAGAAAGTGTAGAAGTGAGATACTGACCAGGCTGATTATTGTGTTGTGAGCAGGAGGCAGGTTACTGAACGGTGCCAACAGGAAGTTCAACAGATGACTGAGGCTGAGAAAACCATCAGTACACTCACTGAGGTCTTAAAGCATCCGTGTGTGCATCTGGACATATGTGTGTTTGCGTATCTGCTTGTGAGCAACTTACTGTGCATCGATGTCTGTATTTATAGTATGTATGTCCATGTGTCCCCACACTGTGAGGACATAAATCTGTTTACACAGTTACATTATGAGGACTTGCCTTCCTTATGGGGACAAAATCCAAGACCCCTTAGTGTAAATCATTATATTTTACGGTGAAGGCTTGGGTTAAGACTGTGTGTGTGTGTGTGTGTGTGTGTGTGTGTGTGTCTTGTATTTGCTACATAGTGAGGACTGGAACAAGCTTTTAACCAACACATTGAGGACAGTTTTGGAAAGTGAGCACATTTTGGTCGATCTTCACAACTTCAAAAGAATGTTTGAAGGAAAAGATGTAGTTGTAAGGGTTACGTTTAGGTTTGGGTTCAGGCTAAGAATTTAGCTGTGATGGTTAAGGTTAGGGTAGGGGGCTGGGGAATACATTATATCAATGACTGTCATCACAAGGATGGAAGTACAAATATGTGTGAATGTGCTTGTGTGTGGGTCAGTTGGTCATCTACATACACCGATTGTTGTTCTTGGAAAAATATCTAATATATTCACAAATGACCTGTAAATCAAAGTTTTAATGGGACTAAATGATCAGATTTTTCCTGTAAAATTGTGCGCCTGGATGTCTAATGTGAATTGTTTTATTATAGATTTAAGAATTGAATAAATCTGAATAAATACATATGTTCAAAAGTCTTCTGTTTCGTAATACAAAAAACAAGTCTCCATGTGAATTTGCGTGTGAACCCAGGACACAAAAATACTCGGCAGCAAAGTAACTCTAAATTGGTCTCTGATGGTGGTGAATTTCAAAATTTCCTTTGAGGCCGACTCACAATAACACGCAGCCTAAACAGTGAAAATGGAGGAACACACACAGACTCTCACACACAGGCTTTCAGTTGGGGGGTCCAGTGTAAACAACAATGACATGATTTTATTTTCCTCTTTTCCAGTATGCAGTAAAACAACTTTCACGCTTGCACTTTCTTTCTATTCCTCCGCTTTTCAACGAGTACGAGCAGGAGGATATAAGAAGGCTCGTTAAACACATTTCGCTGTGAAATGTCCAAGTACAAATTCTTAGTTCACCCTCTGATAAGTCATAACAGACTTTAATTCAGATATCAGCAACTTTTTTATAGGAATACAAACAGCTTTTCTTTTAAACTCCTCAGTCTCCCACAACCTGTATACCCATCCTTTAATTGACCAAACGTATGTAAAATTGTCTTAACTAATGTGAACAGATGCAGAGGAAAGCTCAAAAATTATGTGTGAACCTAATTTTATTTTTCTGAGCCCATTCAAAATTATGTGAATCATCATAAGAAATTTGTTGCAAAATGTTTTACACAGAATCATTTATCACGAAAAGTATAAATTACAGCTGAAAATTAGGATGGAAATTTTCAAATGAAATAAAATCATCTTTTTTTGTTTCAGTTTTGCAGTTTTTGAACTAACCTTTATTGATTTTAGATTAGAGAAGACGAGGCTTTGCCCAAAATAACTACAACTAAGCTCCCTACCCACAAAGCCTTTAATTCTCTGGATGCCCATAAACCTTAAATTAAATCTGTTAAAATTACAGAACTACTGAAAAGAAAAACGAGGGGATTTTTACTAGATTACTACACCAACTAAATCCTCTGAAATTACAGAACAACTATAGACAACGTTTCATTTCATTTCATTAAATTATTTGGCGAATGACTTTTGATGTTTCTAATATTTTTAGGAGAATTTCATTTTTTAATTTTACGCGTCCATCATACCTGACTACATCCAATTTCATAACTTCAGATGTGCCCTTCAGAAAGTGTGTGGGGTAGTTTGACTCTTTTGTTGCTCATCCTCTCTTGCCCCATCACTGTGGCGCTCTGCTGAATTACAGGGTAAGAGCGCCACCTAATAACAGGCTGCACCGTGAGTTCTACTCCAGACCCATTTTGTGGACGGATACCTGATACCTTAACTCATTCTATCATTGTCATCTAAAATGCATGGCTCTAATTAACTGTAAATATAGGTGATTTTTTTCTCCTCCAAATTATGCACATGGCGCTCTCTCATTTGAACTGACTTCGAAAATCGAAACACATTGTGAAACGTATATAAATATGAAGTGAAAAATTAACTCAAATTATTAAAGTGTAATATTGATTAAAGTGCAACCTGCTCAGTAAACAGGGTTATGGATCCCAGATTTTTTTTTTCTTTTTTTCTCTCTCTCTCTCTCTGGTCAGCCTGAACTTGGCAGTAGTGTTGGCGGACATTTTTCTCTGTCAGGCCGCAGGAGTCAGTACAGCAGAGCCAGCTGCTGAGGCTCACAGCCTGGCCTCTAATTAAAACAGTGGAAAATGAGATAACTCCACAGATCCATCATGGCCGCCGTTGGCTGTCAGAGCGCTCGGGGGCTGCCACCCACCGTATGTTTACACCAGGGCCACTCGGCCTCTCTGCTCTCAGGGTGTTTTTAGAGTCCCGGCCTGATTTCTCTAATGGGCCGAGAGGTTTTTTTAGCCTCCTTCCACCCTTGCTTTGCTGCAAACCTCTCTCCACTCCCACCCCTCCTTCAAGTGTTCCTGATGGGGTTGACAGAGGCTTGGAGTGGCAGGGTACCCCCCCAACCCCCCCACCCCATCCCCTCCTCCCATATTTCCCACCCACTCTGCCTCGTTAGCCCTTCATTTATTAGGCCTTAATGGAAGCTGGGAGTGCTGTGATGTCATGCACTGGTGCACAGAAAGGACAGCTTTTCTCAGTTTTTTTTCTTCCCTCATCCTTTAGCTGTGCCTCAGATTCTTCATTCATGTCCAACAATTTTCCATTTCTCCCGTGTCTGCTTACAGCATCCTTCTTGCTTATGTCAGGTGTTCACCAAAGACTTTGCACAGAAGGGAGCAAGGCCAGTCTAGCGGATCTGTTGCGAGGTCGTGCATGGGGTGTGAGGGAGGGTATGGAGGTGCACAGCACGCCATGGTCAGCAATTCATTTATGGGCAGAGACCTGGAACGTGCCTGTGCTGCCTGACTATTTCGTGTTATTTTGACAGCTGCCATTTAAAAGAGAATAAAACTGCCGCTGTGATTAGAGTCAGAGGCATAAGCTGTCTTCATTCTTGCTGAATAATGGCAGAGTGTTAGCAGATCTCCTTCAACCTCTCATGCCAACCTCGCTAATGATCCTTAGGCCTCTTCCACAGCTTTTGCCAACACGCCGCAGAGGAATCCAACTACCAGCTCTGTTTCCTTTCCACAGGCAGAAAACAGCAGCCATTTACACTGGAAGGAATGTGGAGGTAGAGTTGAAGGACTTGTCACAGCTGGAGACATGTTAGCAGCCTGTTAGCAGCTTTGAAATGCCAATTGTTGGAAAATAATCCACAAATTAGCTTTTCTAATGCCGTCTTGACAGCAGAAAAGTTTTCTCTGCTGAGATTTTAATGATTTAACAGTTAGTCTAATAGAATGCCCCGTATATCTGATGACAGGTATTTACAAAATACATAGATTACATGACTGGTGCGTTGCTTTTTATGGCATCCAGCTGTTGTTAGTTGTAAAATAGTATCCATTATTGATCCTGAACAAGGAATCTTTACCCATTGATTAGAATTTGATGATTTGATGGTCAAAAGCTTGAATGCTGGGAAGATGAGCAAAATGCTAGATGACAAGTAAGTGTGTCTGTGTTTCAGCAACACATCACTTCAGATTAAATGTCATTACATAAACCCCACTGACCCAGCCGCTGTGATGGCAGCTAATGTAATGACAGAGACCAAAATATGATACTTTGTCCTGTAACTGGATCTGTGTTTTTGTTTCATTTCAGAGGCGTGTGCACCAATCTTGTTCAGCAGTATGTGCCTCATTTAAAAATCAAGCAGGGATCATTACAACATCACCCTCTCTCTCTCTCTCTCTCTCTCTCTCTCTCTCTCTCTCTCTCTGTGTCAGTAGTAGCTCACACATTTTCAGACATCAACAGATGTCAAATTACTCCACAATTAGCCCAATGGGCCTCCTTGCATGACTGCATTGTGTGCTTTTGCAGTGAGGGCTTGGTAGATTGGGCTTTTGATTTCAAACATGACAAGTCATCCATCACGCTGAACTCCTTCTCTCCTCACTCCTCTGCTCACTCCTCTCTTTCTTCAGCTCTCTCCCTCTCTACCAAAGGCTTTCTCCATGCTCCCTCTCTCTTGCCCTGACCTCCTTGTACACTTACTTGCTCTTTTTCTGCCCCCCTGAGTTTGTCCCCTCCCTCCTGTCACTCTCAGTCAGGATGAAAAAAGGTCAGTGTGAGAGTCGGCTAAGAGAAAGAACAGGAGAGTAAACAGGGGAGAGAGATCAAGAGCATTTTACACCCGGTATAAATATTTGCAGAAATGTGGCTGGAACACGTGGAACACACATGAAGGAACAGAGAGATGGGAAAACGTTGCTGCAGCCGGATTTCTGAACACATGCACATGAGAGCCACATGCACATATACACAAACCTACAACAAAGTCTTTCTTAAATCTTTCTGTATTGATGGCATTTAGGCTGGCAGAGTGTTGTAGTGAGTGGAGAGACCACCCCTCAACCAAAGGGCTTCTGGTGCAGACCCTCATGTCAGTAATAATCTGCCCTGCTGTCGTGTCCTTGGGCACAGTAATGAATCCTGCTCCAATCCTCCTCCAGCTGACCATGTGCTTCATATAAAAAACATCCCATGTGAATATCACTTCAGTGCCAATGATTATTACTTTAAGAGGCAGAATATAATCTTAGCAGGACTCATGTGAAGTTACACTGGATAATGTGACCTGCAGACATGTTGAAGAGGTTTAACTCACTCACTGTTGTCAACTACCTGTCAAACTCATGTCAGCTGACTGGATGCTGAGCTTGAGTTGCACACAGCTGGTCTCAGTCTCAACACCTCCCCCTGTAATTACTGATAAACATGCAAACACCCAGTGATGCCACTGAGCGTCTTGCCTGTGATAGATAGACAGGTGAGGAGACCCTGTCACCGAGAGTGTGATAGCTTAAATGAAGCAGCCAGGTGCTGACAGCGAGATAAGTCTCTGTGGATGATACATAACATGGCAGAGTAGCAAAATCAGACCTGATCTCCCATGCTAATGGTACTGACAAAGAGTGAGATGAAATGGTGAAGAGGTGAACATTTAATGGCACCAAGGGGTTCATAAAAGTTGAAGGAAAGGAAAATTATAAACAGGCTGAAATAGTAATTTCCCATGTGTGTTTGGGAAACAGAGGAATGAAAAAGAGTGTAAATTAATCATCAGTTGATTGAGGTTGGATCTTCAAAAATCCAAGATGATAGAAACAGAAAGGATTACAACTAACAGCAGGAAAGACCATATGGGCAAGGGTTTGTGTGTGTGTGTGGAAGGACATTTAAGTGATGGAGAAGATCAAGATAATTGAGATTTGGCTCGTTGGACATCTGTGTGTGTAATCCTGCTATACTGCTCTCTGCAGCTGCACTGCTGAAGAGAGCAGAACATCAGCGCTGCCTTAAAAGGAGGGAAACATCCTGCAGACACAGAGACACAGGCATGACAAGAGAGGGCAGCTCTCCGTGCATTGCTCCCTGCTCCATTCGCCACAGTCACATTGTCTGAGCGTTCAATCCCACCTCTGTTTCCATCTCTGCATCTCTCTGACTCTCTGTTTCAAAGGCAGACTCATGCAGAACTCTCTCTGTTCAGTGTCTTGTTTGAAAGAAAACATGCAGCGTGAAGTAAAGTCTCACGTCTACATATATTCTCTTCCACAGGGCCCACCATGTTGAGCTGCCATGTTTCTACAGAAGCCCAGAACAGGCAAACCAAACACTGGCTAAAGAGGGGGCTTTTCGTGTTCTCACGTTTTTAGTGGCCACCATAGGTTCTCCTACACGCTTGAAAGCAGAGTGTGAGGCGAGCAGTATTCACTTTGTTGCAATCTGCAACCTCACCTCAAGATGCTGCTAAATCATACACACTGATCCTTTAACTCCACTGGTTATTATGTAAAAGTGTTTGTTTGGTGTGCATAATCTCTATAATAGTAAAGCTGAAAGATAGTAAAATGTGCCAGTTCATTTCTCAAGTTCCAACACTTGAGAAAACATTCATCCAAATGCATGTACATTGTAATCCATTTTCTGTAAATTCCATAGGTCTGCTGCTTTGCCACATGACATTTGATAGTACCAGCTGTGTGAAATAGAGATTCACATCAAAGGCTAAATCAAATCAATCCATTTTCAGCTGTTTTACTAAAATGTATGTGCTATGTGATACATTCAGCATTGAAGGGATAACCCTAAACTTATTGATTTTGAATCTGGCAAGAAAAACACTGGAAATAAAGAATAAATAAGCAACGACATCTGACCCGATTGATGAAAATGTGAAATTGTGCACACTGTCAAATGTTGACATATTTTTTTTTTTTCAAATATTACTGAGATTTGAGATCTGAAGAAATTTAGGTTGCACCTGTCTATTTGATAATAGCAATATAGTTTTAAATATATTTGTTTTCTGTTAATGACATTGCACTCTACCGGATGGCAGAATATCATCAATAACAAGAGGTATGCGGTAGAAATGTTTATGCTTAATCTGTGATAACCACATAATTTAAGAACATCAAAATTTTCAAGGCAGCGGTCTGACAACATCACTCTAAAAAAAACAGGCAACAGAAACACAGAGATTACTACTGAAACCATTACTATGAATCTTAGATTCCATGTCTGCTAGTAGGTCCCACTAAATCCTCCACACTGTACCTTTAACTTACTCAAACCTTGAGCCACTACATCCCATCCCATCATTCATTATCTCTGTGTTAGGAGGGTTAAAAGGCCATCAGCAGCCCATGCCTCCTCCCTGTTCAGCCCACTGTAACCTCCAGGCCACTTGTCTGAGGCTTCAAATGCCCTCTGCAGCACAGGGTAATTGAGTAGTGAACAGATAAGGAAACTGGCTGGGCTGATCTGTTGGTATGAGCAGGGAGGGGAACAGGGGGTCCCAAGAGCAAAAGGGTCATTTGGCTGCTCTCTCTGGATTGGCAGAGGAATGTCAGAAGCAATAAGAAAGATTTTATAGACCTACTTACCGTAAAGAAGGGTGATTCTAAAAAAGTGAAATGAAAATACAAAAGCACACTTGACTCCTCAGATTTTTCAGTTTTGCATTACCCCAGAACAGTTAAGTTGAAAAGTTTAGAAACGCATCTACCAATTGAATGACATTTATGTCCACATGGTTTCATAATTAGGTCAGCATTTTGCAAAATACGCTTATACATATGAAGCTACAGCTAGCAGCCAGTTAGCTAAGCTTAGCAGAAAGACTGGAAACAGGGGGAAACAGCTAGCATGGCTCTGTCCGAAAGAAACAAAATGTGCCTACACTTTGTTTTTTGTATGAATTAAGCATAAACAAACACGAATGTGTTTATTAGTGAGCTTCACAGTTGCTGGTAGGCATATTTGGTTCCCTTTGTAACTTGTTTTAAGTTAAGCTAAGCTAACCAACAGCTTGCAATAGCTTCATATTTATCCAATGGATAAACTTATTAATCTTGACCTGGTCATACTGCAAAAATAATCAGCCACACGCTGCTCCCTCCCTCTCTGTATCTGTTCATTCTTTGGTGCTTTCTGTGCTGCTGCTGCTGCTGCTGCTGCTGCTGAGTGCTACATGGTGCAGGGCTGTGGTGTTGCTGTCATTTCCAGCTGCTCACTCTATCAGCTGTCATCACTTCCACAAGACCACCACTGCCAATTAATTCTCTGCGATCCATGAGCTACTATTCAAGATCTGTTTTTGTGTACTATTCTTGGGAGCTACATCAGCGGTGTTCAAGGCTGTGACGTCACCCTGGAGGCAGCTGTTTTTATTCTTATGTCCTCCTTGTACCCACACTCAGGGGCTGGCAGAGTGCTGAGTAATAGCTTGATGCTGAGGAACTTTTCATGCTGTTTTTACTTGTTGAGAAGTAAATTATCTCACTAAAATTTCTCCTTCCTGCTATACTAAAATTCTTTGAGTTCTTTGAGTCATCTCTCTTATATATTTGTGCAAAGACACCTTCTTCAAGTTATTTTCTACCAAGCCTGGTTCTGAATCTTCCCACGTCTGATTTTCGTGATTCAAATAATGAATGACATAAAACAAAATTCAGTCAAACCTTCAGGCTAATTTTCCTCCAGTATCACAAGCACAATTTCAGCAAACCAAAACTTGCATGTAAGTGATAGGCCAGCACATACTGGTAATACAGAATAATGAGTTTGAGGTGTGTTCAGGATTATGTTGTGCTGCAGTCACAGAGTGAGATTAGGAGAAGGGGGGTAATGAACCCTAGGGTCCTGTGCTGGCCCAGTAATGGCCCAGTTTTATCATCCTACGACTTCCTGTAGCCTCCTCTCCTGGGAAGGCCTGCTGGAGCTCTGCTGGAAGCCCTCTGATAAAAACCCTGGCTAATGTTCACATGCTGCTGGGAACAAGAGAGAGAGAAAGAGAGAGAGAGAGAGAGGGCAGAAACAGTGACGGGGGTAAAGAGAAAAAGCGAGAGAAGACAAATTTTAGGAGTCATAGAAACAGAAAGAAACAATCTACCATGCTGTGGTTACACCTCTCAACATGCTCAAAATAACGTGATAAAATACAGTGTGGGGCCGTGGTGACCAGCCCATGAGAACACACACTCTCAGAGACATGTGTCACATGTGGGTAGCTGTAAGACAGTGGAAAAGTGACCAGAGTGTAAGAGCGAGCAGATGAGGGGAGGGACGACTGTTATTTTGGTGTTTTTGGCCCCAGATGAGAGTAATTCCAGTCAGAGGATAGGCATGCTGGACACCAGGCATGAAAAACCATGGGAGCAAGACGCAGGAAGAAGAGTGATGATGATCACACAGCCTCAGATGATCCCTGGGTACCACGCTGGCTTCCTGTGTTGGGAAACTGACTAAGACATTTAGAAATGGGTAAAGAGTGAAGGAAAAGGTACAACAAAGGGTAACGAGGTGAGAAATGTATCAGTGGTAATCAAGCTGTAAGAACTGAAAACTCCCCAGAGATCTCAGTAAAGGAACAAAATAAGAAAAAAAGAAAGACAGTGAAGATAAATCGATAAGGACACACAGAGCTTTGTTTGTTACTGTGTATGTGTGTTATAAATGACCTTATGCTGACAGAGGTTGAGAAAGTCACCAGAGTGTCACAGCACATCCGTAAATCTTATGGCAGATTCTCAGTTTGTGGATGTTTGAGTGACATTTTCTCACATATCTGAGGAGTATCTGCTTTTCTTTAAGATGAACTGCTGTCATACAATCTATCATATTTTTTTACAGCAATAGTGTAACTGAAAGTTATCACATTCACATAACTGTGTCTGGCCTTTAATAAATCAGGTTTCAGTGGCCTGTTTCTGCCCACAGGAGATTGCAGACACAAGCTCATCTGAAAGCAAGCTTTTTCAGGCACAGGCAAACTAACTGTTTTGTTACTGTTTATGCATTAATTCCACGATGGCTTGTTATGTTGTTTTGTGCTTTTTATATTAATGTAGTTATTTCACTTACAAATACCTTGTAGCCAAAACCCCTCTGTTAAAACCCACTGAATAAGGTCAAAATACATTATCCTCAGGCTTTAAAGCACAAGCAGTCATATGTTATTGGCTCCTCTTTACCCCAAATCACCACTGATGTCAGTTATTTATGTGTTTCTAGCTTTTTGAACAGACATTTCCTGGATATGTTCACTCACAGGTCCCCTAAATTACCACCGTGTGCTCTGTATTTGTTTTTGTTTTTTCAAACTTGATAATCAGTGCAGAATTTGAAAAACATAGACAGCTATAGAAAACTACAACAAAGTTGAGATTATATTTCTGAGGTAGCTAAGCAACTAATTATGCGGCTAACACTGGACACACCATTTAATGTTGCATCCAGTGGTGTTCTTGCCAGCTTGTTTGTCAGTTCATACAGGAGGGAAATACAGTTTTAATGTGAGGCATGTTAACTTTTTCTGTAGCTCGACCTTCAGCTGACTCAGGTTGTACTCAATGAAGACAAAGCACTTGCACATGTCAACATTGGTAACATGGTAACATTGGGTAGATGCAGGAAAGTATGACATGCAGTCTTATATCTTATCTCTGTCAGACATGTTTGGAGCTTGTCAAACTCAATGTACATAGGGGACACTTGGGCTAGCTTTAGAGGAGAGAAGATGATCATTTAGCTGAGAGTATGGACAGAAAACAAGAGAATAAGTCTGATGAAAGAAACTGTCCATCGGAAGATACATCGTCTGACAGGGGGTAGTACATGTTTCATCATGTAGAATAATATTTTATTTCAGGAGATAAAAGGGTTTCTTGATGTGGGACACAGGAAGCGTGCTCTCTCCACAGTGCCGTCTGGGTGGGGCAGACACACAATGCTGAATGAATTCCATTAGGGCCTAAATTACCTTTAATAATAAAACAACAGGCAATTACTGGGGCGCCATTAGCGTGGTATTGAGGTGTTTGCTCGTGCGTGTGGCGCGGGCCTGACATATGGTTCGGCTCACGGCAAGCCCACCGTTATAAAGCTAACATTGTCATGACTGATGTATGGTGGTGCGGTAGTGGGCTCTGAAAGATCCATTTGTCTTCTCAATTAAAGCTGAGAGGGGGAAGAGAGGAACGGGATATGGGGGCAGGGAGGTGAGGGGGCTACCCCCTGTGCGGTCCGCACTTAGGAACATGTGGTGGGGGCGAAGCTGTGTGTATTTGTGTGTTTGCAAGAGAGAGAGTGAACAAGTGTGTGTCGGACAGTTGGATGCAGGCCAGATGAAGCCTGGGAGTTGTTTTGGCAGCTCCTTTTCACCTAAATGCCCCTATCCTCCCACTTTACTCCCTTCTCCCATATCTTTCCCTTGCCATATTCCCCACCCCTCTCCATTTTGCCATGCAGCCAGGAATCTCTTCCCTGGGGCAGAGGCCACTTTAATGTGGGAAGCCTAGCAAAGGCAATCAGAGACCCAGACTCTCCTACGCCATACACACACACAGACGCACACATAAACTTGCACTTAAACATAGACACGCACTCTGAGTAGTCTCTTATCTGACTTGACGACATGGCATGCATGTTCTCTATTTCCCGCCGTGGTCTAACACTGTCTCACCATCAAGGACTACAACCTAGATAAGACCAAATGAGGGAGAAGGGAAAAGAGGGGAGCAATTATTTCGAGGTTTAAAACTCTTAACTTTTTTACTCATAAGGGTATAGCTTTCAACAACTAGTTAGATAATTATACTATCTACAAAGACGTTCTTTGATGCTTGTCAGCTCGTCCGGTTCATACATGGTGTTTTTCATCTCATTTTATCTGACAAATTAACTTAAGTACAGCACCACTTAGCATGGACTATTTTCTCCTTCTGAGGGTGTATTAATTGGGGTAGCTGATGAATCAGACCTGGGAAATTCAGTGTATTCTCCACCGCTGCTGATTCTTTCACCTTCCCACAAATGTTAATAGTGTCACATGATTTGGGAAATACAGCGACAGAATCAAAACACTGAAATCATTACTCTGACAGTATCTGTGTGTAAATCTTTAAGTTGACGGATTTGCAGAACCTTGCTTCTCTGTCTCACTGCGTCACCTACTGAGAAAGACAATGCAAAATTATCACAATTAAAGCTAATTTTAATGCCTTGCTTTGACCGCCAGACTGCAGTGCATTGAGCAAATGCTATTCATTTCTCTTACGATTAGATACACACAAGATTGATAATAGATACTGACAAAAGCCATCAGACTGCCTTATATGACAAGGTTAATTGCTGCCACAAGGGACTGCACAGGCACAAGAAAACACTCACCCAAACCAAATCTCTCTCTGTCTGTCATTCAGGGCCTGAGGTGGTCTGCACTAAACAACCACTGAGACTAAACAACTCTTTGTAATGTCTCATTTGTTATGTGAAGTAGCCTTTCATTAGCATCACAGCTGAAAAAAAAAAAAAAAAAAAGCATAAATGGTCTTCCATATATATCTTGGTCATTTTAAACATAAAAGCTAGTTTATGTAGAACAAAATCCAAAAACTCTGGTTTCTGTGAACGTCAGGAAGCAAATCATATAGTGACGCTCAACTCAAACACTGAAATCGTATTGCATGCATACAAATACTGTATATTCCTATCACTGTATACGTGTGAATATGTGTGTGAGAGAGAGGGAGACAGAGAGAGAGCCAGGGAACATGTCAGGCCAGTAAAAGAAGTATTTGGAAATCTTACGTAAGTACGTAATATTGCATAGTAGAAATACTCCATTAAAAATGCTTCCTTTAACATATTATTTGTGTAAGAAGAAAGTATTGTCAACAGACTTTACTTTAGGTATAAAAAGTAAGAGTTTTTTTGTGTACAATGACTACTTACAAAGTGTTGGTTATTTTATTTAGCAGTACTTTAATATTATTTCATTTTGACATTCTCATGTAAAGAAATGAATCATGAACTTGTATTTAAGACTACTTGAGTAAGTGTACTGAGTTACTTTCCCTCACTGCAGGAGACACACACCTCTTGGTTAGCACTTGAAACAAATACAACTCCATTAACAAAGCTACACATGCACACAAAAAACAAAAAGATAAAAAATAATGGAAATGCCTCTGATCCAAAATCAGAATTCCCCCTTTTTTAATGTCAGCACTAAATACTTAAAGCAGAAGGATTTAAGTGGTGACTGTATTCTGGAGGCAACTTCAACAATGAGCACACACACTGGCTGTGCTAATGCTACTGAGAAATCATAATAAAGGCAGTATTGTTCTGAAATGTCTTATCCCGTCCAACAGCTCCTAATTGGCCCTCCTCATTATCCTGCCTCAGTGGTCCACTGTTGGTGGTATGCAGTGAAATGGTATAGCACTTCTAAGGGGCACAGGGGAAGTGCACTATATGCTCAGTGTGTGATGCTTTTTAATTCAAGGTCTCATCCAATCCCCTGTTGCTGCTTGTTCTGGAACATCTGGAGCAGGCGTTAGCCCTCCCTCTGTGTGTCTAATAACTGCTGGCAGGCCTGAGAGTGCAGACCCAAACACAGCTCATTGGTTGCCTATGAGGCCATACTCCTCCTAGCAAGCTTAGTGATCTTTTATGGAATTGAAGGTTTACCTGTTACAGTACGCAGCACCTTCACCTTATTTCAACTCATGCAGCTGCAGACACTCCTCAGCTGGCTGCCAGTGTTAAACAAAAACAGTGGAGCA
The DNA here is from genome assembly GCA_037975065.1 of Chaetodon trifasciatus. Taxonomy (NCBI): domain Eukaryota; kingdom Metazoa; phylum Chordata; class Actinopteri; order Chaetodontiformes; family Chaetodontidae; genus Chaetodon; species Chaetodon trifasciatus. The sequence goes on from JBBMOE010000001.1 coordinate 15,947,102, forward strand.
TGCAGTGAAGAAGGATGGAGTGCTTTTCTATTGCAGAGTAAATCGACACATGACGCTGTACCAACAGGAACGCCATGTGGGTTGACGTGGCTTTTCGAGCTAACCTCCTCTAACGAGACGCTGGCCGCATTTCCCTTTGTATTTATTGTGAAAATGTATAATAACTTAAACGAGCGGTTTACGGCGGAAATGGTTTGAGCGTGGCCCTCTCGTGTGAAACTGAATCCTCTGCTGCATTATGGAAATGTGAGGCTCGGGGGCGACTGCAAAGCAAACTGAGGCGGCTCTAATAGTGTGGTGCACTCTAATGAAATCAGCAACCCCAGGCCTCAGGAATGAGATCCATGCACGGCTTTTCATTCCCTACATCCTCACCCAAGCCGTCTTTTCAATTGGGCGTTCCAGCGCTGGTTTTAAGAAGAAGAGGCCTCATGTCCCATCTGGCTAAAAGGATGGCAGACTATCTCGGAATCAGCAGCACTTTAGTATGTCAGAGGCACTGTGTTTCCTGCCCGGGTCAGATTGAGAACAGAGAGGGAAGAGATGTTTAATGCACTGAATCATAGGCTACTGTAGTTCTGTACTAAACACACAGACTGGGCTGGAGAAACAGACAATGCCAAGAGTCGTAATTTGAACTTTATATGGATCGTCTGATGAGAAATGGGACAGAATGACAGAAAAAAGAGGTTTCCTTTGGTCATATGGTTGTCTCTGTCTTTCTTTTCTGTCTCACCACAGTGGCAACACTCTTTAAATACAGGCTATCATCTTTTCTGCAGCTGCGTCAAAATACATGTTGCTTCATCTGACCTCTGTTTTAATAATATCCCATTTACATTACCAGTTAGTCTAAGCAAATTCTTGAGTCGGAGTGTGAACCAGCAACACTTTTCAGGGAAATTTCAGAATATAATAAAAACAAATTAAAAATCTTTAATATTGAAAGAAGAAATCAGCATTTCTTCCTCTCAATAATTCTCCCTCAGCTCCTTTACTGAAATCAGGTCTTTAACTTGAGTGACTGATTGATGTTTCAAGGTTTGAGGGGCTTAAATGAGGAGTCAGACCCTTGTAGGGAGGTGAATTTGCGATGTAAGAGACACCCACGCAGCCCCACAGACAGAGAAACCCTTAGGAAGTTCTGGGTTAATTAGATTTGTCCTACAACGCAGCGCAGCCCTTTCCACTTCAAATATTTATGGATCACACGTCAGGAAAACAGACATTCGAGACCTCTCTGAGAGCTGACTAACATGAATTCTCCTCATACTGTGCTGCTCCCCCAACCGCTTACACACACACACACACACCATGGAGGCAGAGACACACACAACAGAAATAGAAGACGAGAATTAAAGTACTTGAACGTTCACTCACTCACATAAGCATTAATCAACTTTCAGCCTGTGATGAGTGCACAGGAATTTGGGTAAATTTAGATTTAATGGCTGTGATTCATAATTCATCTTACTCTTGAGTGCTTTTGCATGTGAAGAAAAACTGATTTGGAAACTCTGAAATGTTATCTGTTTACCTTGATGCTGAAGTGACGTGCAGCACACATTCTAGCCTCAGTTTTTCTTTCAACATCAGTTTATCACCCCATAATTTCTGATCGTGACGTCAATCTGTGTGTTTGTTTGTATGCGTTCATATGCATGTTTGTGCCCACGCACGCTTGTGTCTGTCTTAAGGGAAACTGGATGAGTAACAAATAAAGGTTGCGTAGTGCAGTTTTGGTTTTAGCACATGAAATAAGTGGTGCTAAAAGCTGCTTATACAGAAATTCAGGAGAAAAATCTGTCTGTCTGTCAAGAGAAAAGTGTGTGTGTGTGTGTGTGTGTGTGTGTGTGTGTGTGTGTGTGTGTCTGGAGAAGTTGATTTGTGAATGACAGTGCAGTGTGATAAGAACTCCCTGTCGACTGTTTTGCTTCATGATGGGTCACAGAAGACTCACGATTCTCTGTGACCCCATCCGACACTTCAGGGACACTCTCTGGTTACTGTTTCCCCAGACTTCTGCCTTAACCCCTGCCAATACAGACACACACACACACACACACACACACACACACACGCACACGCACACACGCACGCGCACACACACACACACACACACACACACACACACACATTCATAGCCTTAAATAGCCCTGTCAGACCAATGCTTGGTGCTCTCTAAGAGGAGAGACCAAAAGAGACACGGAGAAATGATGCTAAACGAGAGTTAAGGGGAAAAAGAGAGCGAAAGGAAAGAGATGAGAAAGACAGAAAGAGAAACAAAGAGAAAGTGAGAAAAAGAAAGAGGCCAGGACTCAGAGAGAAAGAGAGTGAGAGAGACAGGGCTGTCTTGAGGGCAGCCAGACGCCTGTTTGCAGCCTGAGAACAGGACTGTCCAACTATCTCTCTTTGTCCTTTACAGCTCTACAAGGCCTGGGAGACGTTTTATAGTAGCAATCACTCAGATCCCTTCGGCTTTTATTCCATCTCTGGATGCCTCAGGATTGTATTCCATTACTGTTTCTATATATAGATGAAGGAAAAGCTTGGACTCATGAGAAACACCAGCAATTAATGAATTCCTTTCTAAAAATTAAGCATATGTGTGTGTGTAAATATATTTATATCTATATATTTTCCATTTATTATTCTTTAATGAAAAATTAATAGAGAATGAAAAACTGACTGAAAACAGTGTGAAATCTAATGAGTGAAATCCTCTCACTAGGTGAAGGTGTTTCCACATTCTGGTGACACTGACCTTGTAAGTTGTCTAAATGCTCGTCTCTGTTTGATATTGAGTGACACAACAGTTCTTCTGTGCCGCAGTGAGATCTGATGTCGACAAGAGCGTTATGCTGCTATTTGATCCAGAGAATGAATGTTGTTTCTGTCCCAGAGGGCGGCTGCTTTTCACTGAGCCTGCTGTGTCTGCTCAGGACCACACAGCCATGGAGCCTGGGACCCTGGGACCCCAAATCATTAGCTATAAGGGGTCTGTGAGACTCTACTTCATGCACCCCACCCCACCCCCCTCTCCTCTCTTCACAGGACTGTTTTAGCCCAATCATGTGCTGCCAGCTGACCGACAGATGCATCAATTATGAGCATTTAGTGCAGCAGATATGTGAAAATATGTGAAAGGGCAACAGGCACCCCAAAGAGTCTCTGAATGATGACCCGGTCAATGTGTGTGTGTGTGTGTGTGTGTGTGTGTGTGTGTGTGTGTGTGTGTGTGTGTGTGTGTGGGTGGGTGGGTGGGTGGATGGATGGGTGTGTGTGTGTGTGTCAGTGTGTGCATGTGTGTATGAGAGAGAGATGCTCTAGAATCCCTAATTTGTGAAGATTTTTAGTTTCAATCTTTTTCAATCTAATAGATTTTCGGCTATTTCTTTATCATTTCTTGATGTAATTTGTTGCACATTTTCTGTATTTTTTTGTATTGATCATACTTTTTAGTGCTATGCTGCAGTTGTGCACTCAAAATAACTTTTGTCAGTAAGCAATTCATCAGCTGCTGCCTGTGGCAAATGCAAACACATTCTGTGCACATCACTGATGTCATTCAAAAGAATGAAATAAAGATGTTTATTTTTTTATGAAGCAGTTTTTTTTAAAATAACAGAGCAGTAATTATGATTTTCTTTTTCAGTGAAGTATCTGTTTCCAGATCATAACCCACAGACCCTCAAAGCATGTTAACGCCACCTAGAGGGGTCTAATAGTAAACCGTACACTCGCTCACTCAGCTGCACATTCGCTGAAATTATGTGACATTGATTAGTGAACATTAAAATAGGTCTTCGGTATTGTAAAGCCTTTCTCGTCTGCCTTATTTGTCCAACATTGTCTGCCATAGAGCTGAATGGAAACTATTTACTTTGCCTTGGACAAAAAATTAATGTCAGATTAATGTGATGTAATGAAATAGACCAAGAAATTAAAGTGGGCTCTATGTGACAATTTTTCATTGATGATGAAAATGTAAGTACCCCTGAAGTGAGATGATAGCTATAAAAATCTGTTCAGTTCAAATAAGCAGAAACATGGTTTTATTTATTTTTGAGAAAACATTAAACATCCATCTTCTGCAAAGTGCAAAAAAGAAATGTCTTTTTTCATATCTTTTTGATGAAATAATGTGTTTATTGTTTCATTTTCAGGCAATAAAAAGGGTTTTTTCTCTCTGCAAAATTAACAGTAGGGTCAAGTTGGCGCCTGGCCTTGACCTGCAGAGTAAACACAACAACTGTAATCTCAGGTGTGATTGTGTTTCATCTGATGTGGAGACATTTCAAATATGAAGGAAATAATTTAATGGTTAATGTCTTTAGAAGAAAATCTGAAGAAATGCTTTACCTGCTGTTCAAAATTTAGATAGATTTTTCTTACATGTCTGAGCCAAATTATTTTATTATCTGCACCAAGATTACAGCCTGCTTACAGCTACACCTGAAGGAGTCACTGATGGCTGAAACAGTAATATTCTGCATTTTCATTTGTCCAATGTCTGTCCTGACTGCTCCCTGATATCACTGATTTATTTTTATTTTTTAAAAAAGACTGATGGCAATTTTCTTCTCTATTTTTGTGACAAATAAATAATACATGTAGGTTCAGGCAGACAAGCAAGGGCCCGGTAGTAGACAGTGCTGAAAAACAGACGGTGCACAGGTGCTATTTTAAGAGCCGACTTAAATGTTTCATGCGTAATGTGTTGGTTATAACCCGTGCAACGCGTCGTCGGTACTCGACATGTTAGACAGCAATAATAACAGAAAAAAAGCCATCATCTGGAAAGCAGTCAAAGTTGAATGGAGTTCCACATGTCCACAAGCCAGACGCAGAGTCACTTTGAGTCCATCCGTCCAACTTTGTCTGACAAACCTAAACCATAACTCTTATATTTTACATTGAGAAAATAAATTTTAAAGAGGATTGCTGCTATTTTGACTGTTCAATAAATAGGCTACACAATAAACAAGACATTCCAACAACAACTGTTATTACAAAAAAGTATTAGAAAAAGAATTTTTTTTATTCATATTCATATTATGAAATAAATTAAAAGAATCGTCAGGTGATTTATATATGTCCTATATATAATACTGGTGTACAGGATTCCAATAGAAAATAATAATAATAATAATAATAATAATAATCATCATCATCATCATCATCATCATCATAATAATAGAAGAAAAAGAAGAAGAAGAAGAAGAGGATCATTATAGGATAGGATACAACTGTTTTTCTTAACTATTGTCCAAACTGTTCATCTGAAAAAAATGTAAGTCTATTTAATAGCAGTAACATTCAGAAATAATTCCATCATAATTAGGATTGTGAGATTTTTCAGAGGTCATCTGTACACACAGGGTTTGTCACTGATATGCGCAGCCTATGCAAATGACGCAGCATTTGGCAGCAGCCAAGACAGGAAGTGTGTGTTGCATTTGAGGACCAAATGCCCACGATTGAAAAATTAAATGAGTCACCTCTCTCTCTCTCTCAAGCCTTCCTGTGTTGCAGCTCTACTCCCTCAGCAAGGCTTCCTCACCAGTTGGTCCTCCTTTTCCGAGGAGGAACTGCAGGACAAGCTTGGGATTGTCGGGGGTCAAAGGGAAGTGGCCTACGTGCGTGTCTCATTAAGGACCAATTTAGAGAGGTAAGGACTTCTCTTGTCTGATCAAACAATAGAGGAACCAGAGCCAAAGTCTTTCAACTTTCAATCAGGCTCAGTGTCACCATTGAAAACAAGCTATATTAATATCCTGCTCTCTGAAGCGTTTGGGCCAAGGCCTCTGCAAGTATCAATTATCATATTAAATATAATAAAGACATTAAATGCAACAATGAGTCTCTTTTACTTTTGTCCTGCCATATAAGATTTTAACATTATAGCTAAAACTAAAGCCTTTACTTTTGCCAGCTCATTTGAAAATTTCCTGGAGAATCCATAAAATTATGATTTGGTTAATATATAATAATAAAAAAATATAATAATCATAAAGTAAACAGTAAGCATATTGCATTATAATTATTGTCTTACGCTTATTACAAAAACTGTATGATTTTCACTCATATCATGACTTAATTTAGCTTTCCATTTCAGTAAAAGATTTAACTAATTAGTCTGTTTTATCATCACTGTCATTACTATTTTTAGCATTTTTAAAAATACAATTAAATTTTGTTGCTTAATGTCTCCCCAGCAGGTCTTGTCTTCTTTATCTTGTTTAACTGTTTGCAGAGGCAAATCTTCTTGTCCAATCATTTCTTTAGGATGTCTTTTCAGGGAATGTCCTTCTTACATGATTATGTGTGTGAGAATCTCGTCTCAGCCTGTGAACGGGGCACGACCCCAGCGTGTCACCCGGCGGGGACCCAGACGGTCTTGTGGCAGGAAGGACAGAGTCTGTGTTATTCTTCCCCTCTACCTGTCAGCCATATTTCACTGCTCCGTGACCTTCAACAGCTCCCTACCCTGCAGACAAGTGTCCAGCTCCCCCTGAAACTCTCTGCCTCCACTTCTCAGTACCCCTCAGACTCCCCACAACCCTGACCTAACCTCACCATCGCAACATTAAATCATCTCTCTGCCTCACAATAGCATTTTCTACCTTTACAAACTGCTACCAGTCTGTTTCCTTAAACATGCATACATGACCTCAAATCAGAGCCATGTCTCACCCCAGTGATCCCAGCATCCTGTACAGACACTGAACCATACCCATGTCCTTGTCAAGCTTGACCCCCACACACAAATTGTCAGCTTCTGCTAAGGTTAAAAAACTTCAGACTTTAGTCAGACTTTGTTAAGGAGTCCTTCCTTTTACTCAAAAAGACCTTGAATCTGTAGGTCAGTTCAACAGCACATCCCAAGACAATACGGCAATGCTGCTGGTTGTGCCTCCTCCCATCAACACGCACAATGCATGCACACACATCTTACTGACAAACATGTGGCCTGCATATTTCATTAGTCTTGTACTTGTTTCTCAACTGCCCAATTTTACAGCCAGAAAAAATTTTAGCAGACGGTTTGCCCACCCTGTGATCAGGATTTATCAAGGCTTGCAGGGCCCTGTGCTCAAGGGAAGAATGCAGCTCGTACCATTATGAGATAAAGGCCAGATGAGGAGAGATCACAGCCCAAGCTACCTGTCATTCGTTATCATAAATGTGGTATTAAATACGGAGATAAGCGATGAAAGAAGAGGGAGGCAGGGTGCTGAGGATTACTGCTACACAGGAGGGTGTGTGTTGTAAGCAGGCAAATATTGCAGCCCAGCCCTGCTCCGCCTGATCCCTCTGACAGCTGCACTAGATCCTCTGTAAAGGTGAGCTTGGACTCGCTGCCGATCTCAGAGTACATAATGTGTTTCCAGTGGAAATGCTGACCTTGTGTTTCAATGTGTGTGTGTGTGTGTGCGTGCATGGTAAGGTGATGCGAGGCAGGCAGCATGACTGGTGGCAGTGGGGAGTAATTGTGATTGAGAGCATTACTCCTCACTCCACCCTATGTCAGGGTGATATACACACACACACACACACACACACACACATTCACAGGCTCTCCCATGGGTCATTCTGACACTGTCCAGATAAAGAAAGAGACTGATGGTTATGTGGACTTGTGCAAAGAGAGAGAGAGAGAGAGAGAGAGGGAGAGAGACAGACAGACAGACAGACAGACAGACAGACAGAGACAGAGAGAGAGTTTGTGTGGTACATATTTATTTTTGTTTAGCCTCTGCGTGTTAATGTGTTTGCCAAAGTACTAATTGTGTGTGTGTGTGTGTGTGTGTGTGTGTGTGTGTGTGTGTGTGTGTGCGTGTGTGTGTGTGTGTGCGTGTGTGTGTGTGTGAGAGAGAGAGAGAAAGAGAGAGAGAGAGAGAGAGATCCATCAATTATGAGAGAGAGTTTTTTTTCCTGTGCTTTTGATTTTTCGAAGTTTCGGACTAAGTAAAATAAAAACAGCATGGTGATTTATGAATTAATTTTAGGACTTTCTTTATGCCTTTGCATGTTTGTGTGTTGTTTTAAAGCAGCACACCAGGACAATTTCTGTATTTTTTAATCCCCCAAAAGGGAGTCTTATTTTTCTTGAAATACCACTCCAGGGAATTTAATATGAAATCAGAGATTTAGAGATATTTCTACACTATCGACAAATTCACCATCTGAATATTTGTATCAAAATGCTCTTATCTACACCAAAACTATGCCACATGATAAGTTGTGAATGTAAAGATTAATAATATATAAAACAACAGATTATGTCCCACAATGTAGCTGTTTTCCCTCATGGGACATTTTGTTAAGCAAATAACCAAACAAAAAATAAATCTTATTGACAATTGCTTATTTGACCATTGCTATATCAACATGATGTGATTTCCCAGCTAATGTACGTGTTATTTTCCCTCAGAAGAGAGTGCGTGCCTCCAACATGGAGGCGGAAAGACTCTCCAAAATGCACTTTAAGATTTGGCAGTGGAACAGCAGCGTACTTATGAATCTCTTCCTGTTTGTGTTTACTGTCTCTTACAGCTCTGCTCTATAGGAGGATTATGTCTCCAGTCACGGGCTCAGACCTGCCAGTATCTCTCTCACACTGTTAAGGTTCATCCAGACACTCAGAGGGTCCCAGACCAACTCTGTGCCAGTCTGTTGTTCCTCTGTGCTCCATGTTGCTCCGCCCTGACCTGCAGCATGCTTTTGCTCACAAGGGAACCCTGCCGATGGGGCGTGTGCTTGCGTGCGTAGGCCCCTGAGCCCTGGCCCTTGTGTGGTCTGGCTGTATGTGTATGTGTGTGGTCTTCCTGGCCCCCTGCTCATCTGTCCGAGGCCTGCTAACGGCCTGCCCAGTGACCACGGCTGTTTACTTTACTTCTGTCTGCACCAACTGAACTCTGATCGCCCGCTTCCTCCAGCTGGGCCAAATCAGGCCCCAGCTCCAACTCTCAGCAGCCCATGGAGAGGCCCCAGAGTCTGGGACAAGACAGGACATTGGGTCCTGGTGGATTAAGACACCTTCAGACCCACCCCCATGTTCTGACTCTGCCTTCCTCTTGTCTCCTGTTCCCAACTGCTGGGTGACTGGTAGCCATACCCAGGCTTATGGTTGCTGCAAGGCAAGGCTGCCTGTAATTATGCTGTCAGAGGCCTGTCCTCATTGGCCAGGATAATTGGTCTCTCTGTAACAGTCACTATCAGAAACAGCTCAGTCTCTCTCATCAGTGGAAACAGACAGACTGGCAACTCACTCAGATGCAGACAGTCAGACGTTGGAGGTTACCAACTGCTTCAGCCTTCAGCCAAGCTTCAGAAATTGGCATCATTGACATTGACTGTTCTGACAGCGAGCTTCTAAGATTTTCTAGTATTTTAGTATGTAAGACATGTTCATCGCATATCAAAATGGTTATGATTCAACTTGGAGCTTAGATCTGGTGCCAATGACACTGTCTGCACTCTATCTGTTGTATTAACCTTTCCCAGCTTCTCTAATCCTACCTCTGTATTTATTCATTTACTTATTCACAGTACAGGTCAAGGAGTTAAGCGCCCAAGTGTGCCACTAAACACAGGGCATATGATCCTACATAAATCCACTGAGTAATGAGGCGGAGATGGGGCTATACCTGCTCCCCCCCCCCTTCTCTTCTGCCCCCGCCTGGGGTAATTCCTCTTATTAAGGATGGCTTGGTGTTGAGTGTGTGTGTATGTGTGTTAGACTATGGGTCCTGGTTTTGGCATGGGGGAGTCAAGGGGAAACAAGGGAATCAGGGGGAGGCTGGTAGTGTTTAAGACCTGTGTTTGGCCAGGGAAGCCAGGAGAGGCCCTCTGGGGTCACCCTCTCCCGCTTTACAAATTGAGGGCTGTGCCGGCAGGCGCCAGGGCAGAGCCGAATGAGCAAGCCTACTGACCTGTGACCCTAACCCAGCCCTTGTGCAGGAGCCCCTGTAACCCGGGAGAGGGGACCATTGACCTCCTGGGGTCACATTCCTCTTCTTCCTCCTCCAAGGCTGCAGGGGATTCTTGGGTCTACCAGCACCCATCCTGCACAAATTAGATTTAAAACAGACCAGTCCAAAAATAAACAGCTGGTTTATGCTTGAATTTGTCCTGAAGACCATGATGTTGAATAAAATGATGTGCTGATGGGGTGACAGAGCGGAGAAGGTCTGGTTTTGAATTTTGTTAAAAAAAAAAAAAGCTTCAGGCCTTCTAAAGAACTTTGATATGTGTGTTTCATGAATACAAAAGCATTATTGAAGTCTCAAAATAGAGTGGAATAATGCAGTAGTGCAACAAACATGAATTATCACTGAGCTATAAAAGGCTCATGTCGATTCTGGACATTCTGTCAAAATTTAGAAACAAGCATTGTCATCTACTTTCAGATAATATTTGGAACATGCTTACCATGCTACAGGATGAATAAAGAAAATCTCCATTTTATAAGCAACTTCCAAATTGCTGTGAATGTGAGGAACCCTGGTTTTCGTTTCACCATTTCTCAACCCGCCTCTCTTCATCTTGCCTTCATTCCTTGTCTTTCTGTATACAATGTGTGTAACCGGACCTCCGATTTTCCATGTGAAGCTGAGGTACATCTGTCTGTAATGTAACGTTTCCTAACATTTCATACTGTGTGGGTAAATCCTGACAGCTTGGATCCTGTAAAAACAGATCAGTGCCCCTTAAGCCCTCTACCCCCACTGACCCCAACCTTTTTCTGCCAGCCTGTGGAAAGCACCTCTGGCTGCTTCTGGTGTGGGTGTCACCAGGCTCCTCTCTGGGCTCCATGTAAACAGCCTCCTGCCTCTGTAGCGCACTCCATGCTATGCTCTCTGGTCACCAGTAATAATAATAGTAATTGCTTCAGGAAGCGTGATCACCATGGTTCAAGGACTCCCTAATTCTATCAGAGGGCAAGAAAGAGGGTTTCAAGGCCAGGGAAGAGAGTGGGGATAGGTTAAGGAGAGGGAGTGAGAGAAATAAGAGAATGAATGGAAGAGTACAGTTTGTGATTGGAAACGTGTGGCTGTGTTGTGAGACTCTGAAGGATTGTCACAGTCCATTAAGCACAGAAACCGTTCATTTTCTTGTCAGAGGAAATCAACAATGTGGTGCAATGGGAACAATTAAAATTCCAGATTGCTTTTGAATATAAATGACTGATGCTTTTATCACAGGCTTGGATTTATAGAGAGCATCAGGGAGCAGTCATAACTTCCACTGCAGAGCTGGATGAATCACTCCATTAAGTGTTATTAAGACTCCATATGGTCACCAAGGGGCCTTTCACTGATCCTCTGGTTTGTAGGAGTGTATTTAGACAAAAAAAAACCTACAGTAAATGCCAAATAACAAGGAAGATTCCAGGTGAATATCCCCTGAAATGGAATATGAAATACCATACTGTTTCATGGTGAAGGAACTGATTTTTGGGGAAAATGTGTGTGTGTGTGTGTGTGTGTGTGTGTGTGTGTGTGTGTGTGTGTGGGGCTGGTTGGGCACACTGCTCTTGACACCCACGAGACGAAGAGGCCAAGGGGTGCTGAGAATTTCCTCCACAGGTCTCTGAGCATGTCCACATGCATGGCTAAACCTCACCACTGGAAACACATCCTGCCCCATCACGTCACCCTCTGGCCGGAGCTCTCCTGGGCTGTAGTGTTTCCCATGGCTGACAGCGACACAGACAGTGAGAGGTGTCAGACCACAACTCTCGGCTGGCATTCCTCATGGTCAAACCCAGACCTTGCAACTGATCCCTCACATTTATTCCTCTTTAGGTGTGTGTGGGTCAGGCATCTGTGTGACTTGTCTATATGCATGTATGTGCATGCCAAGTGTGTGTGAGTGTGTGAAGACAAATCTCTCGCCAGAAAGGCTCCCATAAGAGCCCCCTCCAAAAGGCCTGGTGACATATATAGAATAGCAGGAAGAGGGGACATCCGAGTGAGGCTGCTGGAATTTTGCCATTACATGCGACTTTGGATGCTCCCGCTCTCCCACATCTGTCACCAAAGGACAAAGATGATGAAAAAAGACAAGAAAGGTAGTGGGAAACAGTCTGTTCTTTCTGATCAAGTGACTCTTATCTTATATTCTTGTACTGCTTTGGTAGGTAGATGCGTGTGTGTGTGTGTGTGTGTGTGTGTGTGTGTGTGTGTGTGTGTGTGTGTGTTGAAACAGAGAGGGCTAGGTAGGAGGTTTTATTGAGTCTAAACAAAACATAATCAGGGGTGATATGAAAAGTTGTGTGTTAATCTGTGAGCTTGGACAAACTCCCATCTTATAACTGATACTGTGTCCAGCTCTAAAGTTGAGCAGACAGACAGAGGAGGTAAAGCCAGCAAGTCATAAAGAGAAAGAGCACTCCAGTGTGCAATATGTGGTGAACTGTGAGTGGCCTGCTGGTAGGTAGACCATAAGAGTCCGCTCTGCTCCATATCTGTTTACTACTCCCTAACACTTAGTGAGGCTCCTCTCATCACCCAAAACTATTTAAGCACAAAAAAAATAAATGAATATGCCCACATGAACATTTTTAGTCACTTCTGAACTGTGTATTCCCTTCAGAAGTGTGTTATCTAGTTATTAGATATGTTTGTTGGGTATCCTGGTAATGCAACTGATAAAAGTAGTACAGCCTCCACTTATGCCCGTAATAGCTTGCGCTGTCCTCTAATACCCTGTGTTGGGTACAGTACTGTGTTAGTGCTAATGGCATTGATGGTGGTCAAGTCCAGATGTGGGGCCTAGTGCTGCAGTCATGTAGACTAAACCTGTGGAGAGAAGAGCTCCAGACCTCCATAGGCTCAACTCTCCACCGCAGGGCTGTGGCCCACATGTGCACCATCAAGCCTGGGCGGCCACTACTTGTTACACACCCCATTTGCAACAAAAACTTGTCAATAAGCCCGGTATGTTGCATCACGTACGGCAGGGAGGAAGGACGATCCACAGGCTTAATGCTGCCTCTGGTGGAGTACCTTATGTATGGATCAGAAATAGTACTTTGGGCAACGTAAAGCCGGTGTTTTCTTAAATTTTATGAGTGTACTCAGTATTGTGTTGATTTGACTAATGTAATTTAAGTAATGCTTTTTGTTTGTATGAAAGAGTTCCTTAAGTTCACTTGAGTAAACTTACTTGAGGAACACTTGAGGAAGCAGTTTTTCTCAGTCTCTAGTTCATAGGTCTCAAGATTCAAAATGAATATTTATTTATATTGTCTGCTACAAATTGAATTTTTTTTTGTTTGTTTGTTTTTTGGTATGTCGTATTTGGCATCTGCAGTGCTAAGTTTTTTAAGTTTAATTTTTGACAATGTTCCAGTCTTTCTTTCTTCCTGTGGTTTTTCTTCAGAAAATGCTTCTCTCTTTTTTTCCCCTCCCTGTCAGACCCATGACGTTGCAGCCATGTGGACTGCTGTCCTGCGACGTCCTCTGTCCTCAAAAATGATGACAGGGAATTTTTCTAAGTTTGTTTGGTAAGTACAGCTTATTTTGGTTGTTACTCAGCAAATACAAAAGGTTTTTGCATGGAAAGTTTTTCGCTCACCTCTGCAAACTTCCTTCGTGCCTACAGAATCAAACAGGTTGCTTTTGGGGAACTGACAGCCTCGTCCAAATGACTCTGCACCTGTAACCATCTGGCACTGGTATCATACTGGAAAGTAACATAATTATGGATGGCACTGAAAAACACCCTCAACATTTGGCCTTTTAGTTTAAGTGGCATAAGCGGCTCATTTGGATTTCTGTTCCTTAAAAGACGAAGGAACAGCTCCAACATCATTCAGAGGGTGTCACTTAGTTTTGAATAACCTAACTTGATGTTCAGCTGGTGAAAGTTTGATTGAATATTGGTATTGGTGATAACACTGTGCCATGGATTTGTTTTTAAGGTGTCAAAGTAGGTTCAATTTCATCATATGATTTGGTCTGTTGACACAAACCTCAGCTCTGAATTACTCTGAATGGCATCTTGTTTAAATAAAAAAAGACCTTGCTGGTTCATTTTTATTCGCTGTGCTTGTTGTTTGTTGTGTGCTAGAAATGTACCTTAAAACAAACAGATTCATCTTTTTTTTTTCATTGCGACTCAATAATATTCCTCTCTGTGTAATTGTTGACAGACTGTTCTTGCTGATAGTCTGATCACGTCCTGCATTGATGTCCTCAGTCACCCGAGGGACTGTTGTATGTTCCTTACAGATCACACTAATTAACAAACATCACCATCATGAAATGTGCACTGTTGACCAGAAGTTGCGATCCTATTTACTGATGTCTTCCCCATAGATCTACTTGCTCATGTCACTGAAGTCCCAGTTCCTATTAAAACAACAATTAATAGAAAATCAGAATCAACTAGTCCTGCTCAGTGTTTTTATGCCTCGGAGCATGATTAGATGTTAACTGCTTAATTGTACCATGCAGTGCATCTGTGTGGAAGTATTTCTCCACCCATCATTAGGTAACTGTTATGTGAATGTTATGTCTGTTACATGGTGTCAGATAAATTTGCACACCTGCATCTGTTTACTGCAACAATCCGGTATTCTTTGTATTGTTCCATAATGGCAAATCCCATCATCCCACCTATTATCTAAACCACTTCCTTTTTGGTGTCATGGAGCTAACGTAATCTGACAACAAGAAGTACCTGCAAATGCAATTTGTCCTGCATTTTGTTGGTAATTATGTGGCTCTTGGGTTTTTGACAGTCGATCTAATTAAGCCTCATGTTCTAGAGCACTCTAAATGGATAGTTTACAAGTATAATCTGATTTTTTTTAGAGAAAAGGAGGCTGCCATGTCCTCAGTTGATCATGGTAAGAACACCACGAAGGAACATGTCTGGATGTTTAAATTGCTTCTGTCACACATGAAGAGTTTAGCGTAGTCATCTAACCTCCATAAAGTGTGTACTCCTTGCTCCAAATTAATATGAATGAAACATAAAAAGGGATTAGAATGAATGATGCCCTAATCTGAATGCCTTTAGTTGATGGTGACCCTATAGGAAAGTGGTGCACAGTGCTAAATGTAGAGGATTTAGTGGTAGGACAGTTTACACAACTTCGATAGCGTCTTAAATTGTCCTAAGAGATGAGTTATGGCAGAATCAGCAGCTATCATCCCTCTGGACTTAAACATTTCCTTCCTCTTAACAATTTGTTCCTATCGCTAACTTCCTGCTCAGCCTCTGCCTTCAAGCCAGCCAGCCCTGAGAGAGATACATGATATCATATCTCAATTATGACTGTGCAATTTAGATTATTATGCTACGCAAGAAAGATCTGTCTCCAGGGGGACAGCTCTATGTCAAATATTCAACTCGAGGTCAGAAACCTCCTCTAAATTGATGTGTATTGCACAGTTAAAAGACACGTCTGGTCAAGGTGAAATGGAAAGTGACCATCTTGCAGTTTCCAGTCAGTATATTGCCACTGAGTCAGAGGTGGGGACGGGGCAGAGAAATCACCCCTAGGATAAATACACATCCCCACTCCGCCATTGTACTGCCTCTGCGTCCTCATCACCCACGCAGTGTGGTAAAAGTCCTTCCTGTTACCTCCCCATCCTTCCATCAGCCCTGCCATTGTACTGTAACCCTACTGTCTCTCTCTCTTTCCTGTCCTTGGCTCTTGGGTTTTTTGGACACCGTTAACTATACATGAGGCATTTATGTCTTTGGCTGGTGTTCAGAGTTGGGGGCTCTGTCTACACTTGTAGAAAGCCTCTGTTGTATTGCTGCCCTTCGCCCTCTGGGGTTATAGGATTGTATTCGTTCGCCGCGGCTGCCTTTACAGCTGAGAGGCAGCCAGTGGATTTCAGGGAGGTCTGTCAGTAAAGCAGGTAGAGAGCAGGCTTCTCCTCTGATCTGCCTCCCACTGGGGAGAATTGCGTTGCCTCAGTAGCCTCTGGACATTTGACGTTAGAGAAATATTTTCATAACTGATTGTGTGTATCTGTATGCTGTGTATGTGTGTGAGAGAGAGAAGGTGGGAGAGAGGGAGCACCAGGGTGACATGTTCTCCGAATTGCCATGGAAAAAATGTAGCTGCTCGATAACCCCCACCCTGCATCTCTTGTGTGCTTCTCTCCCTCATCGTAGAGTATTTGTATTTCATACCAGAGATATGGGGAGCAGGACTGGAATGCACTGAGCTCTGGTTTCTGAGTGAAAAGCGTTGTAACACTTTTGACACTAATCACAGAGTTCACATATTGGTTTGATTTCTGCAGATCGGGCTCTAATGGCCAAACACTCTCAGGCCTAATCAATGTGTGAGTAGACAGGGCAGGTCTGGGCCTCATAACCACACAGGTCACCAAATGTGTGTGTGTGTGTGTGTGTGTGTGTGTGTGTGTGTGTGTGTGTGTGTGTGTGTGTGTGTGTGTGTGTGTGTGTGTGTGTGCAATGCATGTGTATGTTTTCTAGGGTAAAAAAGTGAGGGGACACGCTGAAACTAATTTGTTGACCCTAGTTTACTACCTCTCTTCCTGTGTGCTTGATCCTCATGTGAGAAGAGAGGCAGGAGGAGCTGGTAATGTGTTGTGGATCAGGCCTGTTGTCTGACAGAGACACTGCTGGATCTACTGAGTGCTAATGGGCTGGAATTGAAGAGACTCCAGCTGGCTCCACAGGAGAAGTAAGACCGCTACAGTGCCTCCCATAAAGTAAAGGTCACAGGTTCAGTCTAAGTTTTCTCTGTCCAAGAGCGTAAAACAAAGTCCTTACAATGCAAGAAAAAATGCAAACACATGTAAATAAAAAGAAGAAAATACACAAAGCTCACGGGGATTGAGGGAGAAAAAAAACCCCAGAGGATTTTTGATCACTTCTAAACTTCATCTGAGAAAGATTTGCACGTAAACTTCACATTTTTCTTCTTTCAAACATGTAAAATGATTAGATTCTTCCTCACTGTCAAGTTTGCATGGATGTACTATACTGTGCTCTGCTCTACTGTACTTAAGTAAAATCTAGATATTTGTGTTTTACTTAAGTATCTCAATTTTAAGGCTACTTTATGCTTCTTTTCCACTATGCAACAGCTATAATTGTTATTTGCTTAAAAGCTTAATGTTTCACATACTGCCTACGATTACCTTAAAAAATCAACAACATCAAAATGAATCAAACTGCTTACATATTAATGTATGAGTGATAAAAATCTACTTGGACAATATTTGTACTTTAACTTTTGATACTTTAAGTCTATTTTGATGATAACACTTCTGTGCTTTTATTTTGAATGTGGAAATTGTGATGGGGTATTTTTACATTGTGGTATTGCTACTTTAACTAAAGTAAAGGATCTGAATTCTTCTTCCACCGCTGCCAGTAATATATACTTGCTCACTTCAGCCGTCATCATCCCGTCCTTCTCCAGTTAAACCAGACCCTGTTCTGAAAACCAAGACCTGGTCTGTTGTGGTTGAGGCTTGGACAGTGTGGTTGCCAGATTGTGGGCTTATTACACAGGAGGGTAAGCAAACAATTCAGAGAATGTCATATGGTAAGTCTGATGGGAAACATACAGCACAGCAGCACAGATTAATTTGACAGGCAGGAACAAGAAACACAAATAAAGACTTTTGCTCCAAAATTCTATTAGATCCTCAATACTTATCAGTACCATCGAAACCAGTTTATCTGAAATTCAGCAGACCAACTCTACTATTAAATTTTTTTTGGTATTTGTCTGCAGCAATCATATGCTAATATTACTACAGTTCAGACACTTGATATAGGAAAGGAAATTTAAAGTCAAGCTCTTTAAAAAAATGTTAAATATTGCAGATATGAGAGGAAGGCCAGATTGTGTAAGCTGAAATGAAAGCGGCAGCGGGCCTGCTGTGTGGCCTGACTGCACTGAGAAAGTTCAAACAGATAATACGTCTTTCTCTTTTGACTGATGAGCACACACACACACACACACACATGCACACACGCACACCCAGACATACAGACACACACACACGCACACACCCAACCTTCTCGTGGCATGCTGACTGTTTATCTCAGCCCAGGCATTGGGCAATAAAGCATGGTTGTTTTCAGCGCGCAGGCCAGACGTGTACTCCTGGTTGCCCAACAAACATCGGCACAGAGATGCTGGACCGAGGGCCCCCTCCGCTGGAGAGCCTGGAGAGCCTTGGCTGACAGGCTAAAGTGTGACAGCATGTGTTTACTTATTACAAAGCTGACTGTATCTTATGTGACAGTGAGGATGATCCATTATGGCCGAGTCCAGGTCCCGCAGAGATAAATACTGGGATGGCCAAGTTCCATGAAAGCGATTTAAAATGCTTTGGTGCACAAATCAGTTTGTAGTGGAGAAAGCATACTACTGAAATGTGTCTTGTCTATGTATGTCTGTGTGTGGCTGCAGGACTGTGCAGGAGTGTGCTCATTGAAAACCTCGGTGTATTGCATTTCATCTTTTCCCAAGGAGAGGAATATCTAACAGTTTTTATCTTTAAAAAAAAAGGTTATAGTTGTACTGTGGATTAAAAAACAATATCCAGTCACATATTAAAAAATGTGTTACAGTATAATCTGCAGTGAGAATCACCGACCATTGATGTGCATTTCATTTTTTCACTTCTTTTTTTTTTGTACTATTGATCTGTGAGAGTGGCATCTTGTTGCATAATTGTGAGCCCAGTATACAATTAGACTTTTGGAACATTTAACATATATATATTTAACAGCAGTATACCCTCAGGAAACTGCAACGTCCATGTTAGTGATAATTGACATTAGCTCAGCCTTATTTGTGATTGTCCTATGTCAGAACACCAAGTTGTGCTTTATTGCACATTGTCTGAGCAAAAAAATGTGTGTTACAGTTATTCTTAATATTAAGTACCTGCTATACAGTGGAAACTTTCTTAACCAAAAAAGTTTGGACACTATGGAAAACATTAATAAAAACAGAATGCAGTCATTTGCAAACAAACTGTGTTTACAGACAATGGTTTTATAAAGTGTTCCTGAGTCCATGTAGTAACATCCTTTATGCAATCATGTGTTCACAAACAGGTGATCACCTGTTACCAATCAACCTGTTTACCTGTGGAATGTTCCAAACAGGTGTTATTGGAGAATTCCACAACTTTCCCAGTCTTTTGTTGCTCCTGTCAAATCAAATCCTCCCCTCACAGAAAACAGCTAACCAGAAGAAAGACTGAACAATGAAGTGGAAACTAAATGGCCTTCATGAATATCAGGCCAGTGGGATGAGTTTTCCTACATTCCCTTTTGGCTCTCTTACAGAAAACACAATAATGAATGCTTTTGCGTGGGTGCAGCATGTATTACATCAATAAGTGTCTGAGTGGCACTCTGCTAGCATGTATGTGTCCTCACATATAAAGGCACAGTTTGTGTGCACTTGCATTTGATCGTATGTGTGCAGTCGTTTTGAAGCGGTGTTTATGTTAGGCTGTGATTAACACCGTCCAGGTGCTCTTGTTGGCAGAGCTGCTGTTTCAGACACTCACACATTTTCCCTCTGGCTGGGTCCAGTCATCCATATTGAGAGAGCTGGACAAGCCAACATGCTGAACTGCTGACCACCATTTATTCTAGGACTGTCTCATAGACGGTGCTTCTCCATGAGAAGAAAGCGCATGCGTGAGAGCGGAAGAGACGTGGGTGGGGGGAAGAAGAATTCCACAGTGACACTGAGTGTAAGTTAGTGGTCGAGGATGGAGGGTGGAGGAAAATGAGACAGGCAGTGGAGGGGAAAGCGAGCGATGGGGTAGGGTGGAAGAAAAAAAGGTGTATGCTGAGGTGTGATGGTCTGCTTCAGCAGGAATGACTTGAAGATGGATGCCGCAGTCAATGTTCAGACAGCTTTCAGACAGTGTTGAGCATTTCATTAACCCTATCTCCACCGGTCTAGACAGGAAGGCCAGGCCCAGGCCACATACAACCACTGCCCTGTGAGGGGAGCTGGTCAGAGGGCTGGATCCACATTCACCCGCTCCCCAGAGGAGCAGAGCCTGTTTATTTAGCGCTGTTGGTGTACAGAGCTATGTGTATCCACAGACTGTTCTTTAAAATGGTCAGTGAGGTTTTCAGATGCACAGGACATCTCTCTGTTTCCACATTGCTCCCAGTACGGACTACCGAATTCAAAACCAAGAAAATGTCATGAGGTGAGGAGAAACAGGGAGTCTGGAGGAGGTCAGTGGAAGGCCAGTGTGCAAAACACAGCAAAAAATAAAGCAAAGACAGTTATTATTGTTCATTTGTAAACTGGAAGGTGCTGGATGGAGATATGGGGGGTGGGATAGGGATCAGTGACTATGTTTTTGAGGGAATGAATAGAAGAGTTGGCAGTACAGCCCCAGTGGAAAACCTGTCTTATTCACTGATATGTGAAAAACATTGCGTAACTGTTGGCAATTCTCAGAACAGTGGTGTAATCACTGGCATTTAACAGTGATGTCTCACTCCTGCTCTGTATCAGCATAATTATGCACCTGTGTTTTCGACATTTTACTGGACATCAAACAGCTCTAAGTAATCCTTCAGGATTTAGGGATCTTTTGGGGATATAATTTCAGTGTCAATTACATTGTAACATGAAACTAAATGATTTAACTGTATCAGTGTTATTGTTAAATACATAATACATGATTTCTTACCTCTCTTTGTTCAGCTTTGATGTTCTTGTTTTTAGCTCTATTTCTATCTTTCCTGTAACTTGTTTCTAGAACTGTGTGTAGTACTGAGAGCAACTTAAACCAGAGCCACATTTCTTTTATGTGTACACAGACTTGGCCAACAAAGCTGATTCTGTTTCTGATAACAGTATATCTTCAGATTATAATAGTTGAAATCACAGTAACACTTTATATTAAACGTCACACATTTCAACCTGCATTTAGGATTTTGCAGTATAAGCAGTATATAAACATGTAACTTGTAGCAATGTTCTTATATCTGCATGATTGCTATTCCATTACAGTTCTAAACTTTTTGATTATATACTTATAAATGCCAAATGTCACCAAATCAAGTACTGTGGCAAGAAGCTGTCTAATAATGAAAGATGAGTCTATAAACATTAATACGTTGAATATAAATCAGGAAACACCATAGTATGTTATCAGGAAACAGACACTGAACAGATTTTCAAGAATTTATGAATAAATGAAGGTTAAGTAGCTCACTGCATTGATTATAACAGGAGAAGTGTGTAGAAACTTTTACCCACAGATTAACTTTAAAAGCACTGGACTGAAAAACCCAAATGGTGGTTGAGACTTCCTATTTGTAAAATAAATATAATGTCAAACAGATGCAGGTTATTAGTGTGTGTGTGTGTGTGAGAGAGAGAGAGAGAGAGAGAGAGAGTGTGTGTGTGTGTGTGTGTGTGTGTGTGTGTGTGTGTGTGTGTGTGTGTGTGTGAGAGAGAGAGAGAGAAAGAGAGAGAGAGTGTGTGTGTGTGTGTGAGAGAGAGAGAGAGAGAGAGTGTGTGTGTGTGTGAGTGAGTGTGAGAGAGAGAGAGAGAGAAAGAGAGAGAGAGTGTGTGTGTGTGTGTGTGTGTGTGTGAGAGAGAGAGAGAGAGAGAGAGAAAAAGAGAGAGTGTGTGTGTGTGTGTGTGTGTGTGTGTGTGTGTGTGTGTGTGTGTGTGTGTGCGTGTGTGTGTGTGTGTGTGTGTGTTTTAATTGCTGGGAATTCAGATGGAGATATAATCAAAGATAAGTTGCTGTCTTATACACAGCTGTCGTGGTGTGTATACTGATATGATATATCACATCGTTTGACTCAGTCTCGAAACAGAATTCAGCCTCTCAACCCAGATGCCACAATTTTGTCATGTTTTTGCCACATTCAGTCGTCAGCAAAATAAATTGTCAGCATTTTTTTTAATGAATTCTAGCATTTTTAGGATATGTCCCCTGATGTTTTGAGGAAACTGCAAAAGCCCCTGCACTGACATCCCCACATTCCCATCTCATGCTCCAAATTAGCCAACCTGTGTACAGCACTCCCATAACCCTGCTGCTCTGACAGTGAGAGAAGAGCGCGCACTTTTGATTAAACTACCACAGCCATGTGTTTACTTCTAGTTAAGTAGAGGTCACAAGCATTTTTTCTTTCATTCCCCCCTCCCCAATAAATCTCTTTCCGGACGGGGGAGAAGAGGCTTAGGGCAGAGGGAGAGAGAGACCCCGCGCTCGGTGGTCCTCTGTAGCCGGTGCTTGGGAGAGCAGGAGCTAAAAAAATAAACTCTCCTTTCTGGCACTGAGGGTGGGCGATGCCACTCTGCGACAGGGGACGGCAGGCTCTGGTGAGTGTTACTGAACTGTCACTACCCCCTACCCCACCACCACACCCTACCAGCACCCCCATCACTCCCCATCAATGTCCCTCTGGATGGGCTGGGCAGGCAGGACAAGGGGGTGGGGACAGAGCATTCCCTGCATTCCCAGCCAGCAGTGATGCGGCTGATACGTGCATGAGCTCACGCACGTACACACATGTGTACGCACAAACATTCTCACAAACACACACACACACAGGCATATATGCACACACTCACACTGCTGCAATAGTGCAGGCCACCAGGCCACACGTCACTCTTGTCAGATTGAACAAGACACAGAGCTAATCCAAACCAGCTCCAGGCTTCACTTGAGACATACACACACACACACACACACACACACACACACACACACACACACACCGAGACCTACACACCCTGAGACCTGAGAACACACACGCATACACACACTCATGCACACATGCACAGGCAAGCACATACATACAAACAGGTATAGTCAAAGTCTGCTGCATAAGTACACAAACAAAACCATGTAGTGAATTTGTGTGTCTCAGCATGTATCTGTCTTGGTGTATGTGTGTGTGTGTGTGAGAGAGAGAGAGAGAGAGAGGGAGAGACAGAGAGAGCGAGAGAGAGAGAGAGACCAGCTGCTTAATGTTTAACTGGAGCTGCTCTTAGTGGACTTGGCGTGCCCTGACAAAATCCATTTTGTGATGGAGCTGTGATTACAATGATAGGCCTGGAATTATGATGTTGGCTCTTCCAGGCCCGGGTTTGTTCACAGCTGTAGAGTGCACCATCCTTTGTGCACTCATCCTCTCTTGCTCCCTCTCACTCTTTTCTCACCTCTTTTCAGAGAGTACAGAGCATAGAGTTGTCATGATGTTTGTTTCTATGAGAAATATGTCAAGATTAAGTTGCTCTGAGGCTCTGTTGAGGATTTTCTAGTTAGAATTAGTCTTTCTCTGTGTAAAAAACTGTAAAATATCCATCTGGAGTCGCTTTCTAATTTTCTCCTCATTGTCTGATGAAATCTCATCTTATTAGCAGTGATCAGTGAGATGAAGTTGACCTCCTGAACTCCACTCACACTGAACACAAACCAAATGTGCATTTAGCACAAAGCTCCCCCAGCATAAATTGGACTCATTTGAGATATTCAGAGAAATCAAACCCCATCGTGCGGAGATGGTGAGATACTTTTTTCCATTCCTCTCTATTCATCCAATTCAGATCTAATCTCCTCAGTCTCCTCTCACAGTTGGTTCAGAATAGTAAATGCATGATGGCAGCACACACTAACACTCGCACTCACTCTCTCTTTCTCTCTCTTTCACACACACACACAGACACACACACACACACACACACACACACACATACATAGAACTGAGAGACACATTGGTTTGAAGCTGCAGAGGTCTTGAAGAATGCTGCAGTTTATATGGCTGTGGTTCACTTAACCATGCTGCTACTCTAAACACTCCTGTGTGTGTGGCACTCCCATTGTGCCTGTATCTGTCCTTTTCAGGACACTTCACTTTCTTCTTCTGGAGTATATGTGTCTGTTTGCGTGCCAGCGTTGGGGTAGGGAATGTAGTTGCTGGATTACCATGTCATCAGGACTGCAGAGTTGGTTATCAGGACTTAGTCTACACATGTACACATACACCTACTACAACACAAACACACACACACTTCTCTCCCCTCTCTGTCCAGGATCTGGGTGTTCCACAGCACAACCCTCTCTCCTCTTGCTCCGGCCTTCCCCTGCACACTAAATGTTATCCTTTGGGCTCCTAATTGCCTGTAATTTGCTCGATGAAAGAATCCCCAGCTTGTCTGGATCAGTGACGCGTGGTAACCTGAGAGCCCCAGAGGGGGAGGCAGGGGAGGAAGAGTGGAGGAAGGAGGGAGGACAGAAGAAGCCAGGGGAAGTAGGTGGATTAATAGAGCAGGACGTGAAGGTGAGGAGGAAGAGATAGGGGAACGGACGGAAATCAGAAAGTGAGGCTTGACAAACATCGGCAGTTGCACACCCAGGTGAACTTTATATGAGCTGTTTGGGAGGAAGGATTCAGATCAGCAGGTTGTCATCTTTGTCCCTCTGTTTGCATTATTAAAAAACACTACACCCTCTTTGCACCAATGAAGGGATGGTTCCCTCAAATTCTAAGACATTTTGTCACTTTCCTTTTAGTCTTAAAGTAGTTAGTTACAGCCAAGTTAAAACTATAAGCTATAGTTTTGGTTTTATGTGTCCCGGTTTATGAGATATCAGTCTGAGAATTTCATATGTGGTGCTCATATTTCTAAAAAGTTACATTTTGAATATTGTCCTCCACAGAACATATTTACAACCTATTTCAAAGGAGTAATTTCTGTATCAGAAAGTACTTCCATGTCCAAGTTTAATGCTTTTAGTTCTATTGATCATAAAAAGTCCATGGGGATCAGTGGATCAGTTACAGCCAAAGCTGCTACTAGCAGCTCCATTTTAGTTGAATGCTTATCTTATATTTTTGTTCTGACGGTGGTCACTGAAAGCATCCCTCACCTGTGGAAAGCAGCCTGCATCCTATCTCTGCATAACAGGGGTCATATGCATGAAGGATACATCATTATGAAAAGAAACATATCATTTATAAAGCACACAGATCCTTTACTGACTCAGAGAACAGAGCACATTGACCGATTTTAGCTGGTTAACTCCAGTCATAGGTGCACACATATACTCACTCACGCACACAGGCACAAACTTTTCTGATCAGAGCATAGTGTGGTCTCATGGACAGGATGTGAGGTCCTGATTGTTTACTTTAATTTCCTGTGGTGAGGGATGATGAGTGCCTGCCTGCCTGCCTGCCTGCCAGCTCGGCTCTCCTGTCTCTCCCAGCCAGTTCAACATGTCTCTTTCCCCGTCTACCAGAGAAGGCAGCTAGAAAGCTAGACATGCATGTTTCCCAATAGGTCACCCACAAGAGAGGGTTTGTCACCAAACATGGTTCGTGAAGACCCCCCACCTCCCCACTGGCTCGACCCTAGTCCACTGGGTCTCCCACCTTCACATGTCTCTGTGCTGCTGCTGCTGCTGCTGCTGCTGCTGCTGTGCACAAGGTAAACTGCTGGGCCATGGCTCCGGTTAAGCATACAGTTGATTGCTACAAGATTACACTGCTCCCTTTCAGCTGGGGTCAGCGTCCTCATGTTTGACAGTTGGAATCACAAGCAAATTGTGTCATTTCCTACTTGTTGCAGCTCTCAGTATGTATGTGTGCGTGCATGTGTGTGTGTGGCTGCCTGATCTCCTTAGTCAGCCAATGGTTTGCAGGCTATTATATGACCTGTGTATCTGAGGTTTACGACAAGGGCAACCATTTTCAAGAAATTGTAGCCCTACCTTCCCCCTCCTCTTTCTGGACTCTAGTGACTCATCATATTTGCATTGTCCAGCATGTTCCTCTGCTCGGCGTTCGATGTTCTCTTGTCATCGTCGCTGTGTCTTTCCCTAAATGTCACTGCAGTAGTCTTATGTTGTTTCTGTGACCAGTGCCAGAGGCAGTTTGGCCCATTGTAGAATAGAACTGGTTTACAGTTTACATCTGCCTGTTTGCCTGTCCTCTATACTCCTCCTAACTGGGACCACCCAGGAGAACAGTGGAGTGGTACTAGCCTCTCTCTCTCTCTCTCTTTCCATTGCTTTCTTGGTCTCTCTGCATTTGTGCCTCTCATTCCGTCTGTTTATTTGTAACTCTCTCATTTCTGGAATGGTGAAGTGGCTTCAGCTTCGTTCTCTCTGTCTTAAAATCAAGCAATGTTCGTTGGCTTAAATGTCAATGCTGCTTTGTTCTCAAGGCTAATTTACATGTTACTGAAATTTCAAGAGAACAAGAGTGTAGATTAAGCACAAATCATGAAAAGAAAAATATTCTAAACTATGGATATACACAGTATAGATGAACAGAAAACAGTCGAACAAAAGAGCAATTTTATGTCTTTTCTTTCTTATTTTCTGCAGGCAAGAGATCTCTCCCAAAATGTTTGCCCTCATTTGTCTGACGGGGGATTTCTGGACATATAATACTGGCTTTCTGTAAGAATAGTTCTCTTAATTTAGTATAATTGGTGCATTCAGTGAGGAAGTGAATCAGCAGTAAAACACAGCCTGTCTTCTCCTGATGCACAGGTTTCATCTCTGTCGTTCCCGAGTCTGTACATCGTCAAGGTTTTCCATCAGATTTTTTCTCGACTCTCATGAATGGTGCGATAGGACGCTATTACATGGGTGTGTTTTATGGTCAAATAACAAATTTGCCCTCACTTTATTTTGAAATTTGAAATTTCAGTTTGCTGCCATGACATTTAAATGTATCTCGACTGCCAAAACAATGGTGAGAATATTACAATGTGGTAATGTGGTCGTATACTGCAACAGGAGACAGACTGAAAACATAGCTCCAGCTTTTCAAATTTAAGGATTTTCTTGATCACATGTGATAGTAAGCTTAATATCACTGTGGTCTCAATATCTGATTGGACAAAACAAGACATTTATAGGCATCATCTTGAGCTCTGGAACGGGCACTTTTCTCTGTTTTCTGACATTTTTTTGAGGAAATGAATAAACGAACAATCAAAAAAATAACTGGCAGAGAAATGAAAATAATTGTCAGTTGCAACCTTTTCTATCATACGCACAAGCACAGACAAATCTTTCTCCTTCACATGCTCACTGCTCTTCTTATTTTTACGCACAAATACTTCCACATGAGCTCTGTCTTCCTCCCACCACCTCTCTCACCCCCCCTCTCTCTGTAGGCTGTTGAATAGCAGACTGAGAGTGGCTGAGAGAGTAGTGTCTTTTGGCTGGAGCATGAGCCCTGTCCCCGCACAAGCTCACTGTTTACACACTGGGGTCATGGACTCTGTAGCTGCAGATACCTCTCATATCTCTTGGTCGTGTCCTGTTCCCTGGGGATGGACCATAATAGCCCGTCTCTGCACTGCCATGGCAACCCCATGCATGGCACGAAAAGAATGACTCATCACTTGACTGCGGGGAAATGCTTCTTGTTTTCCAGTGAAGTTTGCTTCACTTTACAGTGCAGGGCATGTGCCATGACTGACAGACTTCAGGTTTTACTGAGTGACAACAGTGAGCAGAGAAGAACTTGAAAATACTGATGCACGTTGTTGATTTCTGCTTAGGATCTGAGTCCTTCACGTCTCAGGATTTCACGGGATTGTTTAAAATACTCACAATTTCTTATTACTTTGGTATAATTTTTCTCTCAATTGCAAATGCAAACACTCAAATGGGAAACGTAACACACGCAGACACATGGATTAGTTTTACAGAGTGGACGAGTGGTGCAGATCAGAGCTGATGAGAGGCCAGCGCTGCTGAGTGCAGTGCCAGTGGAAACAAAGAGTTGTTGTGTTTGGACTGGACTTCCATGTCTGACTGCGATAGGGCCGGATGGGTGAGTGGAAGTGCAGGCGGTCTAATTGGACACCAACTGGAATGGCACACGATTAGACTGCTGGCCTTGTGATGAAATTCTGGCTCAGCTAATGCTGTTTCATTAAAGACCAGCATCTGCAAAATACATATGAAATCAGTTAAAGTTTAGTCACTGATGCTAAACTTTTGCTAAGACAGGAGAATCTAAATAAAGACATCAGCTGCTAAAGCGCTGTATATTTTTCATGAGGCATAGTTGTGCACCACTGGCTTTCAGAAAAAGAAAAAAGAAATTATGCAATGCATGAATGCAAGCTTGTTATATTACATATATTGGTTTTGGTTTCATTGCAGAATGTATTGTGAGTCAGCTTTAAAAATGTCTGCTACCTGAAATTCATCAGCTAAAGTTTGAACAAAACTCAGATGATTCTGCTCTAAAAACCTTAACTGTTTCATAAGGAAAATCTTCTGTTGTGGCCACATTGTTGCACATAATGACTTTCATGTCAGCTGTCAAAGTATAAGAATGACTTGAATTGCTTTTCTTTATTTTATTCATGAGTATCTTTTTTTTTAAATGAGTGACATACATGTCTGTGCAATTTAATACAAACACAAAGTCTTACTCATGTTATTACAATGCCTAATTGGAGATTGTCATTTATATCTTAACCTCAGTGTGAACAATCACTATCATGTAAACCTTGTTTAACTGCTTTGGTGGCTCATAACCTGAGAAGAGCTCCAAGTCTAAATTTTGTCTTTAGAGAAATGAGCGCCCTCATTTATTTGTGTTAGAGTGCACATATTGTTCATAAAAAGTTTTTCAAGACATTCAAAGTCACTGTTGACAAATGATATTTCTCACCTTTCAAGAGAAAAGATTTTACATCATCTATAGACTAAACTCTTGAAGTGTTTCTGGTAAGATAAAATTTATTTAATCCTCACATGATATATTTTGTTCGACCAGCTTTTTAAGCCACATGTCTTGATAACTCGACTGCGGGGAAAGAGTAGATGCAAGAGAGGGAGAGAGAAGAGAGGGGTCTCTTAAAGCCCTCTGCCTGTTAGCACGTCACAGCCAATCTAATCAGCCTCCCAGGACAAAAGAGGGGTACAGAGGAGCTCCCTAATTGCTCCTTTGTTCTGTATCTCCAACCACTCAGCAGCGCTAACTGGCCCCAGTCTCAGCCCGCAAGCTCTCCCGTGCTTTGACTAACTGAGTGCACACACGCACATGCCCACACAGTAGATGTTTACTTGTAATCATGGCATTCAGTTACAATAATTTATTTCCTCGTGTACATGACATGGAAAATACAAATCATTGTAGACCAAGAAGCTTGGAGCCAAGTTCAGTTTTGCTATTATAGAGTTACAAATGTGCACTTAGCTGACACTGTTATACAGAGCAGCCTACAGAGAGGGAGCAGGTAGGATATCTAGCCTGAAATTTTTTAGAAAAAGAAAAAAATCTCAGTTCAGTGGCCAGTGTCAGGGTCAGTCGTCGTAGTTGTTAAGTGCTGATTGAACTTGATGCAGTAGAATTTGGCAGGACGGCATCTTCGGCACTGAGGAGGAACTAAGGCGGCCACCAGGCAGCTGGGCAGGAAAACTGTCACAAAACCACCATTTAATGCAACCTCAATGTCATCTTCTGTGCCAAGGGACTTCCATTTTTTCATCTGGCTCTCTTATTTACTGAATCAGTGTGTTTACAGGCACTTTTAATATTTTTATCATCACCAGATTAAAGCAACACTCCAAACATTTTGACTGTCATGTAAACACCTTATCTTAGGGTAATTAAGCTTGCAGTCAGAGTATATGTAACCTAATATGCAAAGAAGTGTGCCATCCATCCACCAGAATTTGATTTTTATTTCTTTTATTTTGGATGTGCACGTGTGCCAGAGAAATGTTGCAAAGCAGCATTTATATATACATGCACATACAGGACAGATGTATGGCAATGGGAAGCAATAAATAAATAAATAAATAGAATAACATTAGACATACAAATGGTATTATTATTATTTTCTAATGAATATTGTCATCTGTATAATCACCATAGCATTATTACTCATCATTCATTTATTATTATCCCTACGATTATTATTGTTGTTGTTGTCATTGCTGCTGTTTTGCAAAAACATTAGATATTTTACTTTAATCCAAAATTCATCCCTTGTAAGTAAACAGATGAATACAAAACCAGGATAACAAAAAATAAAACATACAAGCATATGTAATGCAAAATACTAATACAAAAATACTAAAATACTAATTTAATGCCTATAAAAAGGTTCAGTTGTTATCAGATGTTGTCTTTAAGTTACTGTTTATTCCTTGAATATTTTCTATTCAACAAATCTTGGAATTATTATCGTAGTTACTGCAAAGTCTTTCCTTTATCTGATTAATCGCAGTAATCAAATTATAGTATGTATGTAAACATAAATGTAAACGTATGTAACTCACTCAATCTACTGTCATGCACTGACGGAGACACACACACACACACACACACACACACACACACACACACACACACACACACACACACACACCAGGCCTAGGCCTGCAGTCACTGGGTCACAGGGTTAACACAAGCCAATTACCAAAACAGTTAAGGAGGAGACAGGAAACACAATATTTACCACATGACTGCCAGAGTGATGTACTACACAGAGAAACATGTCGTTTGTGCCGTGGTCTTTGACTTAGCCCTTAGGTTTCACTGTAGGGAACAAATTCTGTAAAGTAGGAATGTTTTGAGGTGAGCCTGAACAACAATAACTGACTTTAGAGGATGGACAGATAAATAGATGCTGCTGCTTTAAGTTAGAATAATATATATTTTTTTTCTTTTAAAAATGCTGTCTAGAATACAGAAAGTTTATTGAATATAAATTAAATGGATGTAAAAACATCTAGTCTTAGACAACTAACCTCTCCAAAACTTGCTCTTATTCTGGTCAAAATTCGTATCAGTATTTTTCGAACACGCTTCATCAAATGACACACAGGATTTAGTCACACAAGCACTGGATTCATTTTTGGCATGGAGTCACACACACAAAATCCGTTTTTGTATGCAAGGAGACAATGTTCATGCTATGCTTTGATGTTTTGACAAGGCTGATAGCTATGAATGTCCATGTATCAGACATGTTTAGTTTGGGGATGTTTGGTATGACCCTGGCGTGTGGCTGTGGGACACTGCGGGGGGTCTCACTGTTTCCTGTTTATCACATCTTCCACGTGAATGTCAAACAGTTTACCTAACAAGGTACTGTCTCTCTGTCTTCCCTCTGTCACACACGTGCATGCACACACACGTACCAAGAAATGTACACATGCACCGCCATACACACAGCATACACTCACTGAAACACCTGAAAACTCATACAAGCACACACAGATGCAATGTGCATGCAGTGAACTCAGGCCTTCTCTCTCTCTCTCTCTCTCGCTTTCGCTCTCTCTCTCTCTCTCTCACACACACACACACACACACACACACACACACAGTCATTGGGTTAAAGTGAGGCAGGAAGTGAAGAGTTGAACATCATTTTACATATGTGGTAACTGGTGTAATCATGAGGCCAGGACTGTTTTTTTAATTATACTTAACACCATCTCAATGCTGCTACATTACATTTCACATACATGTGAGTATATATGAAATGTGTCAGTCTCTGTAATACATTAAACAATATGAAATATAAAATCAAAAATCAAGAGCAAACACACTTACTTTACTTCCAACTTTAAATAATACATTCTTATTATAATCATTAGTCGAAGTAGCAGTAGTTATAGTATTGGGAGTAGTATTTGTTGTGGTAGTTATGAGGATCCGTTCATATTCCATATTGCCTTTCATTATGAGAAATAAGTTTGTGTTGCCATCTGTTAGTATTTACCAATTTTTACAAAATATCAGTAAAATTAGCAAATGCGATTTGCAGTATAAATCAAAGGTGACAGATCATTTAATTTCCAAAATCATTGTTGCACTTTTCCCATCTCATACTGTATATTAAATTTTGCACAAGATCTCTGACTTCACAGACTGAAGCGCCTACAGTCAAGATAATAACATGAGAAAGTTTAATGATGGAGACATTTTCTATTAAGTAAAATCTAGACTGTAATTCTAATAACAAGTAATAATTTGTCTTGACTGATAAAACAGTTTTAGTCTTCAGCGTCAAATAAAACATCATTATAGACTTGATGCCTTCCATATATAACATATTTAGAATTTATATATTTTTGCTGGAAAACAACAAAATCAAAAAAGACAGGACAGAGCTGAATGAGCTGATTTTTTTCCTTCCAACTGCCAGTAAAAACAGTGTCACTGAGAAGCCTTTTCAGGAACAACTCTGGTCTTCCTGTCTTAGTTACAGGGCTTTCTCCAGACTTAACTGTCTTGTAAACCATGCAAAAGCTACACAAAGTAACATGAGAGTCTGCATGTTGAGAGAGAGAGCGAGAGAGAGCGAGAGAGAGAGAGGAAGAGAGAGAGAGAGAGAGAGAGAGGAGGAAAGAAGGGGATTGAACGAAAGTATGCATGTGAAAGGTTGGAGGAGGTGATGGTAATTTGCAAGCTCAGTTTTAGAGCTTTAGAGGATCTGCCATCTATCTGATATCCACCATGGCTCTAAAACCCTCAGTGGGTGGCTGCATGTGTGTTTATGTGTGTGTGTGTGTGTCAGTGTGTGTGTTTGCGTGTCTCTGGCTATGTGCGTGCGTCTGAACAAGCTACTGAAAAAGGAAGTTAGAATTGTCATCACTTCAGACGAGTGTCCCCCAAAACTCATTCCATGAACACAAAACCTTTAGAGGCATTTTCATTTCTTTTATTTTACTCTGTTTGCAATGCATCTCAATAATACAACCTTATAGAACAAGATATTCCTCCTCCTACAAAACAAATCACATTGTGATTACAGTGATTCAATACTGCTAGCATTAAAAAGAAATGCATTCATTTAAATCACATTTATTTATTTTAAGTCCCTTTACTAAGACAGATAAGCATCATTTTACGTAATAAATGAGAAATCATCCGGTTGATAATTAGCCTCCCTCCATCATATCATCTAAAATGAAAAAGTTTAAAAGAAATTTAGAAACACAGGTGAACGGTAAATTTCATTTATGGTGCCAAAAGCCCTTCATAAGATTGACATCTGAGCGACTACACAGCATCACGTCTGTCCAGAGATAATGCACTGGCTACTTTGAATAATCTACAGACTTGCATTTTAGCTGTTTTAATTAAGAATCATTTTGTATTACAAGTGCAGATTAGTGAAACCCATCCACAGGGAAGCACATTGTTATTGGGCAATTTCTATTATTGTTTTTTGAAGAACATACTGCTAAAATTGTGTTTTGTTTTTTTGTTTTGTGCTATGACCACAGCAAACTCTTTACCTCTATTGACTCTCCATGTTTAGAAGCCACTGGGGATGAGCCAAAGAATTATTTTTGTGTGCTTGATTTGGGTGTCCCCTTAATGTAAGTCAAGTGGTGGTCTGCCTATGGTTGTCATACCACAGCTAATGCTTGTCCCCCAGGTGAAGCTGATCCAGGCCTGGGGCACAGAGGGATGCAGATGGAGGGGCCAGACATCTGAACAGATAATGCACCAATAGATTAGGAACCCCCAGAGTGAGCCCAGTCATAGTAATCAAACACAGAGATGGACAGGACACATATCCACTGGTAGAATTGGGAGGAAAAGCACAGACACAGCATTTCTATTTACTGATTTTTTCCACCATATTATTTTTCCCATCATGGAGGATAAATGTAGGAATGATGATTGTTCTGTTTGGATAGTGCACTGTATGTGTGTGTATGTGTTTGCGTTCCTGTAAAAGAGACAGAGGGAAGGAGTGAATAAGACAGCAGATGAATGTATGTGTGTGGGTGGTCTCGTGAAACGCGAGCGTATGGCCGTGAAGGTTCTACACTGCGAGTGGAAGTGAACTGTTAAAGGCCACAGGAGCAGCCTGAATGAAATCACAATATGGCCAAATGAAAAAACTACACGGAGAGGGGAAAACAGTGTCCCACCGAGACATGCTGAGGGGCCGTGGATGGGCCTGGCTGCCTCCCTCTACAAAGCAACTCTTTCACAAGGGGAAACATACATGGGTCAGCCGTTTAGCCTAATAAAGTTTCAATAGATTTAAATAGTTGTACATCCAAAGCCAGGTCGGAGTGGTGTGAAGCAGGCGGCCTTGAGCCATAAGAGCCTGCTGCTGCTTAAGCTGCTCTGACTGCAGCCTCCTCAATCCACACTCACATGAGCAATGCTGGAAAAAAATGACTCAAACAGCTCTTTAGAGGAGGGAAATACATGAGAGAAGTTAGTCAGTTTTAAACCAGGCCCTCAGATCATACAGGTAGAACCCATCAAAAGTGAAATTTTGCGCTTGCTAAGAAAAATGACCTCTAACAACATCTAAAAGAGTAGCTGGCTGCTGCAATAATATGATGACGCAGACAACTGACAGCCCTCTGGATGTCATCTGCGTCATCAACTTTGATAGTTACTTTCTGTGCATTGATGTCAGGACCTGAGATGAAATTAGGTCTATCTTTATCTATTGAAGCACTTCAGTCTCTGTGAGAGACACAGGCAGACAACTCCCTCTGCCTCTACTTCCCTCAGTTTTCTCTCCCTCCATCTCTCTCTCACAGTCTCCTCTGCTCTCTCTGACAGGCTTCACTCTCTCAGTCTGTCTGTCTCTGTGGATTTCCTGTGGCCTCAGGGCTCCTCTATGGCCACCTCTCACACACACATATGTGAGCGCACACAGAAACACACACACACACACACACACACACACACACACACACACACAATCAGATCAGTGTCTCTGGGGCCACGATGATAGGGATCTCCTGCCTGGTCCACCATTTCCCTCTGGGGTCAGAATGGAAGAGATGCTGCCAATAACAGGGATGTTAGTGTGTGTATTTATGTCTGTCTGTGTGTGTGTGTGTGTGTGTGTGTGTGTGTGTGTGTGTGTCATGTCATCATGTCAGTCACTCTGTGTATAATGTCACTTACATGTCCATCTGAAAGTTTATCTACACTGGACCTACGTTTCTTTCAGTGAAGGTTTGTATGCACCTCTGGGACAAATGAAGAGACTGAAAAAAGACAGACAGAGAGACAGAGAGAGAGAGAGAGAGACAGAGAGAGAGAGAGAGAGAGGCTTGGTGGAGGCCTGTGAATGGAGAATAGGGAAGGTAGAAGCTCTTGTAGCTGCAGGGCTTCAGCCTCTGCAATGGTTTCCAGATGGGTCTCATTTGCCCTACACTGCTCTAATACATGGACCACTGTCCTCCACCAAGGATGTCCATACACACACGTGCACATGCGCACAAACATTAAACACACTGATGAGACATAAAGAATACCATAAAACAAACCAACATGAAAACAGGCAGGTAAAACAGGAAGACAGAAAATAAATTCTAATAAAAATTGATATTGGAAATTTGATGTTTTCATTCAGCAGTGGAAGATGTATTCAGGTCACTTACTCAAATAACGTAACGACACCACACTGTCTGAACAATAAATCAGCTGCTATCTGCAGATAATTTGAGATGGCGTCTACGTATAATGTGTAGAAATATGGATAGCCCAGACTTTGGCTTGGCTTTTTTACTAGACTTTAGACTGCTTCTTTATTGACTACAGGCCTATGACAGGGTTGAGAGGGGTTTCTTTATCCACATGTTAATTTTTTTGCACATATCACAACAAAATTAACGAGAGACCATGTAGAAAAATTCCTCCCAATCACTTGTGAATGGGTGGTTGTTCACATGGGTTCCCACACTTATGGTTTACGTATTAAATTCATAGGTGACATAAAGAACCAATACATCCCTTTTACATAACTGTAAAACTGAGTTAACTGAACATATCTACATTGGGTAGAGGTCACAAATAAATAACAATGAATATTATATTCCAGTACTGCAAATAAATACTAAATCCTACACACTGGTCCTTTAATGATCTCAAATATTCATTACTGGGCTCAATAATCAGACAAGTAAACGTCATGCATTCAAACTTATATTCAAGCACAAATAAGTACATAAGTAGCAAAATGTAACAAATGTAAAAGGTTATATATATTATAGATAAAAATATCATAATTACTGTAATATATTGCAGGATTACTATAAATGATGTATTAACATATAAGAGCATTGTGGTACCTGATCAAGGCAGAGCTAACACGAACAATTTATGTACTATTGCGTAGTTTAATTTACTGCAGTGTGTCATATTTAATTGGCTTATGATATATTTTTATGCAAAATGCATAATATGCAATGTATGTTGCGTGTGTGCGTGTGTGTGTGTGTGTGTGTGTGTGTGTGTGACCAGGTATTTATCACGTTGTGGGGACAAAAATCTGTTTACACAGTCACATTGTGGGGACTCACCTGCCTTATGGGGACAAAATGCAGGTCCCCTTAATGTAAATAATTAAATTTTAGGGTGAAGACTGAGGATAGGGTTACGGGTTAGGTAAGGTTAGGTTAGGTATAGGGGTAGGAACAGGCAAATAGTGGTTAGGGTTAGGGTTAGGGTAAGGCTCCAGGAAATGTATGTAAGTCTATGTAATGTCCCCACAAGTGATAAAAACACAGTGTGTGTGTGTGTGTGTGTGTGTGTGTGTGTGTGTGGGTGTGTGTGTGTGTGTGTGTGTGTGTGTGTGTGTGTGTGTGTTTGACACACATGCACACAGATGAACCTGGTGTGGTGTCTGGCAGTCAGTTCTTCCCACGCGCTGCTGTAGCTGTACAAAGAGTCAGTGTTCAGGGGCCTTCAGTGTGGCGATGCGTGACACAGGGGTGTGAAGCTGCCTGTAAAACCCACAGAAACAGGTAAGGGTCACAGACAACAGCACACATGGAGGCTTAGCCTGTGCTTTCTCACTGTGTCTGTGCTTAGTGTTTGCTGTGTGTTTGTGTAGGGTGGAGGTGTGTGTGAGCTTGTGTCCATACCTCTGTATTTTTGGAAACCATATGTTATGAAACAGCAAGTTCAGTCACACACACATGGTACAGCACTCAGGGAGGACTGTTAGTGAGTGTGAGCATCCACTACTACCCCCCCCCCCCAACACACACACACACACATACATGTACTAACTTTAAGCATTCCATATGGTAACAGTTTAACCCTCAGAACCAGAAGTTATCATCAGCCAATGATGGATACATCCGTTAACTGAGGATATATCATTAGCAATAGTTAACAGCCTCACGGTGTTTACATTATTGATACACAGCTCTTGAGGACTGTCAAACAAACCGTGTGTGTAAATACATCTTCCAGGTGGAACTATTGATCACCAAGAGGTCTGCCCCTCCAACTAGATCGATTGATACGTTCATTAGCCAATTGGATTTGGCCCTAACCACAATACGAAGTCTGTGTTTGTTATTGTGTGAAAAAAAAGAGTCCAGTGGGGATAAAGCTGGCCATACTGATAAAAGAACAGGAGGGACGGTGACAGAGGGGAAAATAAAGAGAGGCAGGAGAGAGGGAAAGTGGTGTTGTGAGGAAGAAAGTATATAGAATTGAAGATGTTGAATGTAAGGTGAAGGGTTCACCTTAGACTGAAAGAGAAAAAAACGATGACTGAGCACACGTCCATGCATGTGAATGTAAGTGCCTCTGAGTGCTGGTTGTGTGTTGCCCCAGTATACATTAGACAGCGTATGTATGTGCTGGCAGGCTGGTGTAACATCTGGTTTCCATGAGGGCCTGTCCAGGCTGAGAGCAGCCAAGTACAGCACAGAAGGTATTAGAGGTAATTTACTTATTAGAGAAAAAAGACTCAATCTCAGGAGCTGTAATTGTAAATGGAGATGGGGCTTATCTGAAGGACTATCAGAGTCCCTGCAGGGGAAATACAAGCAGGCAAGCAGTGGCAGTTTAACACACGCACACGTGCGTCATCACCACAAACACACGCAGGCATGCAAACACAAGTGCACATGAACACACACACATTATTCTATTGGATTATTTTTGCTTGTGCTTATAAATTGCATTATCTGAACTGCTAACCCCCTGTGTCAGTGCAACAACAACACAACTGATAAATGAATAGGCTCTTCGAACAGAAGTCATGACTTCACTGTTCTGCTGTGAGACTCACTGACTACAGGCCTGTTGACTCAGATATGCTGTATAAGACATGCAGAGGGACTTCTATCCCAAAATATTAAACAGTATTATACAGTAAAAAATGTTCTAAAATGTTCACGTTAGAGTAATGGATTAGTTGGATAATTTATGATGAATATTGTGCATTAAACATAGATGTATGTACAAGGTAAATTTGCCAATATATATCCAATTATATTGCAGTTGTAATTTCAATCATTTTAAATTACAAAATTGATTTAAAACATGAAGATCTCTGTTTACAAGGTGGCTCGCAAAATACAGCATTATACAACACAGGTGCAAAGCTGGCGAATCATAAAATAAAACAAATACAAATATCATACACAGCTTTCTCAAAACAACGAACGACAAGCACAAAAGCTGGAAAACAATGTGCAGTTACTGACTAAGTGAAATACAAAAGGTGATCTATTTGTGGTCATAGGAGTTTATTGTGATGATGCACATCTCTCGTCTTTTGCTGACATTAATGGGGTTTTTAAGAAGACTATCACGCCACTCCCTTGAATCCCAAAATACAAAAGACCTTTCACTGACCGGTTTCCTTCTTGCTTTGCTACACAGACACACCAGAATAAAGCCTTTTTTCCTGTCTGTGGTGTTAGCATTGGTTTCTTGGCCAAGCTGGTTCTGCTGTTGCACAATATGTGAGTCCAGGCAGGAGACCCAAATAGTAACTTAGTGAGGTTTCTTTAGTGTTTAGATGACACCACTGCAATAAAAACCAGCAATTATTTTCCTAACCATTTCAAATGTGCGTCACACTTGACCCGAGCTGGGTGGAAATAAACCAGAAGCTGGGCCTGAACACTGGAAGGGTGACATGAAGGAGGGAAGAAAAGTAGACAGGTCTTTCAGTGATTTACCCCAGGCAGTCTGATAATGTACTGTAGCAACTCCCCATAGTGGCAAGAGGCTGTGTGTCGGGACACTTGTCCAGTAATCTTATCATCATCTGTATCAGCGAATGCTTTTACTCCATGACACTTTTTGCTTCCTCGGTCCAGACAGACTTTTTTCTTTTTTTGTGCGTGTTGCTGCTGAATGCTGTCATGGTGAAGTTATTTCACTCAGGGGCACCAGGAGATGAAATCAGTGTTTAGGGATGCTGTCACTGTTAACATCTCTGAAAAATGGCTTCTTCTATCTGTTTGTAAATTGGATGACGCTTTTGTGGCTTGTTAGTCATCGTTAGCGTGCGTCTGCAGCTAACTGGAGGCATTTTTACCTTTCGGTGAATGTCTTACTATTAACTGGGGGTTTGGTAACGGAATAGTACTAGAAGCAAAAACAAAAAATACATGCTTGTGTATTGTTGATTTAACCAGCTAGACAATGCCACCAAACCCTATCAATCCTCAATCTCTCTAGGCCTCCACTGATTGTTTGACCTACCCTGATAGTTGTCTTCACATGATCTATAGCTCTGGTGTACTCCCCCAGAAAAGAAGCCTTCTCCTGGATTCGGCCTCACACACTGACAGGGCATCTGCCCCAGTCTTGACTCAGCTAAAACTGGCTAGAACAAAAACCACTGGAAACATTAAATTGAAAAACACCTTGGCTTGTGACCTTTGTGGATGACAAAATCAGATGTGTCATGTTCACCTGCCTCCAATACACTCGACAAATGCATCCGTGTTGCGCACATCATCTGCTCTTTATCATCCAGCTCCCACATATCTAGGTGATGAAGAGAATAGCATACCCGTGTTGTTCCACAAGTCAGCATGCTCAGTAAGTGGACTGAAATGAACAAAACCTGCCTGAGCAACTTGTTCAGATTAGCTCTTATCGGTAACATTTATCTCCTGACCACATTTGTGATTGTCTGTGTGTGGTGCAGTGAAAGTTAAGCCGATATGTACCTCACCCTACCATCCACCACACCCTCTATTCCCCTTTGCTCTTTGGAGATGAGCCACAGCGTGGTCAGCAGTATAAGCGAGCAAGATCTGTTGTGATATGTTTGTGTGTTTGGGATGGGAGGGAGGTTGTTGGATTAGGGAAGAGTGTTTTTGGCACCTAATCCACTGATTGATGGAGGAAATTGGGTGGGCCAGGGCTCACTGAAAGGAGGAGTGTGTGGGTGACGTCTGCCCTCAAGTGTCTGCTGCTTGATCGATCCTTACTCGGTGGTTGCCAGAGATGTCCTACTACCAATAAAAGACACCCGCAGATACACCCACAGATTAAACTCCCTGCATGAGACAGTGTCCATAAACCAGTTAAAATATCTATATTATGCTGGTCAAGGCTTGAGAGTGTGTGTCACTGAATGTCAGTGTGTGCCAGACTGCTGAAGCCTCACTGCTGAGTTTATGAGGGGGAGCTCAGTCTGTTCTGTGTCTCTGTGTCAGGGTGACTTTACCACAGTGATCTGGCTCGTTTCTTCCTCTCCACTGCTCCAAAATGTTTTTCTCTCACTTCTTTATTCTCTACCATGGAAGCGAGTTCTGGAAAACTTTAAAGAAATGTAAAATTAAATTCTCTCTTACTTCCTTTTTCCCTCTTTAGTCACTCACATTATCCATTGTGCTCTCATCAGTGCTTGAACTGACTATGCCAGTAGATGCTTTCTTCTCAGTGGATAAAGTGTAGTGATATGAAGAGTTAATGTACTTACATTTTAGCTCATTTGCACATTCACTTGTGATTATGCATGTTAAGAAGCAGGCATTAACTTTTGGAGTTTAAGACATATATACTGTACATGTTTATAGTGTTTCTGTGCATTCATTGTACTTGGCTACAATGGTCTATCCTTTCATCTCTTTATCCATCCATCTGTCCTTGTCTGAGTCCAGAGAGATGCTCTAACCACCACTGTCTGTGTGGCCTCCTTTGTTGTAATGTTGGGCTGCTGTTCCCTTTCCAGAGAAACCACGGTGTGTCATAGCCACAGAAATAGATCTGTGTTTACATCACCTTAAACCCAGCCCGGCGCTTGTTTTGAAAGATGTTCTGTGGTGAACTCTGTGGAAACATGTTTCTTTTTCTTTGGGTTGGAAAAGAAATCATCAGGTATACGTATAA
The DNA here is from genome assembly GCA_037975065.1 of Chaetodon trifasciatus. Taxonomy (NCBI): domain Eukaryota; kingdom Metazoa; phylum Chordata; class Actinopteri; order Chaetodontiformes; family Chaetodontidae; genus Chaetodon; species Chaetodon trifasciatus. Next base: position 15,988,217 of record JBBMOE010000001.1, read on the forward strand.
TATCCATTACGGCTGAATTAACAGGGATTTGACTTTGTGAAGACGAGTCCTAATTTTTGACAGCTTTGAAGTAATATGTTTCAAATGTCTCTTCTCTGTATTTAGATATTAATTTCTGAAGAAACATTTCCTGATTTCATGTCATGGCCAGTGTTTAGTTGAGGGGGTACTGATGAGGCTTTCAAATCCGCTGAAGTGGGGTGCCGTGGAAATGATTGTTCCTTTGGTTTTATAGCATTGTGCAGGACTCCCCCTACAGGACACAAAGTGTAGTGCAAAGTAGAAATACTAGCATCATCACTAGAAACAGCTACTGTTTAAATTATCCGAACAACATAGATGCAAAAGTGGTAAAATAATCAGCATCAGAAGATTTTTATATGGTCTCTGTGATAGATTGTGAGAATTAGGCCACCAAACTACAGCATGTTGTATAGACACACAAGAGGAAACCTTGATCCTGCTTTACACACTCTCAAATAAATGAGAACAAGAACAGAACAGAAAATGGGTGATGATTTCTCACTTTAAAAACCACAAATATAAAGAGATTTTAACTTCTGCTAAAAAGGAGATAAAGAAATACACAGTATGTTTTAGCTCCACCAGTTGCACTACCTGAGTTAACTGCTATGACTAACTATGCTCGTTGCTGCTATGGCTCATGGTTTTGCATGAGTAAATGACGATAGGTCTGAGTGTAGTCTACTTCTTGATGAGTGGCTGATAAGACAGCAGGGGTCAAATCTGAGTGGTCATCGCCTCTCCACTCTCAGAGAGAGCCATAAATCACATGACAGTGTCTGGGTGCTGTCAGGCCTGGCTGCTGCCCACCAGGGTTAAACCAACAGAGGCCTGAGAGGGGAGGTGGGCAGACAGAGGGAGGCCTCAGTAAATGCTGCTTTGTCTTCTTCACTTGACAGCAATACAACTGTGTCAGCGCTCGAAAGTGAAGACGCAAAAGAAACTCTCACTGTAGACACACCCTGGCATTACTTACAATTGACACGCACAGCTGCAGAGTTTTAATTTTGATTTTATTTTACAGGTTTTATTCTACAGATTGCCACAATTTTCTTTCCTCTCTTATCCTCACATCATCTCGCTCCAATAACTCTTTTTCTTAAAAGAAAAACACAGCTTGCCATAACATAGGTGACTTTCTTCCCATGCGGTGACTTATTTTCACTCTCCATCTGCTGCTCCGTCTTTCCCTTCCTCTCCATCCCTCCATTCTTGCCTTAAGAGCCAAGTGGAGGCTGGAGTAGTGGAGGCTTTACCCAGAGCTAAAGATAGAGCTCCTCAGAGCCTTCATCTGTCATTCTATGACAGTATTGTAATCAGGCCTAGAAGATCCTGCCTACAGGATGGACCCGCCGAGGGGCTTGAGCAATCCTGAGCGTGCTGGACAGCTGCCAACCCACGGGAGGCGTGCGAGTAAACACAGCATAAACCTCATACTCAATCTAATTCCAGAGAATGGAGGACAAATTTATACAACGCTGCTGAAAGCTGTTGAATAACTCAATTAATTAGCTTTGACTTGGACTCCGCTGGTGCCACTAAAGAGGATGCAGGCTGTGTGGCTATCAGTGTGTCAAAATGAAATGTGAAACAGCAAATCAGAAAGGGAAATACACAAGTTCATGAAACAAACTAATGACAAAGTTTTTTCCACTGACCATTAAAAGGAAAAAAAAAAAAAATCATGTTTTTAGCTAAAACCAGACCATTATTTTAAGTTGTAGCAGACACCCCATAGTTTCCAAAGTCACCAAATACGTTACCAGATTTTTGGGAAATATGTATGAAATGATGCATTAGTTATCTGGAAAATTTCCATGATCTAATGAAACGGTGCAGCCATAAAGAACGTGGAGTCTTGGGTTTGAAAGACTTCTCTCAGTGTAAATATCATATAACTTTAGTGATAGCTGGAACATGCTGATACCCAGTATCCTGCATGTGACTCTGTTAGACAAAAAGGTTTGCTTAATTTGAAGAAATGTAAGGAGAAAATTCAGGAAATCAAAAGTTAACCATAAAAGAAGTTGATGCTACATCATTATTTCTAAATGATTGGGCATGAATGTCCACCTGGGAGGAAGCCTTCATCATGACATGCTCCACTAGAAATATTCAGGGGGTCAGTGTCACTGCTCTGAATAACACATTTAGGTACAAGGTATGGCTTTGGTATGTTTAAATCCAATTATTTTGGATTGCATGAGAGTATATGTATAGTGCAAACAGTCAGAGTGAAACTTTAACATCTTGACCAATGATGGGTTTTCCTAACAAGAACCAAGTGTTGTCTCCCACAGTGAGTGGGATCAGAAATGGATGACACTGGATGAGTCAGCAAAGCAGGAAGTGTTTGAAGACTATTTTTGTGATCCTTCACATAAATACCTGTTGCAGACATGGTCTGTAAGCATAGTGTCTTCTTTGTTTTTATTTGTTTGGTGATGTTTTCTAATGATGAATCGTTATCTCCTGTGTGCACGCAAAGGTGGAGGGAGGCAGCAAGAGAGGGAGGGAGACACAGGGAGAGAGGTGGAGTTTTGTAGGATGTTATCAACATCCTGTCTGTGTGACCTGGTGCTAATGCTCATGTAAGACAGCAATCTGCTGGCTCTGGTAATCCCTCTGAGACCAAAAAAAGAAAACGCGAAGGTCTTTCTCTCTGTCTGTCTCTCTCTCTCACACACACACACACACACGGAGAAAGTTTCATGCCATCATATTATTTTAAATTTAGTGTTAAGTTGTAAATATGTAGCTGTTTTATTAGCTTTGTTTTTTGTTCAATTTAAAGGGTCAATGCAGTATGTTTTCATATTAATTATAGTGGTACCTACCATGCAGAATGTTTGCTTTACCTACCCTAGTTTGAGCTACTCTATCTCCTCCACCACAACACAATGAGGCAAATGTAATTTTAAAACCTGTCCTCATACTTATACTTCTTAATAAATGACCATTCAACAGAAAACAGCATGTTCTGTGTTTTCTAGAGTAATAGGGATGCTGTTTCCAAAAAGCGAAGTTGCTGAATGAAAAATCTCAATAACTATTGGATGGATTACCACTGAACTGGGTACCAATATTTATGTTTCCCCCAGCATGAATTGGAATCACTTCCTTAACATCATGTTCAGTTTTAATTTGTCCAGAACTTTGGTTTATGACATCACTTTTTGTTTAGTGCTGATTACCAAATGTTAGCATGCTAATATGTTAAACTAAGATGCTGAACATGGTAAGCAGTAGGCTACATTGTAATCATTCAGCAATTAGCGCAAAACACCTCAAACACAATTTCAGACAGAAAAAATAAATAAAAGCAATCCAACAACAAAGCTTTTGAAATGTAATTGCCTACAAATCTTTTCTATGCATGACAGCAGAGATGGGAACAAAACACTTTTATTCCAAGTAAAGTCCTCCACCCTCCACTATCTCACACACTTGCACTGAATAAGAGGTGTAAATAATCCTGAGGATCGCTACTCCCAAGCCCAACAGATGGATGCTCTCACAGTGCAGAAGGGTTGGCAGAGCGATAAAAAAAAGAGGAAAAAAAGAAAAACACACAAGTATGCATGCAGCCAGAGATAGAAGTCATTTCCTGAGAGAGAGAGAGAGAGAGAGAGAGAGAGAGAGAGAGAGAGAGAGAGAGAGAGACAGACAGAGAGAGAGAGAGAGGAGGTGAGCAAAGTGCAGCTCCAGCTCTCCCAGGAAGTCTCTTAATGTGGGAAAGGTGAGAGTCAAAGGCAGGTTGGGTTTAAGGGTTAGAGGTAGGGTTATGGTTAGAGTGTGTATGGGCCCGGAGCTGACTAATGATGGATGGACAGAGCAAGAAAGAAAATAGGAGGTGGAGGGGTTGGGCTGGGGGTGGGTGGGGGCATTCCTCCTGGTTTTTAAGGATACAGTAACAATCTCCCTTTTTCTACCAGCAATGGAGACATTCACACACATAAATGCTCATACATTCATAAACATAAACATGAACACCATCAATAAAAAGCCAGAATTTGCTCTTTTGACACCACACATACATGAGGCTTACACCAAATATAATAAGAAGCCCTTAACCACAATCGAATGGTTAAGGCCAAGTAAATGTCCACTGATGGCAGTGTGCTGACCAAACATTTTCTAGGCTCAGACGTGCGGAGAATTCCCCAGTGTGGAGGTATCACCAGCTGGCATCAGCTCGCTCAGAGCTCATCATCTCAAACTGCTTTTATTGCAGGAAATTGCGTGTGGAATGAGCACCAATCTGTCTCCCTACGACACATCTGTAGAGGGGGGAGCCCAGTGACGCAGGCAGAGGTCAAAAATTAAAGTAAGGAGTGAGTTGGTTCAGCCAGTATGTGTGTGTGCTCATCTTCTGCAGTCTCTGTGTGAACCAGTTGAGGCTTTCAACTTCTTAAAAGGGCTAGTCAAGAGTTTTAGGATTTGTGCTTAGGATTAGTTTAGGATGATGACTTTGTTTTAGGTTAAGGTTAAGATCAAGAGATAATAACCTTTGCCCTTAGTTTTTGCATGAATGCATGTGTGTATTTGTATTTGTGTATGTCATGTATGTGCGTGTGGTCCTGCTGAAGTGATAGATGTGTGGAGAGGGAGGAGCATGAGGTGGGGGCAGTAAACACTGAGACATGCATGTAGGAGGTCTGGGTGCAGACTAAAGCCAGAGCTGTCAGGATCCCAGACAGAGATACAGATAGATCCCATCCCTCCACACACTGCCACTTGGTCTACACAGCACCATAAACCTTCCCACCTATCAGCCGAGCTCAATGACCATCAGACCAATAGATGATGAGTTCACTGTGGTAATGGGGTCATGAGCAGGCCCCCGAAAAACAAATTGCACTCCGGAATATATCAAATCCAAGCTTGTGTTCATTGAGTGCCAGCATTTTAAGTTTTACATATTGAGATCACAGCAATGCCACGACCTTTGCCTTCTGCCTAAAGGGACACATAATGGTGGCATTGGGTAAGTGTTTTGTTGCTTGAAATAGACCACTCAATCATCGGCAAAAGGTTTTATTCCTTCTAATTTTTGTGAATTTTGCCAGATTAAACAGAGCCTGAGAGATTTAGGCTGCTTTCAACGTATAATTGCTACCTCAAGGAAAAATATACTGTAATGAAAAGGCCATCGAAAAATGTGGATATAAACTTCTACAAAGATTAAAGATAAAAGAGCGGTTAAAAAAAACCACATCATAAAGCATAAATGATGAAAGAAAGCAATAGTTGGATCACATCTTCATAGCAATCCTCTCTTCATTATAGAATTTGGTGTTTTTTTATTTACTTATACAGCAACACACATTACATACACGAAATACATATCAATATACCTGGTTTATTTTGTCTGTCATAGTGGGCTCAATATGTAATGCAGAATTCTGACTATTTCACTCCGGTGATGTTGATGGTGCCTAATACTGTAATATTGTAAATACTGAAATGTGGATTTTATATACAGTGTATACTGTATTTACATCCTAATCCAAATTTTACCATGTATGAAGCAAAGTAGAGTAAATAAATAATAAATACGTTTTTTTTTTTGTTTTTTGTTTTTTTTTTTACACCACAAGAGAAAACAGTTTTGTTGTTTAAATAGTAAAAATTCAGCCATCCACCATGATTTTTTGTTTGTTTGTTTGTTTTTCCCAGTGTTGTTTTTTTCTGAGGACTTCTGACTAAAGGGTGGGGTGGTATTTCTAAGTGTGTGCATGAAGGTGGAAGTAACCCCTCTTCTGACCTTCTTTGCGCCAAGGGGTCACACATTGTTCAGGAGGATGCAGACACCAGGCTGATGGATGACCGCTCAGACTGTTTCCCTGGGTTCATATGTACTCGGGAAATCGTAATTCACCCCCTGGGAGAGGCTAAAGGCCGACCAGGTCCCTTCTTCTGCTCCACACTTATTTTCTCCTGGATCCAGGATGCGATGAAGAGGCTGAGAGCTCAGCCGCCACAGCGGAGCTTCAAGGAAAGGTGGAGTAAATCTTCAGCCACAGCTGTCCCCTCTCCAAACTCTGCAGAGTGGTGGGCTGAGGACGAAGGCCGTATGGTGCAACCAGAAATACAGCATGTTTTTTTTCTATGATGCTTCATTGCATACAGACTACTTACGCACTCATGCACATTTACACACATTCTTTGTCATCAGAGGATATGACGACAGGATGATACACTCATGGCCCAGTGTTCAGTGTGAATATGATCCTGTCTGAGTGTGAGCTGGGAAAAAGCCTTCAATCGTCTACATTTTCTTTGTTTTGGTAAACTTTGTGCACGGTGTCATTGGCCTTCGATCTTCCACAATGGACAAAGCTATAACCCTTTTCAAGGTTCAGTTTCAAGTCAGTTTTACCATCTCAATGCACAAGTTCACACTGGATCTTTGCAGTGTTTTGCAACATCAAAATATAAGTGAAAACCTCTTTCCACGTGAGAAACAAGAAAAAAGCCCCTCGCTTATGGAAACATGCTTGTTCAAACCACAAAAGGTACTCTCACATCCCCAAACTTTGAAGGAACTCTCTCAATTTCATGCCCAAAATAACACTGAAAAACAACTTTAACTATGTTTCTCACACAGCCATGAAGAGGACATGTGAACAAGTTGAAGAAAGTGCTCAGCTCTAAAAATGCGTGCAAAAAAAAAAAAAGCACCATCTTTGTTACAAGATGTTGTCCATTAGTTTCCTCGACTTTAGTACATCATGACATCATAGGTCACTCCAGCTACCTAATGGGGCCAATGACCAAGACTGATGATAGCTCAGTGCACGCCATCACCACCCGCGCTCTCTGCCAAGTATTCAATTAGGGTCAGTGAGTAATTGGGTGTAGATGACGTAGAGATCATCGCCAGGCTCAATGTGGAAAATCTTGGAAATGTGTCTGTGCGTGTGTGTGTAACAGAGTGAGAAGGAGAGGGAGAATTTTGCCTGTCATGTCTTGAGTGACTTAGCAATAAAAATAGTTTCTGTACAGGCCACATAAACATTGAGGCAGACATCTCTGGATTGGTCCAGGGCTTCCCCACATCTGCTTGTGTGCCTCATTAATTAAATTACTTAACGGAAAAATATAGGAGAGCACATTAAAGATGTCGAGCAGCTCACATAACATTGTCTAGTATCAAAACTATTTTGATATTTAATTCCCAAAATTCTACATATGTATGTCTTGGAGATAATTGCATTTTTATATTAAAAAAAAAAAAAAGTAACTTCAACATTAAACCATAGTGGTTTTATGGGATGACTGGTTTTCAGATAAGATCAGACTTCAGCATTCTCTGCAGGACCACAGCCTTAGTTAATGTGTGCACCTCCCCACTGACTTTCCCTTAATAAGCTCCACTGAGACTCTTAAGTTTCTTTTGAAAGCAACTGTCTCTCACCTTATCTATTTTTTCCTGTTTCCCTTTATGCTTAGCTGTAATTGTTGCAACAACAACGAACATGTCTGACGGAAAAGAGTGCAGTTGTCAGATTGAATAAACACAGCAAAAACTTCTCTGACAATACAGCCTCATTGAAGCTCTAAGAAATAGAGTTGTTGCAGACGATGCAAAATTTATGTGTGCAAAGATATGTGTGCAACATGTTCTGCAGGGCAATCACAAAAAAATATCTGTCATAACAAATAAACAATTTACCCAGAAAGGGCATAGATATGATCTGCTTCTCCTGAAGGAATCACTTTGGAAAATGAGAGAATGGAATTGACTGTATCATGCATCAAGATGAGCAACACTGCCAAACAGAGCCAAAACCTGTTTGTTATCAGTAGCACAAATGCATTTGGGGGGGGCAAAAAAACAAATATGTCTCGGCGAGCCTAAAATGCAGTTTCTATTTCTATCACAGAACTAAAAATATGAAGTTTGAATACCACAGACCATCATTCAAGTCAGTGGACATATTTAGCAGAACAGAAGTTACAACTGTAAGTACAAAACTTAAAATCTTAAACAAACTTTTCAAACAAAAAGGAAAACAGTGCTAATGCTGGAAAGATTGAGCGCAGCGAGAGAAAAAAAAACTTACAAAATGAATACAATTTATTTTAGCCGTTTTTTGTTTTGTTTTGTTTTGTTTTGTTTTGTTTTGTTTTGTTTTGTTTTGTTTTGTTTTGTGCGTTTTGGTTCAAAAGGATAAATTTCAACTCTTATTTATCAAACTGGGTGCACAAGAAATGTAATGTAATGTAATGTGAATAAGTTTTGGTTTATGTTGCCACTAGATGGCAACATATAACTGTAGTAGCTTTGAGCAGTTTGATCAAGCTGTTGCCTGTCACTCTGATCCTTCATGCTAAAATCTTTGAGCACAAACAAAACAATGAAAAGAAAAATTGAAATAATACTTCAAACTAAGTATCTTTCAGTAATGGAACATCTTCCAACAAAAAGCCATTTCCTCTTTTTCAGAAGTTTCACTATTTCCTTCTCTTGCTTTTGAGCACTCTTACGAGATGAGCCTTACTTGTTGCCCTAAATTACATAAACAGGATTTTCCCCAGTGCACTTTCTATTGATGTGAACTGTAAAACTGTATAAACCATCATTGTTAAACCAGCCATAGACGATGTGCTTCAGTGCTCCCCGGGGCTGCTCCCTTTTCTCTCCTCTCCTCTCCACAGCAGAGGACAGTAAATGCAAATCTTGTGCTAAAAATACATTTGAACCTCTCACCGGGTTGCTGCTTTTAAACATGCAAATTGTTCACAATTTCTCCTGTCTACCAGATTTAGTTTCCTTCCAAAAATCCCAAATTGTGCCAAAACACATTTTTATTAGTGCGTCATGTTACTCATCATGGAATCTATAAAGCTAGGATGACACAGTACACCTACAACAGTTTCCAAAAGATGAATGATTAAATTAACTAAACAGATTGATAGTGTAAATGATTAGCACTGTGGCACCAGGTAATTCCACCTCAGTCATGTGATGGTCATGTTTGGATTCTGGTATTTCAAAGGGGGAAGTATGTACTGTCACTGTACTTTCTACTAAGGCATGTGGTCGACAGACGCTTGGCCCACAGGCTCCTTCAGCTGTACTAGAACCATTTTAGAGCAACTTTAAATAATCTCCATCCCAGTAGCACCTGCTGCCTCGCCAGAGTGTGGCTTCTAAAAGGTTGCGTAATCAATGTAACTTATAAAGTCGGTCTAACGATAGATAGTTGGAAACAAGGCTCAAAACCACAAAGATCCTGTTCCTCAATCGATAACAGAGTGACATGTAAGCAACCACATACACAAAAGAATTCACAAATAATTAAGGCAGTGTACAAAAAAAAAAAAACAATGTCTATGCTGTATGTTTTGGAGCAAACAATACTTGTGGTAAACTTTTTATTATGTTTAACAGAGATGCATCCTTAAATGTGAGTAATGTTACTCAGAGGGCTTATTGCTGCTGAGTGTTTGCACATAAATATTAATGTTTAAAAGCTGTTATATATCTGTTATATACAGTATGTATACACACTGATTAAAAAAAAAATACAATGTCTGTTGAGACGGCAAAAAATCTGTTTCTCAGGTATTTATTTGTTACCTCATAACTATCACCTTTCTGGCAACCCACATCCCGTCACCTCCATGCTTTGCATGCACACACACACGCACACACACACACACACACACACACACACACACACACACACACACACATACAGTGAGCACTGAGCTGTGAGTTGCATGTCAATACAGCTTTCATGTGCCCCTGGCACTGGTTCCCCGGGGACTGTCACCCCCACCCTGGTCTTCCCCTCCATCTCGACATCCATCACCTTCTTTTTCTACTGATAAGTTCTGTTTTGCTTGAATATGAAACAGAAGTACACCATGCATGGAAAATGGTTATCAGTATTTCTGTGCTACTGCCCCCCACACTGTACTGCACAGCAGATGAGATAAACCACTTCTGAGGGTTTGTTTTCAAGATATCCTTTCTGTAAATTCTTGTGTTCAAAATGCTGAGATGTATTAAAGGCACAACAAACATTTCTTAAAAACTTAATGTAATCCTTTTTGTCACAAATGGGTGGATTACCTCCCAGTCATATTTTATTCCCACAATCCAAAGTTGACAAAAAAAGCTTGAATTGTCTAAATCTTTGCCCCAGATGGCCTGTGTGCTGACTGTTCCTCTTTTCATGGAGAAGTTGTGTGCTGGACCATCTTTCTGGGCTCCTTCCTGTGTTTCTTGTCCGGAGACAGATCAGGCGGTCAGGGATCAGTCTTGTCAAAGAGTGCAGCAACCAGGACGGAGACTGACGCAATTCTCAGCTGTCACTTCACCCACTGATTCAGATACAATGCGGTCAGGCTCCTTCTGTGAAACGACTTTTAATCCTGTGGTCCTTTAGATTTTGTACACAAACAGAGTTTATGTTTATGATTTGTAGTTTTCTAAGATTTAAAAAAAAATGTTGCGGCACTGTAAAACGTACATAATGCAGAATGTGATTATTTGCTGAAACAGTACAAAGACACATGTTATGTTATGTTATGTTATGTTATGTTATGTTATGTTATGTTATGTTATGTTATGTTATGTTATGTTATGTTATGAGCAACAAAAGAAGTAGTGGAACGCTCCAAAAACACCTGTTTGGAACATTCCACAGGTAAACAGGTTCACTGGTAACAGGTGATAGTATCATTATTGGGTATGAAAGGGGCATCCTGGAAAGGCTCAGTCATTCACAAACAAGGATGGAGAGAGGTTCACCACTTTGTGAACACATGATTGTACAAAAGATATTACTACACAGTTAATTTGCAAATGACTGCCTTCTGTTTTTATTTACATTTCAAACAGTCATACTTTTTTGGAATGAGGGTTGCACATTTCTTTATCAGTTTACTGATTTGACCAATGTCTATTTTGAACTTGATAAATTCACTCATGAAAACTTTCTCACAAAAATGGCAACAAAGATAACTTATATGCTTTTACGATATTGTTATTGTGGAGCTAATCAAAAGTTAAAAATACTGACTGATACTGATGCCATAATATTTTGAAATTGATGGCAGGTTACAATAAACCGTTTTCCCGTAATTCAGCGTACTTCCTTAACTTCACTCTTACTTCACTCGTCTTTTTTTGCAGTATGGATGTTGACTTAGAAGATTTAAGAACTCATATATTCATTTTGGTTTTTACAGCTCATCATCTGATGAGATCAACCCTCAGCAAGACCTCCACTGGTGTGAGGCTGGAGAAATCTTTGTTTTGAAGGACATGAACTGATACTGATTAGGGGATGTGATCCTTTATCAGTGGCTACCATGGTGTGTGTGTGTGTGTGTGTGTGTGAGTGTGTGTGTGTGTGTGTGTGTGTGTGTGTGTGTGTGTGTGTGTGTGTGTGTGTGNGTGTGTGTGTGTGTGTGTGTGTGTGTGTGTGTGTGTGTGTGTGTGTGTGCATGTATGTACACAACATGTGTGGTTAAGTGGCTTTCTCCCTACGTCCCAGGATGTGGGCTCCCCATCCACCTGTCTCTCTCCACTGGCTGTGTCCTCAGTGCTCTCACAGTTCCTCTCTGGATGCCTATTCTCATCTCACACACCCTGGTTCTAAACCAGCAGTCTCCCCAGAGACACCACCAACGCCTTCAACACCACCGCTTGCATAACAACCTGTTCATGGCAAATCACAGCTCGCCATCAGGGCATTCTTCGTAGATTAAAAGTTTCCAAAATAACCACAAACATATAACAATTATTATTACAACTTGTGATTGTTCATGCTAAACTGAAGCTGAAAAGTAGTGGAAAACAACAGCAGCTTAATTGAAAGGTCAGTGCTGAGCCTGCAGCCAAACCAAGGGACACAGCTTGAAAGGACTGAGGAGTCAGCAATACAGACGAATCCGGAAAGAACTAAAATAGACAAAGTAATTCATTTAATCTATGAGGAAAAGCTTTCAATTTCAAGTTATTCCTCTTTTTTTTTTTTTTTTTTTTTTGCTTGATTTCCTTGAAGCGCTGCTTTTCACAAAATAGGCACTGCTTCCTTGAAGCGTCTACTGTACAGCACAGTAGACTGAAATGTTATGGAGCAGATGGCCATGGTTACGTATGGTGGAAGCATCAGTTCTGTTTGTCACTCGTCTCTAATGATTTGTTGTGGGAAGCCTCAGACGCCACAAAGAGATGTTGCAATACAAAGAGAACCACATTGCAGACACTAGATATGTGAGCAGAAAAGAGACTCCGTTAGCAGAAATGCACACAAGCATGTGCCTCCTTCTCTCCCAACTGCACCACGCCAAAGAGCTGGGAAGAAAATCCAATCTTTTTCTAAGATATCATCTTTTTTTCTTTTTTCTTTTTTTTTTTAAATGCAGCTTTCAAAATTCAGAAGTGAGAGTAGGCCTGCTTTGTGAAAAACGGTTCCTCCGCCATGGTCATCCCTGTGTCTGGTTAGATTTTACTGTGTCTTTACCCTGTGTTTGACCAGGAGACCTGAAACTATGAGCTACTCTCACAAAACCCAAACCAACAGAAACTATGTTTAGAAAAAATGTGAATATTTCCAGTGTAATGTCATGAGGTAGAGGTTTATAGTCTCACAAAGTGTAAATACACAAGTGTAGCAGCTGCAGAGTTTCAGACTAGATGCTGCTTCTATGTTAAGCTATTGGACAGCTCTGAATCCCTGTGAGGTCGGCAGCCTCCTGTAAAGATCCTTCAGTTATGTCTGATAAGAAGTGTAGCTACTGGCAAACACATTTGTCACAAGTATTGTGCACATTTACTCTACATTTACAAGAACAGGTCGATATTTCAGAAGGCACAAACCCTTTTTTTGCCAAGAGTTAGATGGAAAGATTGAGGCAAAGTTTGCGTTTAGCTTAGCTAAGCAAAAAGACTGGAAACAGGGGGAGCAGCTGGCTCTGTCCAAAAGTAACAAAATCTGCTTACCAACACTTCTAACTCTCACATTATGTCTCCTTCTGTCGCCTTTGATTAATCTGTTCATCAGTGTCAAAATGACAGTTGACTTTTGAGCTGCTTGTAGCTGGGCTTGGTTATCTTTGGACAGAGGCAGGAGAGTTGTTTCCCCGTTTCCACTCTTTGTGCGGATATTGTGCATATGTGTATATTTAGCATACAAATGAGAGCTGTATCAATCTTTTCATTCAACTCTGGGTATTGAAGCAAACTTTTTTTTTCTCTAAATATACATCAGAACTGATAGTTGTTGTGTTTTTTTTCCAACAATAATGCTCAAATAATTAAACAAATGAAAAGTAGAATACAATAAAACTGTAAGACAATACGAAACATACAGAAATAAATAAAAGGAAGAGATTTTTCTTCATTTAGATTAAATAATAGTTCACTGTTGAAATCTGGAGAAAGCCTTAATGACTAAATACAGTTAGGTCCTAAACTGTCTCCTGTGTTTCTGCTGCTAAAATAATCCTGAATCAGATGTTCCATCTGTCCCTGTTTTATTCAAACATTTGTACATAAATACTGTACAAAGTTATAAATACAATAATCATATCCCTGATTATATGTGTGTCATAAATACATTATGTTAATCCAGTCTCAGACATGCTATGGCGGGGAGGGGCGAGGGGGGGTTGGAGTCAGTTTCCTGTTACAGTTTTTGAAGTAAGTTCCTGTTCTGTAGAACTTAGACAGAACTCCCCCATATAGATAACCACACACACACACACACACACACACACACACACACACACACACACACACACACACACACACACACACACACAGAAAGAGAGTTTTCCACCTGTGTTTTAATTCAGTCAACCATTAATTAAATATTCTAATTTAAGTAAAAGGGTTTTATCCAGAGATGTCATATGAGGAGCACATGACTTCTTTCACTATGTGATGTGTGTGAGTCATTACAGCAAACCTTTTTTATAATCAAAAAAAAAAAAAAACAAAACGATTGTCTTAGCTACCCGAGCCTGTTTATATACGACTAAGTTATTGTTTGGTGGTATCATTTACAGTTAAGGGACGTTAAATCAATTTCTTTGTTATTTCATGCTCAGTTTTGTGTTTGCATACATACATACATGCATTTGTAACCTTTAACTGTTTAAGCTATTTTCTCTAAGATCTCTTTCGTGTATCACGTGTTTATAATGACCATTAGAAACCTATGTCCTTTGTATTAGAGAACTGAAAATGTGCCTTTGCATTTTTGTGTGTGTGTAGATGTGTGTGTGTGTGTGTGTGTGTGTGTGTGTGTGTGTGTGTGTGTGTGTGTGCGTGTGTGTGTGTGTGCGTGCATCTATAGTACGTAATGTTTAAATCCCAGCACGCTGAATGCACTTCCCTACCAATATTGCCACTATGTAACCAGTCTGACATGTTAGATGACGCCTCACTGTGTGAGGCATAGGAGAAGAAGAAGGGATGTCGTGTGTCATTGTAAATAATTGAATCATTTGCCTTCAGTTGGTCACCTCGCTTCCTGTCCTTTCTCTGTTACTCATCAGGGACAGGGGGTTTGTCCAAGAGTTTCCCTGCCTTCAGGATCCTAGATCCTTCTTTTAGTTTCATACAGTGTTGTAGTTTCATCATTCCTCAGTATCAAACAATATGTGTTCACAGTAAATGGGAGTCTTAGTAGTGGAAGTGTACCCTCTAAAGTACTGGTGTTGTAACCTGAAGGGACAAAAGAACTAAGTGCCATTTAAATGAAGATTTTCATGAGTTGAGAAAAAGACAACTTTAAATTAAAGACAACAAATTAAATCTTTGCTCCTTCTTCATTGTGCCAGATAATATGACATTTGAGTACATATTTTCACGTTCTATGTCCACAGAAATTGTAGATGCATGTGAAATTTGCTTTAACATCTTCAACCCCACAGGCATTTGAATTTTGTGCAGCCAAGCATTGTTCAAACCACAAGAGTTGTTTTTCTAATTCTAATCTTAAATGTCAAGATTCTTAATGAATTGGACCAAAGTGCAGGGAAATGTGGAGGAAATTATGGACAAGGCAAA
The DNA here is from genome assembly GCA_037975065.1 of Chaetodon trifasciatus. Lineage (NCBI taxonomy): Eukaryota > Metazoa > Chordata > Actinopteri > Chaetodontiformes > Chaetodontidae > Chaetodon > Chaetodon trifasciatus. Next base: position 16,003,281 of record JBBMOE010000001.1, read on the forward strand.
TGGAAGTTTCTATTTAGGGTCAGCGTGCAGGCATTAAAACATTATTGTAGCTTTGAACGTTTTATCCATCAAGTGTGATATAAAGTCACTGAAGCATTGAAACAAGTAGGCAGAAAATATGCTGCATACGCAGTGAAGAATTATTTGTTTTTAAATTTTCCTCCCACCTGTCATGGACCAACAGTTTGTATTCATGATTCATGAGTCTAGGTAATCCACCACAAATGAAATGCCAAAAATCTAAAATTCCATCGTATGCTTTGGAAAACTGTTGAGAGCAGTTTACGTGACGTGTAGTTCATGGTTCATGAGTAAAAACATGGACTCAGTCTAAGCTGTGCCCATCAGCCCAGTTTAGCAGTCACCATACAAATGTGTTTTGATCATTTTTGAAATAATTCAACAATTAAGATTAAATAAAACAACAATATGACTATATGAAGACAATCACATGTGTAGTTCTGTAAAAGGATTTTACTAGAAATGCAGTTTAGAAAAATCATGAAATAAAGTAAAACAGTCTGATAGTAAAACCTATCTGGAATATTAATGCCACATTGCATCTATGATTACATGCAATTTATACCAACTCCTTGAAAAAAAAATTATTTACTTTAAAAAAGAAAAAACTTATCTGACAAAATATCTATTTGGTCTGTTTATCCAAACGGTCATGACATAGGGAAGCAACTCAAATGCAAAAACAATACAAACTATGATGCATGTCAAAATAGAATTCAGTTTTGAGAACTAAGTTGCTTTCATATATCAAATACTGCAATGAGGCTTTGAGTGAGAGTCTTTAAAGATACATATGTATAAGAAAGACATGTTAAGGAGGATGCCAGAATGAATTTGTTCTTAAGGCTTTGCAACACTTGAGTTGTGTGTAATAAATGAAATGACATGTAGCTGGATAATAACACTCTCTCGTAATAACAAAGCAGAGGTTAGACACAGAGTTGGCGCTGTATGTATACAAATATGAAGACTACTGATATCCAAAATATTAGGGACATCCTAATAATGAGCTGCTGCTTAAAAGTTCAATTTAAACAGCCAAAACAAATTGTAATAATGTCCCTAATATGTTGTACATTCAGTCTGTTGCACACTGAGAAGCTCCTGGCAGGTGTGTCACTGCTCACTGTTAGTTCAGGCAGTAATGGGCATGTTGTCCCTGTAGCAGGCTGGCCTCTGGGGGCCACTGTAGCTGCACAAGTCCTGGTAGATGCGAGCCATCTGATCAGTGGCCACATTATCAGACATCTCCAGGTTTGGGTTGTTGCAGTAGGCCGGGGGGCGCCGCATGTTCACTGCTTCCAGCAGGTGCTGGCAATTCACCACAGTGATCTGCCAAAGGGAGAGGAACAGAAAATGTCTTTTTACTGTCAACATACAGGGTTTGTAGTGAGGAGTAGTTTTCTGTTGCCAAGAGTCCAATTCCTAGTTTTAAAAGAAATTATATCAATCAGCAGGAGTGTGACACACGTTGAGTGGTCTTACCTGCACAATGATCAGTTTGGCCTTGGCACTGCTTAGATCGTGGAGCTCCTCTCCAAAACACAGAGTGACTGTGGGATCAGGAGCAGGGAACTGACCCTCCTGGTACAGCTGTAGAGCTGGAACATGAAAAGAAAGTGAAAAGATGTTTAGGCAATCTTTGGAAGTTATTAATCCTCCTTTACAATGTGGCTTGCTTTAAGCACTGTTTGGAAATTTATGTGTTTTGCATTGATTTGAACTCTGCTGCACTTTCAGATAACTAAATAAACACGAGGACTCACCTTGGAGAAACCTTCCTGTGTCAAAAATCTTGACTACAGCATCCCTTGCAAGTTTACATGGCATGGGGCTGTATTGTGAGCCCACTTCTCCCAGCCCGCTCCAGAAGACACGGCTCTGGCACAACCTTTTGATGAAGATGCCTTCTTGGTTGGCACGGACCAGTACACCTCTCTCCAGGTGGCCCAGGAGCTTGCGCGTGACATGGCGCAGGCGGTCATACTCAATGACCTCAGCCGGGGGGAAATGAACACTCTGCATGCTGTCTGAACTGTATAGGGCACCACGGCCAAGTTGCGGTTGTGGGGAGATTCGGCAGCCTTCCGAATGATTAACCAATGTGCTGTTGATCAGCTTTCCTCCATAGTAGAAAGTAATCATCATTTGGGAGAAGGCTGGAGAGGAGAACACTTCGTAAGCTTTGCAAAAAAGTGTGAATTTCACATAATGTATATACCTTGCATATTACTGTTAATAACTAGAGGTGTGACATGGCACATTATGAAAAACATAAATGAATACCTGAGCTGAGAGTGCCTGATGGCAGCGGGTCCTGATGCAGTGGGAAAGCTGTGAATTACAGGAGGAAGAAATGAGTTAAGGCCCTTCATAAGAAACTGGACGTGACCACAGCGTCATGTCATTATTTTGCTGCATCATCAGAAATACCATTTCTCTAGCACGAACTCACAAAGGAATAATCAACTTAGTCAGCAAAGTTCAACAGGATGTTAGTCAATTCTTCCATTGCAGAATTCAACAGACAAGCAAATAACCTCCATTTAGCAGCCGCAAATGAAGGGACATGCTGTCGAGCTTTCCACTGTGGTTATATTCAAAGACACCAAAGCTCATATCTCACAGTTAAAAGGCAGAGATATGCCAGGACAGACTTGCAGCCACAACACTAACTGAACTGTGACCTGCTTAACTTAATCACAGGAGGTATGTGTTGTATTGTAAACTGTGTAGAAAAGGTCAGCTTACCATTGATGCTGCCCTGGGACCAGTACTCTGGACTGGCCTGGATGCTGCAGCTTTCCTCCTGTAAAAAGAAAACAATGTAATAAGCTGCTGTCAACAAAGCACCTTTGTACACTTCACACTCATGAAGATCAAGTGGGAGTGCGTCAGAAGAGACAGCGGAGTGTGGTTGTTGGAAAAAAGTGACACAGAAGCTGAGTGGCAGCAAAGCGCATCTACAAAAAAGTGTGATGGGGGAAAGAGGGAGGTAAGAAATATGTCTTAATCAGTCTCACCTCTTTAATGAGCTCATCTAGTTCTGCAGGGCTGCAGTCCATGTCAGGGATATCACCAGAACTGGTGGTAGCTGCCATGGCCATCACTGAGCTTTTGCTGTCTGTGGGTGGAAGAAGAGGACATTATGGCTCTGTTCATGGGAGAAACTTATTGGTTTCTAGCAAAACTGTCTATCCAGATATCTATAATGGGTCATCAATGCTGGCTTTCAGGACCTCAATTGTTCATGGTTTTGCTAGCAGTGGGACAATACACACATTTTGCATTTTAATTGGAAAATAACACATAAGCCAAAATAACACAAACTCACTCTTCTGCTCTCCCTCCGGTACAATGCGGTAGACTTTATATGGTTCAGAGATGTCCAGCTGTGACCTTTCAGTCACCTCCTCAAAGTCAGGGCTTTTGTTCAGGGCGCAGCGGAGTCTGGTCTTCCATGTTGCAGGTTCAGCTTTATCCCCCTCCTTAAACTTGCCTTTAAACACAGCCCAGGCCTGTGGAGGGGAAAAAACATTAAAGATGGTGTTGTATCAGATGAAAGTTGGACTCTTCAAGAAGAAACATAAAACCGATCCTTTATTTTATTATTATTTTTTTTAAAACTCTTCGAAAGAAAGAAAGAAAGAAAGAAAGAAAGAAAGAAAGAAAGAAAGAAAGAAAGAAAGAAAGAAAAATATTAGAATTTGAATTTTACTAACACTGAGGCTTTATTAGCTAGAGTTTTACAGTATTTATTTTACGCGCAACGCTGCGTAAAACCATAACTCCATTCAGTGGGGCGACTCGAGAGCGCTGTCTAACCTTAAAAATGGATGCGTCTACTTCTTGGTTGTAATCCTGTTTCCCAGCGTGTTTCCATGGAATTCGGAACAAAGTGCGGCTGTCATCCTCCCATTGCAGCCCAGAGTACTGCCCGCTCTGGATCTGCTCCATCAGCCACTGCTTCAGTCTGCGACCTCCCGTGTTTGACATCTTGATGGAGAAAATTTGTTTATGGGTTGTTGCCTTTTACCTAAATGAGGAGGATATAATTCAGAAAAGTATATAAAATATGACTTAGTTTTGTCTAAGATATTCTAATTATTGAACTTAAATCAAATCAAGTATACCAAAACTTTCACTCTTTAGAATAGAAATCCAAAGTCTTCGCACTTACAGTCTGATATCCCGCTCCGCTCTCGGCCCTGTGTGTGATATCCTCAGATGTTGACGGACGGCTCACTGTCAGATTTAGTGAAGAGGCTCAGCTTGACGCCGACACATGCCTGTCAAGTTTATTGTGCTCCGTGTTATGAATGAAGAAGCAGCGGAATGATTTGACAACGTCACCTCCCGCTGACCAATGAGCGCGTTGAAGCCCCAGTAATCCGGCCCTTTCCGGAAGTGTTGTTCTTCTAACTGTGGGCATTTACAAGAAATGGCCTGACATAAGCGATTGTTGTGAAGCTGCTGCCCACGCCAAAAGACACGCAGACGTGGAGCGCTGAATAAACCCGGAGAGTCACAAGTTACCTTGTGCTGTGGGGGATTTCTGCGCTCCAGAACAAGGTGACATGTCCCACCCACGCCCACTCACATGTGCTGAGAAACCTCACGCAGACGTAGTGCAGGTACAGTAGCTGACTATTTAAGCGGTGAAGTATGTTGATTCCACTCATCAAGTCCTCTGGTAGATGTGTCTTTGTCAAATGTCAAAATGCGGCTAAATATGATGATGGGAGGATGATCAGAAGAGCTCCATGTAGTGTCAAATTAGGGTCAAAAGGGGATTCACAATGGACTAAACAATGACAAAGCCACAGTATATTTATCCATCATCTTCATAGTTATCTAATAGAAGCCTGTGGGCTAAATGTCAGGATATCGATGTGAATCTATTGTTTTGACCTCTCCTTTACTCACACTGTCTGTCCATACTAAAATGTCATAACATTCCTGCAATAGGCCGATTGTTTTGGGACTGATGTAGAGCTGAAACCATTAGTCGATCAGTTGATTACTAAAAAAAAAAAAAAAAATTCCTTCCAGTAGTACCTTTTGCTAAATTTACAGGAAGTCACACTTTATGCTGAGTAACTATCTCCTCTGAACCTGCTCACAGACACACAGAGCCAAGCCAATTCAGTCACTCTATTCAGCCATGAAAGGTCAAAACGGGCACATGCAGACTGTGGGAAAATAAACTACATTTCAATTTAAGGTAATTGCAATTTAAAAGCCAAAAAGGTCATAGTTTTAATTACTGAAAGCTGACTGGCCTCATCACAGACATGAATTCCTGAAGTGATTATTGGTGTATGTCCTGGATGATTTTCTCACAGCAACTTCATGAAAACATGAAAACCTTTCTGTTCACTTTCAGCAGTCTGTCACTCTGGTACCAGATGAGGAATCATTATGTGGGAAATATTCAGAAATGTGTGAAGTATAAAAAGTAGGCTTGTGGTGTAAAGCAGCATTTCAAGGTGATGTGCTGAGAAAAAAACCCTGAAACCCAGAACACAGACTAATATTCAAGAGAAGCTATTCTGGGTTTAGTCAGTGTGGTTATCAAGCTTCGTCATGAGATGAGTAGCTGATGAAAGGTGAGGCGTGTATTTACAATACTACCCCTGTACTGTGTGTACTCATTCTCCTTTACTTACACACTGACACACACCTTGGTGTTGATGGTACAGATTTATTAGTATTTCCATATTTTTGTCAATCATGGCATTTTATTATAAAACACAAACAAATACACATCATAAATACACAATCAAAACAATTAAGTGTACCCATGACTTCATAACACAAATGACCTAAAAATCAGTTTTGTCACACTAAAAAGGTAAATCAGAGCTTCAGTAAAATCAGGAAGACTTAAGCTTTTAGACTGCAGAGATCCTTCATGTGTGGTTACAGTTTTACTCAACCATACTTTATGTAGCTTAAAGGTGTTACTTAAAGGAACATTTTGCCAGTTTTGTAGTGTGCTCCATATGTTGCTCCTCGCTACATGTCTTGAAATAGGCATGGTGTGAACCAGTGTTCTTTAATACTCTGTAGCCAAGTGAAGCAACTCAGTTTCCTAACAAACCCTAGCCCTGGCCCATCTCATGTCAGCTGATGGTGGACAGACTACAGAGGGGTAAGGCTGCTGTCTTTTGCCTGATAAGAGATAACTCAGCAACAGTTTCATTGGCTGGGGCAGAGTCTCTGCGAAGTGCTCACAGCTTTTCCTCCCCAGCAACCCGCAAGTATTCAGTGATATCTACACACTCTTTTATGCTGTGGAGTGTAGGTGCTGGACTCGGCTGCAGACATTGGTACATATACTGTGCAGACAGCATGACAGAAAAAACAGTGTCCAGCTGGGTGTGAACAAATGTTTACTCCATGGGCAGTGATGTGCAACAGTGATACATTTATTGTTGTTGTAACATCTGTAAGTGGCTAAAGCATCTGCTAAGAACACCATGACCATTGTCTGATTATTGTGCATTTTACTGGTACATGCAGTCTCGATAGCTTTTACACGTTTGACATTCAAGAAGTGGCACTTTCTTTTCAGTATGCTGTACATAATAGCTAACTTTATGCTGTCAGCCTACCAATGATGCCAACTTCCCCAGTTGCAGTATTGATCAAAGAGCTGACCATTAAGATCCAGGACGGGACTGCTAACTGGTCCTTGTCGGAATAACTGGCATCGAATTGGTTGATAAGTTGAGGACTTGAAGGTCCAGTAGTTCACATCAGTCAGCCACATAATTCGAGGCAAAATGTTCCTTTAAGGTTGCATTAATTAGTCACATCTTTAAGGCTACTGAGCTGAACACTGCCAGTCCACATGGAAGTATATTTTATTCATTATGGCTAAGGTGTTGAGGTGTTTAAAGTAAGGCGTCTGTGAGCACCAACATCCATGTTGTGGCTGTACTCACTTAAAGGAGCATGGGCGGCACTGGTAGTGGATAAGAGTCTGTAGCCCAATTCTAAATCAACCTCCGTTGCTTAGAAGTGACTGAACAGGTGCAAATAAAAGTATGAATCGCTTTAAAGGGGGCTTTTATTTCATTCTGTACTTTGTGATATAGAGTACAAAGGCCTTAAAGTTGGATCTGACTTGGAGTTGATTTGGAATTGAGTACAGAGTAATGACATCTGCCACTGACAGACAGCATTGGGCAGGACTTCGGCATGAGCTGCACTTTCAGCTGCTGCCTTCAGGATCATCAGGGTTGGACGGCAGAGCGCAGACACCTTGATTTATCCAGCGCTGGTCTGCTCCTCGCCTCTGGCTCTCCTGTTGCTCCGTGTACTGGCTCAGCAGGGCACCCACCTGCTCCTCGTCATTAAATGGACTGGGACGGAAACTGGCCCGCAACCAAGCTCGATACTAGGGACAAGAGGGCTAATTAAAAAGCTCACTCAACAAAAGCATTTCAACAGTAAGTCATGTGCAATTTACAATTTGTCCAATATGTGCAGTTTTGTGGGCATAAATATTGTAGCTTTTTGTCTCCTTTTAATTGTTGAATGGTGTAATCTGCCATGAAGTCGGTCTTGTGTCGTGGCTTTCACAAGCTTTGAATTAACCTGACCACATTAGATTTGGGTATTGACAGCATTCTTCAATTCATCTTTTTTAGAAAGACTAAACTTGATTAATTCATTGAAGAGCACAATATAAAACGTATGTCAAGAAATAATAATCCACTCATTTAGTTTTGTGGTATGTGGAAGGGGGACTGGACAGACTGGAGGAGGGCCAGGACAGGAAGGCTGTGTTGAAACACTACTCAGGAACAATCAGCTCCACACATTCCCGCTCACACAGTCACCTTAGACCATCAGGACTTCCCCTTACCTCATCTCACACCTCCACTTTTCAAGATAGTGCATCTCTCATATCATGGAAATTCATGGACATTTCATGTGAATACATACACATCAACATAACCCAAATCTAGTAGCTTTGGGACCTGCTTTGTCTCATGAGAGGAGGAAAGTCTGTTGATGATGGCGTCACAGTTAAAGTGACACCTTGCTACACCTGGCTTGCTCCAATCCAGTGACTGAAATGTTAAAAATCTATTAACTGACATGTGACCTGCGGGTATTCTTTATGGTACGGTGGGGAGGAATTTAGATGGTGTTATGTGTGGAAACAGTTCAGGTCACAGAGAGTGTGCAGACCGCTTGCAGCTGCTGAGCTGACGGTAGCAGTCAGCGATGGCTTTTTGAAGGTCTATACTACAGCAGTATAACTTGTGTGTAAAGGTAGTTATTCATATCATGTTGCTGCAGCCACTTCCTGTCCAGGAAAGATTTTCAGTGAACTGCAATTTTCTCAAATGATGTCCAGGAATTTAAGTTTTTCTGTGCAATACCTTATTCTTTACGAAATACAAAGAAGTGAAAGTCACTCTGAATGTAAGACATTCATCTTCCTAAAATTAGTATTCTCAACCTCAACTCAAAAACCAAAACAGTACAGCATTGACTCATAACATCAACACAGCTGTAAAATGAAGAATCAAAAGTATCACAGCATCAACGATAAAATCAATATGCAGACTAATCTCAGGTGTCATACAAGATTCTGATTACTGTCATTGTGTCATCCTGAAAAGGAAAATGAAAGTCAAAAGAGATGGCATGACAATTACATGAAGCTCCTCTGTTCAAGTCATAACTTAAGACAAAAGGTGGCCCTGATGCAGATAGTTAACTGTGGGAAGGCTCTGCTTCATAGCCTCACTGCTTTAGAACAAACAGCTTTCAACAGAAAACAATATTTAATTAAGTAGAATGCAACATATTTAGGTTTTTCTTTGACTGAATTTGTGGAAGAGTTATAGGACGCAGGCATGAAGGGTGTTTCACGTTGCCCTGGTGCTGTGATGCTGTGGCAGTACACAATGCTGTTACAGCTGCATTAGTGACACAACTACACTGCTGTCTTAAGGATTCCTCACTTTCTATCTGAGGCAGATGTGGGAAAAGCACAAATACAGAAATCCCATTTCCCCTTAAATCCTCGAAATCAGTGCAAGATCTACAAACAATGAGCTTTTTTTTTTTTTCACTCGTGTTATGTTGCAAGATGCTGACAGCTTAACACGTGATGAGCAGTACCAAGCTAATGCAATCCCAGCAAACCCCCTGCAGTTCCCCTTCTCCACTCAATGGCTGGGTCAGTGCCACTGCAATGGTATCACACACTGGGTGCCTTCATGTCCTTAAAATGCTGCACAAAGCTAAAGGCTGTGAACAGCACCATGTTTTCATGTAGACACAGACAAGGGCTCAAGATCCAATGCAAACAGAAATGTCCTCACTCGCACTGTCATGCATTGTAGGTACTTTGCTCTATGAAAGAAATACTCCGAACCACTGAGAGCACAGGATCATGGGTTACTTAAAGGCTCCCCATTCATCAGTGACAGAAACCCACTGTACAGATCCTCACAAAGCTAATATATTTTATATATTTCCATAGTAGATAGGTGAGAAGTCACATTTAGAGAATATATATTTTTCAGCCATTTCAAACAGCCAGATGAGCACGTTTGTTTATTTGCTGCATTGGGCTGCTGTTAACTTAGAATCTTAGCTATCCCACTTCAGCCATAGTTTATGATTTACTGTGAAATAAACCATGGCTGTTAATTGGCCTCTACAGGAATAATAAATATACACATAATTAGAAAAACCTTACACAAGGAGTAATCACACTAGACAGTCCACCACAACTGTCACACATATCATATTCCATGACAACAAGAGAGCCACAATGAACGGTTGATAGGTTAACCACCGACTGCATGTGCAGTGTGCTGGTTGCATGCGTCATATCCTGTGAGCTCCTGTGCATGTCAAAGTGGGCTTGAATCACCAACAGCAGCGCACGACACACAAGAGGATTTACAGAATATATCGTAAAGCTTCAAAAATGTCCCTGAAGGACAAATGATAAACAGGAAAACATCAAAGATTACAACTCAATATCCCTTTTGACTTCAGGCAGCATCACTGCAAATCATATCATAAAAGAGGACTGGGAGCTGTCTGTCTGTTGGTCTGTATGTGTGTGTGTGTGTGTGTGTGTGTGTGTGTATGTGTGTGTGTGTGTGTGTGTGTGTGTGTGTGTGTGTGTGTGTTCCTTCACGTGTTTACCTCTGAGACTTGAGTCGTCTGGTACTCCTGCAGCTGCTGCTGGAAGCCATAGTTTGGGCCTACAAAGGAGCGAACAGCCTTGACTGCTGACAGACACTCCTCCCAGCTGTAGTGGGTGACAGTCATCAGGTAGGCCACCACCATGGTAGTGCTGCGGGACACACCTGCAAGGCTGCCACAAAGCAAAGCACACAGTGTGGTTGTCGTCATAATCAACTGGTAACAGGTAAACAGCAGAGCAGGTACTGGACAGCTTCCAGACTACACCTTCAGGTATTTTATGGGATAAATGTGTCTTAAACTGCTTGCTGATTGGCTCTTCTCGGCCTTGTTTGTGGTTCTGTCCTCTGAGGCACACTTTGATGTAAGCTTACATGCAGAGTAAACATGGCTCCATTCCCAGATGACAAGAAGGAGCTGGTTACAGCTTTAGACCTACCAGTGAACGAGACAAGATCCACCATTCAGGCGACATTCATGGATGAAGCTGATGCACTCTTTAAAATGCTGTAATCTGAAAGAAAAAACAACACAATTTATCATATTATCACATATTATAATAAGTCATTCTGTAACTTATTATAATTACTTTCAAAGTTGAGTAAACCTGATATATAGCACACATTTTAGAAACAGATCAAGAGTAACAGTGTGATTGCTTATCAAATCAGGAAACCACTGTACTTTGCTAAGGTAGAGTGGTATAAGGGATGTGAGAAAGGACACCTTGAAGTGAAACTCCTGTGTCGAGACCCGTACTTTGTGTTTCAAATAGGTTGCTGAAACTCTGATATCGTGATGCTGCTCTGATTTTGACTGTAGAAACTGCAGGTAGCTCTCAGATATACTGCAAAGCCAGTCAGGCAGGTAGTTTAGATGGTTTTTGTCAGTTCTACATAACAGGCATGTCGAATTGTAGTGATTTCTTTAATCTACTCCAACTCATCATGTGACAAAAAGGTCAGGTCGGCTAAAACCGAGTCTGTGGTAGACCAGAACACAGACAGCAGGGACAGACAAGGGAAGTGACTGTCCTCGTTTTTGTCTATCTGCAAAATTACATCAGTTACCAGCATTCATTTATTCTGTGTTTAAAAATGATCAAGTGAACTTACTTTTAACTCTACAACAAAAATAAAGTAACCTCCTGCCTTATGGTAGACCACTCAAGTTCACGTTTCTGTCCTTCAAATTAAAAATAAATACAGTTCTATTGTGCTTAAACCCAAAAACAGCTGCTTATTATGTAAGATCACAGAAGTCCTCAGAATGAGTCTTCTACTGTGCTTTTGATTCATCTCTTCTAACTGCTCCTCAAACATCCTACTTGTTCAGTGTCAGGAAACACTGATGGTGTTTTGCATAATCAAGAAGTGCATGGCACTGATAGCAGTGTCTCCTGAGGAGCAGATACTGGTTACTCAACAGCAGACAGAATAACAGACTGGAGCTAAAATAGATTGACTGCCACTTTTCTTTTTTCCTCCTTCCTGAGATCCAAACTCCTTTTCAAAAGATGTCTCCTCAGCACTTCCTAGCGCAGAGGTTTCCGGCCGTCTTGTTTAATATGCAGAAAAATTACCTTGTGACAAAGATTTGAGGTTTTAACCAGCTGATTCCAGAGAATAATACTGAAAGAAAAAATAGCTGCTGAACTATTGTACATTTGAAATGCAAAAAGAATATCTGCAACTCTTTGGATGGTGAAATTTAAAATAATTACATCGGTGAGCATTAGAAATCATTTTTAAAACCAAAAAAAATGTAAAACCAAAGTGCATCATGTTGGACATGCAGAGTCCTCGTACAACTGCACATCTCATTTTTTTTGTTCGATGCAAATGAGTTTACACCTTCATGGTCAGTGAACAGTGTGCATTAAAGCTATAGCATGAGCCTGTTCACGAAAAAGGGGAACACCTGCCCCTGTACACACATGTTCTGCATGTGCACGTTAGCAACTGTACAAACCAGCATGTAAGGCCGTTCCAATGACACGTTTTGTGTTCATTCAGAGGGTGAAGACGTCACATCACCACACTGGGTGTCAATTCTACAATAACCTTGATGATATTGTGACAATAGTGACTGTGCTGGCCTTAATATTCCAGCTGTTGCTGATGTTTAACCTGCTCCATGTCTGACAATCATAGAAATGTTTCTGAGGCCTTGACCAAGATTTATAACTTTTGTTTTATCTAATAAAATTTTGTGACGGTTTTTCGTTGTTCTTGTAAGGGTCTAAGGTTGGCTCCCATTTTATTTACCTTCTTCTTCTTCTGTCTTTTACACGATGAAGTCTATTGACACACTCACTGGGATTTAGGGCTGTACAAATGAACCTGACTTCCTGACATCCATCCCAAGAGCTTTAAGGAAGTTGAAGGTTTTTCACACAGCTTCAAACCGCTACAGTTGCTCCACAAATAAAAAAGCCTACGTGAGAAAGATCCCTGCTTTAGACCTTACACATGGGAGGGGCCATCAGACCTGGCCAAATGGGCTCCCGAGCGGGTAGTGAGCATGGTGGGGAGTCAGTTGGCCTCACCACTCCCGTCAGTCATAGCAGTGATTGTGACAGAGGGGGTTTATTAAAGCCCTGGGTGGTTGAGGCCAACAGCCAGATGTCACACTAAGGTTTCCTTCCTCTGCTGCCTGAGGGAAGGCTACTTGATTGCGACAGTGGAGGTCAGACACCTCCAACCCAACCCAATCAGCAACATCCAACCAAACATGAAACCTCAATTCTCATTAACTTGCACGTGAACCAGTTCTTTTCTTTCTCTGTATTTCTTTCTTTTTAAGTAACACAACAGCAGAGACAACTTCAATGACAGCCCAACTCAAACTCACATGTCTGGGAACAAGCAGGGTTAACACTCCCAGTCCAGGACAAAAACTCCCAACCTTCAAGCATCATCATTTTACTGAATGAAGAGTTTTGAATTGAGACATACTACTACAGGATCCTAAACTCCTCTGACACCAATGACCACTGATCAGCCTGCATTCAACCAGACTCTGTCTACTGTGGTGTAGCATATTAATTACTCATCCCGCAGCAGAATTTTCTCCTGCTTTTCTCTTGCCTCTCTCCACATTTTAGTGTGGTTAATGCCCTCTCTATATGAACCCTTGTCACTGCAGGCTCCACAGTTGACCTGAGGATGGTGTAGAGAGCAATGAGCCTCAAGGAACATCCATGTGAACAAGGAGCTTCACATGGATGGCATAATGCATTGCAGATTCATGCAACCCCTTCCTCCTGTGCAGGAACCCTGACCAACCAGTAGAAGGCACCAGTGCAGCAACAACACATAATCCCTCACCAGCACCAGCGCTGAATTCAAAGTGGGTCATCTGCAGGACATGAGACTGTGCTTTTACATCAGGGCTAAATCTGAAACCATTGATTGAAGCCTCTGCTCTCAGCCAGTGTCCAGAGTTTAATTACTGCAGATAGTGTTGCACGAGGTCAAAGTCTGTACGTAGAAACAAATAATAAATGCAATGACTAATGCACCGTGTTAGCGACTGCTGCAAGGGTGGAGGGACAGCTCATGCCTCTTTCAACACTAAGTCTGCCTCCTGATGAACAATGACACATTGAACACACTTACTCCATCTCTTCTTCTCTCTCTTTTTCACACACACAAAAACACATACAAAAACAGACAGACAGACAGACACACACACACACACACACACACACACACACACACACACACACACAACATCCAGAAATACTGGTGACTCCTCTGAGCCTGAGCTCAACTGAGATGGACTGATGTGAACTTGAAAAGTGTGCTGTGGTCTGATGAGTCCACATTTCAAGACAAGGCCAAGCCACATTCAGCACGTTACAACAGCGTGACTTTGTAGTCAGTTGTGCAGACATTAGACTGGCCTGCCTGCTGTCTCCATTGAAAATGTGTGGTGCATTACAACAATGGAGACCCAGGACTGTTGAGCAACTGAAGTTGTATATCAGGCAAGAATTTCACATACAAAAATTCAAAAATTAGTGTGCTCAGTTCCCAAACGCTCACACACTCACTGGGTGTGAGCGTTTGGGTGGTCTAACACAGTGGTAAACTTGTCCCAACTTCTTTTGAACATGCTGCAGGCATCAAGTTCAGAATGAGTGTATATGTACAAAAAGCAATTTAATTTATCAGTTAGAACATTTGATATGTTTGTACCGTATTCTATTACATATAAAGGATTTGCAATTTGCATGCTGTTTTAATTTACATTTTACACAGCGTCCCAACCTTTTTGGAAATGCGGTTGTATATCTAGAAGTCATGAGATGAATGTAACTGGTGAGGAAACAAGGAACTAAAGGTCACTTTGTCCTCTACTGTACTGCCTTCATTTAGGCACTCAACTGTATAAATTAAATACGCCATTGTCAGTAATAAATGTCTAAAACGGGAATCATGCAATTCAAAATGGTTTACGTTGGGCCGTCACACCCTGGGAGCACAATCTGGTTGGTAATAGTGTTGAAATAATACTGTATGACTCATCTGTGCTTGACAAATTTACATGGACATGGACATTTCAAATCTGAGGTACAGACACCAGTATTTCTTACTGTCTGTGTCTGAGTGTCTGAGTGTGTGTGTGTGTGTGTGTGTGTGTGTGTGTGTGTGTGTGTGTGTGTATGTATGTGTGTGTGTTTACTCACAGGTTCTGGCTGGAAGCATCAGCTGCATGAATGCAAAGGTATGTCATGTCCTGTAAAACATATGTGAAAAAATATATGACAACTGAAACAAAATTCAAGAACATACTGCAGGCCATGCATGTCGTATCTGTACTTTACCTGTGAATCTTCAACTATATTTACATTAATGACTGAAATGATCATATGAAACTGTAATACATATTACTGTCCCTAAATTTAATATCTCACACTTTTGCCTGGTAATTGCATCAAATTTCAGCAGCTAAAGAAGCTTCACATGCTTTCTGATATTAGCTCCTCTCCTTAAACACACAAATGCTCTATAAGTCTCTCGCTCCAAACACAACTCATCACCACCCCCAGCTGGCTGACAGGACACATCGCATTATCATATGTACAATCATACCCAAACTTCCCAGGTAAAATTTCCACAGGAAGTACAAATATTTTGACCCAGCCGACGTGGAGTTTCCACTAACCTCAAACACAGGCTTAGCATTGTTGTACACGGACAGGATGTGGGTGATGCCATTCTTAGACAGACTTTCTTTATTTTCTGCATCTGGGACAAAGAGACAGAGAGGAAAAGATCTTGTGAGTCTTGTCAGTACATTTCACACCAAAATCTCTGATCTGTTACATCGTGAGCTGCTGCAGGGCTGTGAGCTGTTTACTGTCCTGCAACACAGGCCTGGGGTAATGTGCTCATGGCACTTGAACTAATTTTAGCCAATATTCTTGTGCCATCATGTGCCGGCATCAGCAGCTAAAGTTAGAACGCTGTAAATGCCACATTAACTGGGAAGGGGTTGTTCCAGGCCAGGGAGTGACACACTAACAATTGCCAACTCTTACTTTATGCAAAGCAGCACTTTTTACCTTCTGAATTGTATTTTGTCAACAAGACATTAACATCTTTTTACTCAGAAAACTATATTTGGCAGAACTACAACTTTCAGCTACAAAATCTGATGTTTGACAGTTAAAATCTTATGTTAAACTGTATGAGGCAGGGCACTTTTACTGGAAACCATTCACAATATGCAAGTTTTCGGTCTACATTATTTGGAAGAATACTGGATGTTGCATGAAAATGCCAATAAAATAAAGCATCATATTTAAGAATACTAATGATAAAAAGTTATCAATCCCTCCTTCCCTCCTTCCTATATGCATTTATAGCCAATAATGGCAGCCTTCTGCCTCTGGTGCTGAAAGCCTGGACCAACCCAGCTACACTGCATGTATCAAATTTACAAACATCAAATCAAAGTTGCATCATGTTTGTCTTACCTCTTATGTTCCCAAGGTAGAGCCCATCGACAACCTGTGAAGCAGCATTCACAGACATGTTGCGCTCAGGTTAGACATTCATTACAATCCGGCTTCAAAAACTTCACTTGAAAGGAGCAAATGTCTCAGTGGAGCCAGATTGGATTTAAAGCTTAGGGCTTAAGAAGTACCAGCAAAGGAAACATTCCCTACAGCCATACAAGGCCTGAAGCAACGATGCGTGATTATCAGGACCAAGTGATGAGTGGCGAGCAACCACTGAGTGTTGCAGTACAACTACTAGTACCATGAAGTAGCAGTTGTCTGAAGATAATTACATGCTGGATTCACACTAATAAAATGTATGACTTACACAGCTACACATTGATGTGGCATTTAAGAATGGAATTACAGATGACCAATTTATCTGCTTATGCAGACTAAAGCGAAACACAAATTTAGTGGTCTTACTTTAGTGACTCAGGATTCAAAGAGACATTTTGCTCAACATGTGTTGTTAAACTGTGGTTTCACTCTCCATTGACAAGCCGAAAACCAGCTTAAGATGGCTGTGACCTTCGATCCCTCATGCAGCAGTGTATTGACATGACTGTGTAAAGGATATTACTATATAGGCTCGGGAACACTTTGGAAAACCATTGTCGGTACACAAAGTTCATCGCTGCATATGCAAATTCAAGTTAAGATCCTACCGTGCAAAGCAAAAACCAACTAACAACAACATGTTGAAATGCTGGTGACTCCTCTGAGCCTGAGCTCATCTGAGATGGACTGATGTGAAGCTGAAAAGTCCACCGATGAGTCCACATTTCAAATTGTTTTTGGAAATCATGGGTGTCATTTCCGCAAGGCTAAAGAGTAAAAGGACCATCCAGACTGTTATCAAAAAAGTTCAAAAGCCAGCATCTATGATGGTATGAGTGTGTGTTAGTGCCCAGGGCATGGGTAACTTGCACATCAGTGAAGGCACCATTAATGCTGAAAGGTACATACAGGTTTTGAAGCAACTTGTGTTGCCATCCAGACAGCATCTTTTCTAGGGATGTCCCTGCTTATTCCAGCGAGACAAAACCAAGCCACATTCTGCATGTTACAGCAGCGTGGCTTTGTAGTCAAAGAGTGCAGACATTAGACTGGCCTTACGAAAAACAATAGAGTTTATCAGTTTGAACATGAAACCTACTATGTGGGACTCTGATTCTGAGTGGGATTCAAGCCCTTCCCAAACAAGTTCACACAATGCTGATTAAGCCGATCATCGCCATTTAAGTCGCTCCATGTTTCACAGTATACCAGAGTTTTTAAGTCTTTGCCCACACCGGCGCACCGGCAGTGATGCATTTTACATCAACCAGCAATGACTGGTTTGCCAGAGCTGAAGGAGGAGAACAACCACAGCTATAGACTAGGCCACAGCAGGAAGAATGGCAGAGCCTGAAAGTACAGAAGCATGTGGACAGTGTAAGCCTAGTTCCTCTGGCTTCCAGAAGGGGGAGACAAAAGCTCCGCACTGCAGGTTTAAACATCTTGCCTTTGTATGTTACATTTTACATTTTTTGGAATCTGGATTACATGAACGATGTAGTAATAATATAAACTATCAATTTGATCCTCAAAGCAAAATTGCATCGGCCCTTCATCAGAGGGTCAGATGTCAGGGTCAAGCATCGCAGGCCTGGCATGGAGTCAGTGCCCTGCTTTTAGAAACTTGAGCATGGAAGCAGAGTGTCTCAGGAGAGTAAAGCCAAGCCGTCCTGTTCTGGATCAGTTTGCCAAACCACTGTACCAACCTGCTGTGTGGAGCTTAGTTACTTTCATCTCCCACACCAACACCGGAAGAACTGATAACAAATTTATATTTAAAAAAAAAATCCATGTGACATCAGCCGGGACCTTTTCAAACAAACACAAGCTTTTAAATGTCATCGGATCTCAACCCAGATGCAGCCTAAGTAGCTGTTTACACATTACTGAAACGCTGAAGGGGTGAACTATCTACTGCACTTAAAGCTCCTGCACTCTACGTCTCTGGTTTATTTACATTGTCGATCATATCAGTGTGAAACAGAGCAAAACGTGACGTGACTGACAAACGTTCAGCAGGAGCTGCACGCGACTACCAGCTAGCTCACACTTTGTGAGCTCTAACACAAAACAGCCACAGAAAACATCATAACACTGGACATTAAGCAAAATCAAACTCTACCTTATTCATTCCATTGCCCATGATGACTTTGAACCAGTCTGCGATGAGCTAAGAGACTTTAATATCTAGAGTTGCTGCGATGCGTTAACATGGACTTTGAATCCAAAAAGCGAGGCTGGACTGACAGACTACCAACTCATACAACCGCCTTAGCTTGAGTCGTTATGTTTCTTTTCTATTCAACATTATTAAGATGCACTACCATGTCTAAAACAATAATGTTACTAATTCAGCCCTGACTGCGTCCCAGCTACAACAGCAGTTCCGTCATGCCGTATCATCTTCCGGATTGTTTTTGACGTGAACATTTTTTTCTTCCATTCGACGAAGACCCACCCAACTCTGCTTCTGATTGGCTGGTGTTCGCTACTTGAGTTGGGTTAGAGTTGGATGATTGGTTAGATGATTAGGGTGAGAAAAAATGTCACGGTCAGAGCCAATCAGAGGCAGAGTAGGGGCGGATGTTCATGGTGGATGGGTGGCAAAAAAAGAGAATCCGGCAAGTGACGTCACAGCATGTTGCCGTCATTCAGACGTACTTTTCACCGCGTTCACCTTCAGGGGGATGATTGAAATGTTTACACAGAACACAGACATACTGTCAGGGACTGAGACGAACTATAAATCCTATATATCAGGTATCTATTTAGTAACAGTGATTTAGAAACATACAGAGTAAACAGTTCCTACAAGGGTGTAGCACAAATATTGCTATGATTATATAAATCATTTCCTGCATAAATGTAAACAAATTGAGCAGGTATGATGTTATGACAAAACTTGGCTATTGTGCTTTCCATAATAATTAAGATTAAGATTTACTTTATTAATCACAGCACACATGTTACAGGAGGGAGAAACTGCACACACGCCATGCTTAGTGAAATTATTTCTCTGCATTTGCCCACCCTGGTCGTCCTTCCTCCGCGGCAGACCAGGAGCGGTGGGCTGCCAGCCGACAGCGGCGCCCAGGGACCCAATTTCTTTTGTCACCATTGGTCAGGTGGTGATCTTCTTGCATGTTTTTAATGGGGGTAGATTTATGGAGGATACCACGGGTGAACACGGGGAAAACATGCAAACTCCACACAGAAAGGCCCTTTTTTTTCCTCGAGCAGCAGGCACTGAAGGCATGGTGGAGGACACGCCACCAGCGCCCACAGCGGGATTCGAACCGGGACCTTCTAGCTGTGAGGCGACAGTGTTACCACTTGTCCCACCATGCCACCCAATAATGGTAATATAACAACAAAAAAAAAAAGCTCTATCCTACTTAAAATCATGTAGCATCTTTTAAGATGCTACAATTTTAGGCCTAGCTGTAAATAATGTAAATTATTCAGTAGTATCTTTTTGCTGCCCCAAGTAAATAACATTGTTTCTCCTTCTACAAGAAAATACTTGGGGATAAATGTCCTATAAGGTAGTGTACACAGTGGTGCAGGAGGTTTTCAGATCCTTCACTTAAGTACTAATACCACACTGTAAAAATACTGTTACAAGTAAACATGTTGAATTGAAAATGTTATTTCAGTATTAAAGCATAATCAGGAAAATGTACTTAAAGTACTAGATAATTTTGAACTATTTTACATAGGACAGCAACTTATGACTTTCTTTTTTTATGGATTAATCAGATGATTAGTTTCTCCATGAATTGACTGTTTATAAAAACTCTAAGTAGTGAGAAATGTTGTCACAATTACCCAGAGCCAAAAGTGACAACTTCACTGTGCTTTTGTCCAACCAACAGTCCAAACCTAAACATTATTAAAATCAGTAATTAATTAGAAGGAAAAGCAAATCTCAACTTTTGTGAAGCTAGAATCATGACATTTTCAAAATATGTGTCAACGTATCAAAATAGTTGCCAATAAAATCTGCCGATTGACTATCAACTGATGGTTGAGCGATCTGTTCCATACAATCATAAAATTATAATTAGACAGAAAACCACTAAGCAAAAAAAATGTACCTCTTTAAATTTGAGTTCTTGTCCTTCTGTCCTCCATTTTTGATATGAAACAGTCATTTAATGTAAAAGCATTAAGAGTCACGAAGTTAACGTAATTAAAACTTGAGAAGATTTATCAGTTTAACGATGTTTATTCTTATTTCTATATTACACAATGACCTTAAGAGGAAGAGGTCTTCCAAAATACACAGACTGAGGTAATGGGGACAAATGTTTAATACAGAAATATAGGTATTCTTGTATTTTTGAGTTGGTCTGCCTTTATCTTCAAGTATGTGTTATGATCCTCTGGGTCCTTTACTTTTTCCACTGCTTGTTTTCGTAGTCCCACTTGGCTGAGAAGCCCTCCACTGGGTTGATTCTCATATCCAACATCCTCTGGAGCTCCTTCTCTTTGTACTCGGCATCAAAAGTGTGTGGGACGGGCCCATATACTGCAAAGAGACAATACCAAATGTGTCAAGTAATGCAAGTATTAATTAGACTTGTGTACCATCAATAAAGATGATAACTGATTATCTCTGCTTGATTTGATCATATTTGGGAAGCAAAAGCACCACTGCATCAATCCTTGCACAGATTTACAAGCTCAACATTGCCAATCTTGTCACTGTACTTTTTGGAAGACATACCGAACTTCCTCTGCCAGAGCACAACCAGGCCTGTGAAGCCAATGAAGAAGAGCATCCCTCCAACCACAGACTTCCACTCTGATGATCCCTGGTTCATCTCAGCAAAGCTCTGTTTGAAGCTGATGCGATACACTGAACATTGGAAAAACACAAAATCCAGATGATTAAATCTGTGTTAGATTAAAAATTATTAAAATAATTATTATAACATTAATTCATACAATCCTCGCTGATAACAAAATCAGTTTGACCAATAGATATTGACATTAAAGCATCTCATAAAAAGTAGTTAAGTCCTACATGCAATCTTCTCGTCATTAGAGAGTGCAGCCCAAGAGCCCATCTCCTTCTGCTTCAGGGACTTCTGCTCTGGGCTCAGGTTCTGCACATAGCAGATATCTGGGAGGGGATTCTCCCGCCTATCAAAGTAGGCAGGGAGAGTGTAGTCCTCCACCTTAGCAACACCTGCAAGGGACGACACAGGTTGACTCATCAGATAAGTTTTGTGAAAGCCCAATGCCTTCATTCATGCAAGCCTTCTCTAAAAAGTCATGCGTATTCTCAGACTATTCTTTTTTTGTTTTACTTCTTTGTAGGACTGTGTGATTAAACACTGATAGAGAAAGCACTGCACTGACTGCTGTGAGCATTGCACTGCTGTGTCCTTTGTCATTTAAATCTTGTTCCATGTCACATTCTGTATTCCTTAGTTTCTGAAGTGGGTGTTGTGAGTATTTGCTCAAACTTGTACAAAATATAGATGTTTTGTTGCACAAAAAGAACTTCTGCTCTGGTTAAATTAATCTTTCACCTAAAATCACACTGGAGAGTAGTTAAGAATTATTTCATTAGCTAATAAAATTTCACAAGGAACACACAAAAAAGTTTGTACAGATTTGGTTGAGGATGTGTGAACCCATGAACACATCTTGTGTGGTGAACATTGTACAGCAGCCCTCCCTGCCCTCCATGGAATACATACTGTTCCTGACCTTGTACTTAATATACACATTAACATACAGTAGGTCACTTGATATTTTTCCATACATTAAGGTACATGTATGACTGAACAGAATAGAAAATAGAAATAGAAATTTAAACTTCTTGTAGGCCATCTGTAATACCTGAATGAGTGCCAGTGCAGCTCAAAGTACTTGTTAGCAATTGGCACAAGACACTATGCTGATACACTTTCACTGCATTCAGTTAGGTATGGTGAGATGGAAGGAGAAATAAAGCAAGTCCTTTACACCAGCCGGACTCACATTACAGGGTGGAAATGTGGTGTTGCTGAGGAGATCTTTAAGTACACATGGTATCATGAACATGTAATAATTTGGGGAGAAAACTTTCTCTGAATTCTAGCCTCACTTTAGGCACATGTGCTGTAAGACTCTGATGTACTCTAAAATACATTCAACAACTATTACATTTCTTTTTAGATTTTGCATTTTGAGATAAAGAAACCTTATGGGCCTTTGAAAGGAGACTTGGGATTTAGCTTTCAGAAAAATACATGCTGTTGCTCAGTGACTCCAATGTAATCATCAATGTAAAAGTCTCATAAGCGAAAATGATACATATAGGAGGCACCAAGTCAGTCTATTAAATTGATATCCCCCCTGCCAAAAATAGAAAACAGTCCATGACATTTCAGGTCATACTCACCATGTCCCCCACGTACGCAGACAGATGTGGAGATGGCACGTTTGCCAACAAGGCTAAGGGCTCTGGTGGCCAGCATTCTGAAAAATTCATCATAGTGAGAGACATTAACAAGCTTTTAAAACACATTTACATACATTTCAACACGACAGCATTTAACAGCTGATTTTTAAATTTACCCCCAAAAGAGAATCCTGTTTTTTCAGAGCAAGCATTAAAGATTAAGGATAAATAATTTTCTAATGTTATACTAGACATAGCAGGTGTCAGAATACCTCAGGGACAATTATGAGGTCTCAAGTTTATAATAGGAGTTCAAACCTTCGGCAGTTGCTTTCAATGTTTCGTGTCATGTTTGCGTCCAAACTAAGCAGTGCAGTGCACCTTGTATATATATATATGAAAAAAATCGAACAATTAATTTGCATGTGCGTTGAGTTGTTGATGTTAAAACCGTGTCCAAACCAAAGGTCTAGCCTTGGCTAACTTACACCTTCCTCTTAAGCTAATGTTAGCCTTAGCTGCAAACGCAAGGTCAAAGCGCCCGGGTAACACAATCACAGAAATACCAGTTTCTTTCAGACAATACTGTCCAATTCAGTACTTGCGCACTGACTGAGACTGTATTTATATGAACCTATGGCAGACCAACGTCACAATAAATGTCTACGCAACACATCTGCCCCCACGAATCTGATGCTAGAAGCTAAAGACAGCTAGCCGGTACGTTAGCGCGTCCTGGCTCCGATCCGCTCTGACAAAGTCACTTGCTTATTCTGTAAAAATTACCACTTCATGTTGAGGCGTTACATATAGCTGGAATATATATAATGTTAGGGTGTCAGTAAATGGTAAAGTGTGATTTATTTGTAGTGGTTAGAAAAACCCTGTTGATAAAAGAATACAACCTACTGTACCTTCCTTGCTCCCGTCTGCCGATGTCCTAAAAGGAAGTGAGCTCACGAACGGATGTACGTACGTGACAAATGGGGGAACAATGTCTCGCTTTACGACATTTCCATCCTGATTTACGGCACCACCGGTGCCACAGGAACGAGTGGAAGGTACGAGTAGAGATTAGCACCTACGACCAGATTCCGTGACACTGAGTAATTCATCTAGTATTAAAAGACTGTCGTGCTTTTTGCTAATTGTAAAGCGTACATGTACGGCGCAACGTTAACCACATATTGTGGCAGTGAGGTGACTGCTCAGGCTGATAACTACCTTTGTCCGTGCTTTATATGCAACGTTAGCTAGCGGCAGCAGTCCCTCCTCATCGTGTAGCCTCGGTGCAACTTCTCTGACAGCCTCTGTCTCTCCACCGATTTATTCGGGTTCCTTATAAACATGCCTATTCAGCTGACAAGCCAGGCTTACTGTAAAATGCTTCTACATGCTGCGAAGTATCCTCACTTCGCCGTGAATGGTTTGCTGGTGGCAGAAAAAACCAAGGACAGAAAGAAAGACAGCCCCAGTGAGCCGGTGCTGTGTGTGGACTGCGTGCCGCTGTTTCACGGCACTCTGGCTCTGGCACCGATGCTAGAGGTAGCTTTAACGCTGGTAAGTAGCCGTCAAGTAACATGTGCACTCAGTTTATTGGGCACATCTAGCTTAAACTAATGCAGTCTAAATGGCACCTCAAGCCACTGCTTTCAAGACCTTAAGAAACAATACAGTTTAATCAACAGCTCTCTGAAGCAGCTTCTGAAGCAGGTTTATTGCAGACTAGTCCTGTGTTGCATTAATTTTAAGTATGTGAGCTTAATAAATAGGAATCCAAGCCTTGCTCCTTGTCTTAGTTTTGCTTGTTGAAAATGAATTCAGTCTGACCGCTGCTGTCTTTCTGTCCTTTCCTGTTGGCCCCATGACTCCTGTTCCTGCCAGATCGATACTTGGTGTAAAGAAAATAATTATGTCATTGCCGCTTATTATCAAGCCAATGAACGCACGAAGGATTCAAGGTACAGACAACCTGATGGACAGTGACACCCTGCTGTTTCAACCAGTCTGGACTCTAATGCACTCAATGTTTGGTCCTGTCTCTTGCAGACCCAACCAAGTTGCAGAAAAGGTGGCTGCCAGGATTTCTGAGAACTTCAGTGAAGCAGCAATTGTTATGGTAATACTGAATCATTCGGCATGTGAAAATGGACTGTACTGCTGTAAATAAAATGCTGACTGTCTGATTTTCCAAAGCGTGTGGTGCATTTTTAGTTGAACAAGTGTGCCCATCAGTCATGTGAGTTTAGTATGTTCTTGTATTGATTAGGCTGCTGTTAATCAGCTGTATCTCAAGTTTGGGATGTCTGTGCTTCCCACGGGCACCTACATGCACCAGTCCTCAAGACTTCTCCAAACCGCCTGTGCTCTTTAACTGTGTCGCCATTCAATGCTAGTTGTATTTTGAGGAAAGGCAACAATAGTTTCACTTTGATTGGAAACTTACATAAAGCACATTTCTGTAAATTATATGTTAATAATCTAGAGACAAAATTAATGCAACTGGCTTCCTGGAAGGTGATAGAAACAATCGAAAATGTGATAATATGCTTCAAAAATGGTTATCAGCATTGTAATGTATACAGAAGAGGTAGTTATATTGCTAAAACCTGCAATACACTGGTCTGGTCCTGTGAAGCTATACTTAACGAATGTGCCATAATTACCTGGAATCTCACAGCATCATAGCTGCCACTAAATCCCCTGTCATTTTTGTTTTTTTCCCCTCAGGTGGACAACAGTAGATTAACAATGAGCTGCTTTGAGCCCATTGTGCTCATCTATGATCATCATGAAAACAAGTGGAAAAGCAGAGAAGTAACATCGTAAGTGTCTCTGTGCTAAGAACTGTTTCTCTGCAAGACTCATTAACTTGCAATGTCAAAAGACTGAATGTTGTGTGGATATGTTTCCAGTGTTTTTTGCCAAACTGATGTTTTTGTCTGTCTTCAGTGACTGTTTCGAGGACTGGGGCGAGGCACAGAAGATCACATCTGCTCTGCTCGAGGGCAGGTCCTACGAGAACTTGATTGACTTTGACAACCACTTGGATGATCTAAGGAACGACTGGACCAACCCTGTGATCAACAAGTCCGTCCTGGATCTGTGCTAACACTCTCAGTCAGGAGGACCCTGGACACGCACACACAAATATTGCTGCCATTTCAGCATGCATGATGCTACTCATCGTGTAGCACGGCAGTACAGTAGTGCTGAACGCATTGTCTTTGTTCATCAAAAGGCCCCGTACTGACGGGAACTTGCGGAGCACCGACCAGTTAGGCCAAAATCTGTCAAGGCCAAGCGCCATAGGTGCACCGTTGGCGTGTGTCCACCTTTACAAGGTGATGCTGAGGTGATGAAAGCAGTTATGTTTTTGAATGCAACTTAAATGTCCTTTTTTCTGCAGTGGTTTGTGTTTATTCCTAATTGTGTGCATTATGCTAAATTCTAGAGTATTTGATCTATTTTTTGCTCTCAAATTTACGGCCAGTAGCCATAAACAGATCACGTCCTAAATTATTAAAAATTGTAGGTGATGATTCTACCACTGAGACATTAAAAAGTATATATGTTCTTTATAAAATTTCTAATTTGCTTTAAGCCCTGAAACAAAATTCACACGTAGAACTGTTGTCTGAAGATGTTTGTGGGTAGTTTGATTAAAAAACAGAGCATTTAGATGAGAGACAGGCATGTTAAAGTCTCATCAGACTGTGTCCTTCTGCAGCAATAACAATGTGAGGACTGACTCAAGAGCTTTGACTTTAAATAATTCATGCTCACACAAACATTTCTATGATGCACATGTGCTGTCATTGTGAGTGGTGCACTTCAGAATGTCAAGATTTGTTCAGAAATGCGATGCACTGACTCAAACCACAGGAATGTGTGAATTTTGTTTTGTGTTGGCTATCTTGTTAGAATTAGGTAACAGTATGTATTTATACTGAAATGACCACTCTAAATCCTACTATTGAATAAGCAATGTTAAAAAATGGAAATTCTTAATTGAGGATATAGATCTGTTTGTATTTAAGTATTTAAGTTAGATTTCATGTAAGAGCTAATTATTTAAATAATCGTGTGGACAGAACTTTTTTTACAAAGATTTTTCTGAACTGAATGTACAATGAACCTGACTTTTGAAATTATCCAGTCTCTCTCAGACTCATCATTTGGTAAATTATTTTGCCATGCGTCCTTCACCACTGCCTCAACAGGTTAGAAAAGGTTGAAAAAAGTTTATCACTTATCAGCTTCAGAGCTGCAGCTCTTTTTTTATGTCAGTTTGCCTGACAGTTTCTAATAAAAAATGTGTGTAACTAACTAATGTAGAACAGAAAAAGACTGTCAATAGAGAAATACAGTACTTTATTAATCCTATGAGGAAATTGCATCATTACTGCAGTCACAGCAACTGCACATTGTGAAACATCTCCAGACATGTAAGATGTATATAAAATACTCTACTTTGAATAATAATTTGTGTCTGATCTGCTTTTTCCACAAAGAAGATCGATTATCTTGTTAAAATCTTTAAAATTACATCCGCTCCCTCATTTAAAAGTCCAGAGTCTATGAAAATGTATTTATTTTTAACTTACAAAAACTGAAGTATCCACTGAACAGTCCCTTCTCAGTGTGTGTGCAGTGGAGGCTTCAAGTTTCCACATCTCTCTTGTCTGAGTTGAATATTGGTTCAGGACTGACAGAAAGAATTTAATCTTATTTTAATCTTCTCTAAATAATGGAGTTTACTAACTAAAGATGTTTATCCACTTCCTAACAGAATTAAGTGTTCTGGATGTCATGTTCTGCCATGCCCTTACACAGAAGTGATGAATCACAGTGCATAAACTATGGCGGCCGTTCCTCTCTAATGTTTTCTCTTGATTGGCCTTCTGCACCTTCCCTGTATGCCTTCAATTTATCATATGGGCCACCATCTCTAATCTGTCGTAGACTTTGCCCTGAAAAATTCCACATGCTTCTCTCTGTCTTGCCTCACTGAGTTTTATCTCCCAGATGAAAATCCTTCACACCTACAATATGATCTCATTATCATTTGCAGTAGGTTTTCTGCACAAACAGACACTTTGGCTCCTTTAAGAAGCTGTCTGATCATCTAGTCATGACTACAGAACTGGCAGGAAGTGATGCGCTCATTTTCCAGCCACTGCCGGTGCTCACTGCCATGAGCCACTTACAGAAATATAAATTATTAGTAAAGAGTCCTCATAAGACCACCAAAAGTTTCTGTGCAATCAAGGCTCCTTCTAATGATTATTTTCATTATGATTACTTTGCAGACTGTTTCCAAATTAAATTTGTTCTAGAAAACCTCACAAAATAGTATAAATAATATGTAACATTATAAATACATTTTGCTAATGATACTTGTGTACCCTTACTAAAGTCAAATTGTGAATGCAGGACTTTGTAATAATGAAAGTATTTTTTGAGTGAGTTGTAACTTCTACTTCATGAAACATTCTGAATACTTTAACTACACAGTACATGGCGTGTGCTGGCTAATTTTCAAATCCTATCAAAGTAAAACTCACAATAAATACTGCAAACTAGATTAAAGCAGATATCACGAGTACGGAAATAATAGAAAAAAAACTCTTATTGCTATGTTATGCTATGTTACTCATTGCGACTATAAGCGGCCTCTTGTTTATTAGTTGGTGAATACTGCCACCTAGTGGCACTAAATGGCAACTGTCGCTGTCACATGACCCACTTCTTCTTTCCGGCCCGGAAGTCCTGGCCAACAAAGCAACAACGTTAAGGATTGGTCTGTGTCGTCATGGCCAAGCGACCCCTGACGAGTCAGCAAACAGTCCTCAAACTGCAATTTCTGTAACGACTCAGATACGACAGGTGTGCGGGATTACACACAAACAGACAGCGGCAACGTGAGCCCGGCACCAAGCGCTCCCCCATAATATTACGGCTTCTGTTGATGACGAGTTTGACTCATCCCGTGGGGTGCTCGTAAGTTCATGAAGCGCGCGGCGCGGGAAAGTGAGCAGTTTATAAGTGAGGGTAAAGTGTTTGGAAATAAAATTATCCAACTAAACACACAGCTATGGATCCGTCGGAGGTAGAGTTCCTCGCCGAGAAAGAAATGGTGAAGATAATCCCAAATTTTAGTCTGGACAAGGTGTATTTGATCGGGGTAAGTAACATTAACTCGGTTGATCTTGTCAAGACGGTATTTTACACGGTTAAACGGCTAAGCTTTGGCTACATACCGATAACTTGCACAGCGTTAGCCACTTTAGCTTAATAGTTAACGTTAGCGTTTGCCAAACCGCGCAGTGTGATGCTGAATCGTCATCCACTGAGACCTGAAGTTTTCACTCACTCAGTGGCGTTAGTGTACCGTCAGTACATAAAGCAAATCACCAGCTGTGAGCTACACAACACTCACGTTTATGTGTCAGTCGAGATGGGAGTCAGGCGGCGCCACCTGCAGCGTTTTCTCTGATGAAATCCGTCTGTCCTCAGGGCGACCTGGGTCCCTTCAACCCCGGACTGCCTGTTGATGTTCCCGTGTGGCTGGCCCTTAACCTCAAACAGAGGCAGAAGTGCAGAATTGTTCCTCCTGTCTGGATGGATGTTGGTGAGAGAGACAGTGCATGCAGGTCTTTGACTTGTTTTCAAGATGATAGTTGACTAGTTGTTGAACTGAGTTGTGCCAGCTGTGCATCACTTTAACACATTTCAACAAAATTCAGCCTAATATATCACGTATCATTGGAAACTTTTGGATCCCTCCTAGAATTTGTAGTAAACGTGTCTTTGAGTGATGATTACGCACAGCGTGTCCTTATGTCACTCATCTGTGGTCTGACAGAATTTCAAGACATTAAGCCTTTGTGATTTCAGAACAAAAACCAACAATGCAGTCAGCAAAAACCTTTCAAATCTTCAGCAGAACATGCTGCCAATACTGGGATGGGAACTTTCATGACTGGCACATCTCAGACACACTGACATTTATGCTGATTTCTTCCACTGTGGTTCATTAAATGACTGTTTTAATTGGCCTGCTGTGGATACACTGCAGACAAACTGGAGGAGATGCGAGACCTGGAGAGGAAAGAGGATGCCTTTACGCCTGTCCCCAGTCCTTATTACATGGAGCTGACCAAGCTGCTGCTTAACTAGTGAGTCATGTATGCTGAAGTAACCCCCATGCAGAAATATACGGCTTTCTGTCTTAGCTCATGGTGTTTGTACTAATTAAACAATTAGTACATGTCACTGTACCTTACGTGCTGCTGGGTGTGTGTGCCTTTAGTGCCTCTGACAACATCCCTAAAGCAGATGAGATCCGCACGCTGGTCAAAGACATCTGGGACACACGCGTTGCCAAACTCCGCCTCTCCGCTGACAGCTTCATCAGTCAGATGGAGGCTCATGCCAAGGTACACAATTAAAACAGATAAAAGATAAAGCATTTAACGATGCAGCCTATCTACCCATGCAGGAGCATTAAGGAAAAATGCCCAAAATGCACCAAAATCAGACAGGCAACACAAAAAAGGAAGAAAACCGTGTTGCTGCCAGAATGCGACGCAGCTGTTAGTCAGTTATTTGAAATGGCCACTGGAGGTTGTGTTGAAATTAAAGGAAAATGTAAACGCTGTGGAATTATTTTCATGCTCTAAAGAGCATCTTGAAGTGATGGAAAGCTCTGCACATTCATTAGGTCAAGTTCAACCTCGGAGGCGCCTTGATTGTTTCTTAATCAACAGGATTAACAGCCATGGTCACAGTTTGGACTTAATTGGGATTATCCATTTATCCCCTCATCTCGGGGCTCTGCTGCTTCCTGTTTGACTGTCATATTAAGATCCAGCAGATATGAGCATAAATCCAGAGCCGTCTTGAGAGAGGATGTTATTTTGACTCGTTTCCTGTCTGTCTCTGCTTCCTCCCCTCTGTAGCTGGACAACCTGACGCTGATGGAGATCAACACCATACGAGCGTTCCTCCTCGACTCTCTCAACTGCATGTACAAATTACGCTCCAATCTGCAGCCTGGTTCAAGCAAGGGACAGTTATCAGACTATTGACCCACAAGATCCAGACCATCATGTCCTGAGAATTTGGGAGGACCGCTGTTAAAGCCCTGGACTGGGGTACTGAACTCACTGGGCCCTTCGTTCCCCAAAAGACTTTTCTCAGAAATAGAATCTGAGATTTCTGTAAACGTCTGATTGAAGCAGAGTTTTACTCAGACTTTTTAAGGGCTTGTGTTATTTTTGAGTGAGACCTGCATTAATGCTAACACATGACAAGCATGCAGGCTGCACACAGATCTGCTCTTTGAAATATGTGCATATATTTAACTTAAGATGCTCACTGTAGTTTGTGAACGGCCACAATTTTTGTATGTGTCAACAAGTGACAAAATAAATGTTTTTGCATGTAAGTCTGCTTTTTTTTAATTTACCCTACAATTACAGGTGTTGAACGACTGTGCCGAATAATCACCGCTGTGTTTGTTTCCTGTGTGTTTAATACTTCCTCTGCATATCTCAGAGCGTTCTAGGTGAGTGGTGTTTTGCAGGTTTGCTGCACTGATTGAGGTTCGCCTGCAAAACTGTGGTTGAAGAAGGTATTTGCAAACGCTTCTCTGGTGTCATCCATGCACACAGGACACATGTATGTTATACAGCTTTAAAGATAAGTGATTGGTTGACCCACTCTTTGCCAGGACGAGAACTGCCTGCCTACCAGCACCCACAAACAGACAAAGGTTGATATTTAACATTTTTGAAATATTTTATTTCTTTTTTGTCTGAAATCACAGCCATATATTCATAAATACCTAATTACTACATTCAACAAAGAATATATTACATTACAATGAATTCAAACAAGTACATTTTAAAAACAGGATTTCACAGCATCTAGACATCCTCCACTGAGTAATGGGGCTATTGCATGGGCGTGCGTGGGTTGGAGACACAGGGAGGCTGGGTAAGGGGCTCACTGTACTGCACCTTCCTCCCCACGTCATTGGCGGCTTACCTCAGCATGCGTAGTCCTGATCCTCTGAACTGGCTTGGGCCTCATTTATAAAATGGTCTCATGGATTTGGATAAAGGAATTCGGTGTCGGTTCTTGACATGCACATATTTGAAAGGTGTGAGACATGTAGTCGACGCTTCAATGTAAAATCCCTGATCACTGATGTTCTGTGTAGAATGTCCCATCATGTGTACTGCAACTCATTCACATGCTCCCAAATTCTTGAGGCACTTGTAATTAATATACGGTGTGTAGGGGGTTGTTGTGCTTCGTTTTTATTTTTCCTCTTTTTTCAATAAATGAACTTTACGCACATTTTCAAAGTTTATTACATTTTTGAAATACTGACACCCCCCAGCTCTTTTCACACCAGCCACCCCACTGTAACTTGTGCAGCCGGGGTGAAGCCTCTTGACTTCAAAACAATGATTTCTACACCTCGCAGATGGTCTCCAATCGCACATCTGACCATAAGGCTGAGGCAGCACGAGTTACAGGGTGGAAAGTCAGAGCAAAACTCAAGTCTCACTGCAGAGATGACGAGGAGGATGAAGGGCAGGCAGAGGTTGTAAACAGGTACGAGGCCAGGTAAATCGAACGTTTCTGATTTTATACGGAGCTGGAAATGCCCAGCTTCTATTTGGGTGAATTATTTGTAACATGTTGGCAACGTTGGATAGTCCTAAATGTGGGTAGATACAGGAAGACGATGAGTGGGGTCAAATGTATTCAAGCAGTGGAAGATGGCCTCTCTGGTTTGAATGTTTAGCTACCTAACTGCGACTCCATTTAAAATTAAGAATCCAAAATGCTACCGTTTGTCATTTTGGCACTAGGTCCGCTCATGGCTGCTGATAAGGGCGTGATCCTGTAAGGCATAACATTATGCAAACCATCGTATTGTTGGAGTCCAATGCCATGTCAAGTGAAGTGAAAGGTCCAATGGTAGGTTAAAGCATCGAGAACCAGTTTCATCAGCTGGCGGCTTAAGAGACTCTTCATGTCTTTAAAAAATAATCAAGTATGTCAATTGACCAAAGTAAAAAAAAAATGTTACTGTAGACCTCGACTGGTTTCTGTATGAGACAAGCTAACTAGTCATGCCAGCAGTGGTGATGCTGACCAGAGGAGTTGTTGAAGGGGGCATTAAAACAGAGAGACACACATTGCTGTGAAGGGAGGGGGATTAGAGGGCAGGAGCCATGTCTCAGGACCTCTAAGTAAGCTTTGCTGAGCTCAGACGCCAGATGAGGTGGCTGTGGCTGGACCTCAGCTGCGCAGTGCCAGGAGAGAGAGCGTGTCCTGTTCTCACTCTGTTAAATGTCTCAAAATGAGCTGTTCTGGCCAGCAGCAGTACAAACACTAAAAGCAAGGCTTTCTTTTCCAACCCAAAAAAAAGCATAAACATATAAAAATGGCAGGCTTTTTCTTTTAAAAGAACAATGATTAAAGTAATAAAAACATACAAAATTCTTTTAAGTCTTCATATTATATATACAATACAAGGCTGAAGCACCTTTTAAAATTCTTATTCTCAAATTTTCTATTTCGAAATAAAACATTTCCTTAATTCTTTCCAAAAATGTGCATTTTCTAAGTTCTTCCCTAATTTGAACAGTTCTTTGCTGTAACACAGTACCACCAGGTAGTTCTTCAGCTTTTCTTCTTAAGTGCATTTCCAGTTCAAAAGCTCATGGCCACTGTGATAAAAATCAGTCCCGACTGGCCAGAAGCCTTTGGAGTGTTCAAGTCTCTTTGACGACACCCCTCCTGGGGTAGCTGCTCCCTCATTGGCAGGATTGTCTGTGTAGCTGTGGCAGCGAGGGATGCAGGGACTGAACGACAGAGCAGCGGGGACTGAAGACAGTGTGAAGAGCGGGTGCATGGGTGTGTGTGTGTGTTTGTGTTGATCTTCAGGTACTCCTGCCCCATACTCTTGCTGATCTTGGGGGTTGGCTACATTGGCACGCGTTAGTGGCTCGTGGCACAGTCCCTGGCTGGCCACAATCCAAAGGCTGCCTGTCCTTCACTGTATGGTCCTGTATCATCCATCGATCCATTCATTCATTCATTCATTCATTCTGTTTATCTAGCCAGCCATATTCTCCTCCATGGAGTCATGTGGACCAGGCCATGAAAAATAAACTCTGGGCATCAGTCTGAAAGGGGAGGCGGCGGGGAGGGGGCACTGGGTCGCTGTGCTGGGGTCACCTGGGAGGGTAGCCTTTGTAATGGCTGCCTCTCGGCCAGTGTGTCTGTGGCAGCGTCAAACACTTTCTGAAGTGCTCCAGCTCTGCTTGAAGCTTCTCCCTTTCCACTGCCAGCTTCTGTCTCTGGGACATCAGCTCCTACACGTCCAGGGTAGCAGAGAGGGACGACATGAAATATAAAGTTAACACAAAATCACAACGATGAAGATGTGATTTCAGTTACAGGACATCAATACAAAAGATAGGAGAGAATGAAGGAGAAACCACAACATAACAATAAAACAATAACACAGTGACTCTGCATTTTGCATACTGTGTTATCGTGATTTTTACTGCACTGAATATCTGGCATCTTTGAACTCTGCTAGTTTGCTCAGGATGCTTTGAAAACCATGTACTGAGCATATAATGAAGGACAATAAAAGGTGTGCATGTGGAGATGGAAGGGAATTGTGTAGGAGGTGGGCATTGACGAATTTGGGTTTAGTGATGACACAAGGTGTCAGTGGCGGTGTATGTGCTCTTACCCCCATGCTATGAGACAGCTGCTCAGCGGTCAGACTGAGGTTGTAGTTCTGAGCTTCGAGTCTTCGACACTGGCTCTGCAACACTTGTCGCTCCAAGCTTTGCTCTAGAGGAAATACAGAATGAGAGAAAATGGGGAACAAAAAAAAACGAGTTGGGGGTTAGAGGAAAAAGAAACCTTTTTTGCAGCATCCACCAAGTGCTAGCTAACAAGCAGACTGTGCACGGCTCATTCACCACAAGCAACTAGCAAAGACAAGAAATGTTTCTTCTTGTTTCTCGGATTGATCAGATGGCTGTTAAATCTATGCTGACTGAATTTCTGGTCGAACTCCTGATTACACAAATATTTCCTCATGACATGAAATGTTTAGAGGAAGAGTGAATACCACCCTCTAGTGACGAGAGAGCGCAACAACAACTTAAAAATCAAGACTAATCATTTGTATCAACTTCAACCGCCAAACATTATGCAACTGCACACTCCTGCAACCCACATATAACATGGGGTAGCAGAGCCATGACAACATCAGATTTAAGAGATTTCTAGCAGCAGCAGCAGCAGCAGCAGCAGCAGCAGCAGCAGCAGCAGCAGCAGTTTAATCACGGCATGTTTGCAGTGGCTGCTTACCTTCAACATATTCCTGATAAGCTTCAAATATAGATTCAATCCCCTGCCACCTGGGCACAGGAGCCTCTTCTTCCTCCTCATCCTCTTCCTCCTCAGAGTCATCTGGACCAGACAGGTCCTCCCTCGTCCCTGAGGCCTCCCGGTGTAGGGGTACAGAGTGCTGCCCGTTGGGCTGAGGGTGAGGGTGTGAGGGCGGATGTGGAAATGAATGTGCATTTGAGTGAGACTGCGAATGCGGCTGCGGCGGCCGGCCAGGGGTGCTCTGAAGCTCTGGAATGTTGTAGTGAACAGACGACTCCTGGAGGTGGGACGACTCCGACATCCCCGTGGCTCCACCTAAAGGACAAGATGGACAGAGCTGTCAACCCTCCCGTTGGACTCCCCCACATTTTACTCTTCTATCCTTCTAAGAAAAAAATACTATCCCCTCTGGTACAGCAGGTGGCAGTATGCAGAACATTAGCTGTAACATCTATCGACGAGGAGACATTCACTCACTAATAAAACAAGAACAAGAAGGATGAATGTGAGAGGGATGGAGTGCCTGCCAAGAGGGTTAACATCGATCAAAGTCTGGCTTTTTGTAAAATATGCCACATGGATTTTTAGTGTATCACACAGAGAGAAAGGCAACAAATCCGCCAAGCATTAGTGCACACAAGAGGCACAGAAACATGCTCCACCAATGACTGCATTTAAACTATCTCTGCCATCCATTTTCATCACTCTCCTGCCAACTGTCTCTCTTGCCAGTGGCCTCTCTCAGAATCACAACTGAAGTATAATGTGTCAGTGATGTCTACATATCCTTCAAATAACACATAGATAAACAAAGTGCTGAATTTATTTCCCCTTTGTGTTTTCAATGATATACTGGAGGGATGTTCACAGCATTTCACTTTCAACCAGGTGACTCACCTAATGCTGGAACTAGTTAACTCAATCCTTGTTGCTCAGGTAGTCGAGTGGCCTAACTGACTTAATCAATTAAGTTCAGTTATCGTGCAAAAATACCAAAAACTTACTGGCCATTTTTCACTACTTCCTGATAGTTCCTAACTAAATTATTCTTTTTATAACTGGAAAATAGTGGTCCTGGCTGACCTCTAGGTTGACTAGAAATGGTCTCTCCAGTCATTATGCTGTCCTGCTGCCCTTCACCATCAGTGCATCTTACCTTTGTGTTTCTGCAGAGCCTTCTGAGTGGACTGAAGCACAGATTCATGGAACTGCTGGGCAAATTCCTCCGGTGTGAAACTGTCCCAGGGTTTGGTGCGTCCATTGACACTGTGAAGGCCCTCTTTGGCCTGCAGGGGTAGTGGGGGCCGCAAACTGTTCAGCAGGCTGGAGCTCCTCTTAGGGATCGGTCCCTCACTGGGCCCCCGGGCCTTGTCTGGGAAGACAGCTGGAGAAGGGGGTTCCTTTGGTCTTAATGTGTCCCCAAGGGGTTTTGGATTGCCACTGGGAGACGCTGGGCAATGTGAGGGGGGGCTATGTGGTCTGACACTGTCATGGTCTTCTGATTCAGATGGAGGCTGGGGAAATGCAGAATCTGCAATCATTTGAACATGTGTTAGTGATGAGGTCAAGATCCACATGACCACAGATGGACTGCTGCATTAAAAACTACAATTACTTTAGATGAATCCTCCATCCAGAAACATTCTAAAATGACCAAATAACACTCTAACACACTACTTTAGGACTGAGAAAGTCTGTATGTTTATGTTCATTAGCATGTGTCTCACCAGAGATCTGCGCTGGAGGGCTCTTACACAGCGGATGAGGGGCATGTCTGATGGTATCCAAGGTCACGCTCTTTTCTTTAATGGCCTGAAGCAGCTCCACCACCCTTTCATTATCTAATAGACAGAGAAAAAACATCACGTCTAAATCTTTGTTTCTTTGTAGCATTAGTCCTGAATGTATCTATCTTATTCACAATTTCATGAGAACCTATTTCTCTCAGTGTGCGTGTGTGTGTGTGTGTGTGTGTGTGTGTGTGTGTAAAAGGAGGCTGAGTGTGGCCTGACAGCGTGGGAGGCTATGCGCTGCCATCTGTAGGCAGCAAACAGTAAATCAAGAGGATTAGACGAGGATCACTGTAAGCCCACTGCTGCCACTCCCAATTCCTCGTCAGTATGAGTGTGTGTGTGCATGTGTGTGTGTGTGTGTGTGTGTGTGTGTGTGTGTGTGTAACTGCAAGTGTCTACAAACAGAACCTTGACACAAGTCCACCTTTCTAACTAGGGCGATGTAAAGCATTACATTATGCATACCCTGCTTAATATACGCTGCATATAATACAGGGGTCTGAGGTTGACATGTTCATTGCTTGACCCCTTTATGATTTCCTTCAAGGCTTGAGTTAACATGTTAATGAGAGCACGGCGCATGTTAAGCAGGCAGAGCTCAGCTGAAGTGAAGCGTCAGCAAGCTGTAGAGCCGACTGGGAATGACTACTAGTTTCAAAAAGCTAAATGAGCATGCAATCAGTCTTCTTCTTTACTCTGCTGAAATGAGATGTCAAGGAGGAGAGACATGATATGAGTAATGGATGGGGATGTTTTTGTATGCCATGTAAAGGGAACTGGGTCACTTCTATGATGCACTGGTTTCTAAGTAGCTTGCTGAGGCACACTGATAATGTTCAAGTATTTATCAATGTCAGTAAAGACTATTTCCTTCACTTACATAATTCTGATATTTTGCCATTAAAGGCACAGGCGTTAGCTTCCTGGGCACACCAATCTTTACTTAAACAATAAGAAAGCCATGGTTTATTCAATTAAGAATAGCTAAGAGGCATTGTTATGCACTGTTAAGCCTTCCACTAACTAATGTTGTTCTTGAAACACAATTTAACAGCACAATTACTCTAAACCCTATATTAACAGGGTTTTTTTACAATGTCTTTAAACATGACTAATAAAAAGTGTTCCATACAGCACTTTCTCCATAGAAGGGGCTTAATCTGTGTTTGACTCTAATCTCTCTCACCTCTCCTCTGCTGTATAGTGACATGGGACAGCCTGAACATGGTGAGGAAACGCTTCTTATCCTCCAGCTCTGGTGCTCGGTCCATCTCTTCAGGGGTGAAGCGTGTGCTTAGTTGGGGAGGAGGAGGAGGAGTGCGTTTCGACTGCGAGACAGGTGGTGAGGGGCTGCGCTCCCTGAGCATCCTCCTCCTCTTCCTTCTCTTCTGCTGCACCAGCTCATCTCGCCGGCCCACTGTGGTCAGGCCAAACACTCCCAGAAAGTCCAATTTCTGTGCAAAGAGGCAAAATAAATTAATAAATAAAATCTTCGTGCAACGTTTGCTCATGAGTGCTTGAGCATGCCTTCATGGAGAAAAGAAGAGACAGCGTATGTGTTTGCAGGTGCTTTACCTCTGTGGAGTCATCCAATTTGAGTGGGGGCTGCTCTGCTACTCTCCTGAGATGGGCTCTCACCTCCTCCTCATCACTCTCATCGTATGAGTCATCCAGCTCATAGTAGTAACCTGCAGCAAACAAAAAGGTCACTACTGACACCCCGCTTTTTTAATCCACTAATAAAAAGATACAGTGCATGATTTTTCAAAGCCTGTAAGAGTGCACGTTATCAGGTGTAGTGCTACAGCATTCCCATGGCGAGTACCTTTCTCCCTGGCCTCCCTTCTCCTCTTCTCCTCCAGGTCCAGCTTGCTGACGGGCCTTCGGTGCTGCTGAAGGAACTCGTCATAGATCATCATTGTGTCTGGACCCATCCCCAGTGTGGCTACCTGTCCCATCCCTGGCCCGGCGACCATTCCTAGCCCTTGTCCATGTCTACTGTACCCTTGGTGTCCCTGGAGGCTTTTTAGTCCAGCATTGCTTTTCATGGCTCCCTCCAATTCATACTGGCTGGACAGGGACAGCGATGCCCTCTGCTGGCTGAAGAAGGACTGGGTGGATTTCTCCAGATCAGCAAGGAATGTGCTAGGCTCCGGCAGGCCTGGAGGACCTCTCAGCTGGGGATACTTCTCCATCGCTCCCCCTTCTCTCCTTCGTGCTCCGTCCTCGTACTTCGAGGGCCCTGGCGGCAGCCGACTGAGCTCATAGTGTCCCATCCCTGAGGGCTCATGGTTACGCCTGGACTCTGATGTTGTTTCTATAAGAGATGCAGGGTTCCACAGGGTGGTGGGAGGTGGAGGGTGGTGTTCACGTGGTGGCTGAGGAGGTTTGGGGGAGATGAGTGGTGGAGGGGCCCCTAAGTGAGGGTGGAGGTCCCGGCTTCCTGGTTCATGGTGATTTGGTATGGATCTGTATGGACACAATGGAATGGGGTCATGTCCATCTGTTAGAAATACAGTACAATGTCTGTATCACTTCTAAAATTGATTAATAGTGTTGTCCTATCGATGCGGAGAAACACCACAGTGCTTACATGTCTTGCCTATTTCCCTTCATCCCTGTCAGTATGTCTGTGAGCTTGGGTATCTGTGCAAAACAGTGTTATCAAGCCCAGACAGAGTAGCCCAGAGCAGAGAGAGGATGTGGCCAAGGCACACAATGTCCTCCAGATATACAGGCCTGTTTTTGATCTGTTAGGTCCTTGCAGTGCGGCACATATGCATGCACGCATGCGCACATTCACACTCACACTCACACACACCACACACGCACGCGCACGCGCGCACACACACACACACACACACACACACACACACACACACACACACACACACACACACACACACGAAGAGGGAGAGAGCAAGTTCAGAGAGTGGTCTACTGAAGGAGGCCAGGAGAAATGTTCTCCTGACAGAGAGAATTACTGACGTAGGATGGATTGTTAGAAAGGGAATCATTCTTTATAAATGTAAAGGGGGAGGAAGGGCAAAAAGAGAGATTTGAAAAGGAATAATGGTGCAGTGGTGGAAAAGAAATGGCAGACAGTGGGGAAGGAGAGGCAGCTGCCTGATGGACATCGTCTCTATCGTCTCTCCAAATCAAACCTGGCTGGAGTACACACTGCATGACCAGTCAAATTATCTATGCCTCCTGTTTGTGTTTGCATTTCTATGTGTGCGCATGCAAATGTGTGTGCGTTATCTGCAATCTGCAGCCTGTGAGCTGTGATTCTGCGATTATACCATAGGGCGACTGATAGCGGACGTGTGTGTCTATCCTGTTCTACCAGTTCAGCATTAACCACAACCTCACTTCTGAATTAAACACAACAACACAAACACAGGCACAGCAACAAAGGAGGGTAAGTAGGGAGCTTATGCTGTGCAAGGTTGAGAGGATTAGCCGAGAATTAGCTTTTGTGTATCTTAGCCATCCCGCTTGCTGCCGTTTCAAACCCCTACCCACTACTCATGAAACAGCAGTCAGCAGGACCCCACTTTATGCCCTACATCAACACCTAAACATAGCTGCCTGTTTGCCTACATGTCGGCCCTGGAAGGAAGCGTGG
Organism: Chaetodon trifasciatus; assembly: GCA_037975065.1. Classification (NCBI taxonomy): domain Eukaryota; kingdom Metazoa; phylum Chordata; class Actinopteri; order Chaetodontiformes; family Chaetodontidae; genus Chaetodon; species Chaetodon trifasciatus. Next base: position 16,043,819 of record JBBMOE010000001.1, read on the forward strand.
ACAGAAATAGAGTAGATGTGATGCTTCTGACAGGGTTTATCTTTTTTCCACTTCTGCCTGAAAACAAACTTCTAAAGCCTGCCAACGTCTGAGGCTTCAAAACACAGGCACAACTGTCCCTATCAGGCTAGCAGAGACAGACAGTCAAACACCCCAAAAATAGTGTTTTCATGCATGTGTTTTGGTGTCTCTATCAGATAGCATGGGCGAAACAAATCTGCATGTGTCAAGTCACATGGAATTAAATACTGCCATGGCATGTGGTTAAATAATTCAAGTGGGTTTGAAATTTCTGTGCATGCTGGCTGGACTGCAGTGCGTTTAGCCTTGTGAGTGTTGTCTCACCTGTGCGAGTCTGTCCTGTGATCCGGCACATCACCTGGCCGGCCCATGTCCAGGTGCTGCTCCAGAACCTGCTGGCGGAATTCAGACACCTGGTACTGACGATCTTCTTTCTCCTGCCGCAGCTTGCGTTGCCGCGCCAACCACCTCTCCTCCTCATTGGTCCTCTGAGCCATCATTGAGGCCGAGAGCCCCGGCCCTACAGCGCTGGGCCCCATGTAGAGGCCGTGGCCAGAGATTAGACCAGGGACAGGATGATGTGATTGGACCATTGAAGAGTGGAGTCCGGGTGGGACTGGTTTGGGAGCTGGAGGGATGGGCTCTTTGGTTTTATCTGCTGAAGGAAAAAGGTCAGCATAAACATTTTGATATTTGTGCTGCAGCTAATCATTATTTTCATTTTATGATTGTTTTCTTAGCGATTATTTCATTCATCTGCATAAGGTGATGTCTTCAAATTGTTTTGTCTCACCACCAGCCCAAAATATTTAGTTTACTATCATAGAAGAGTAAGTAAAGCAGCAAATGTTTACATCTGAGAAGCTGCAACCACTGAGTTTTTAAGGACATTGCTTTAAAAAAAAGAGTAACTGATTATCATCAACTGTGGCAGATACATTTTGACGAACCATTTCAGCTCTAGTTGATATGAAGTGATTACAGGGACAAGCAGTATGATTGTCACTTAAGGAAGCTACAGGGCTGGCACAGACACATACCAGCCCGATTAGGGGTGAGCCTCTCATGCTTGTTTCGGTCCTCCTGCCCCCTCATGGCATGGAGCTCAGCCAGATAGTGGCTCTCCATGGCCTTGGACGCCTGCAGCTCCTTCTCCCTCAGTGCTCTCTCCTTCTGCCTCTCCAGTTCCTTCTCTCTTTCTCGCTCCTTCTCCCGTTCTCTCTCACGCTCTCTCTCGCGCTCACGCTCCCTCTCTCTCTCCCTCTCCAACTCCTTCTCCCGCTCTCTCTCCCGCTCTCGTTCCCTCTCCCGCTCTTTCTCTCTCTCCACCTCCCGCTCTCTCTCTTTTTCGCGCTCGCGTTCTCGTTCGCGTTCCCTCTCTCTCTGTCGCAGCTCATCCTCCAGCTGAAGCCTGAAAAGCAAAGTGGATGGGGAAACAGAAGAGGAAAGATCAGTGACATTGGAAAGGACAACACTTAAGATGTGTGTGTGTAACTTGTGGCTGCACCTATGGGCGAATTAAGGAGACTTTACCTCTCAGACTGAAGTGCTGACAGTGAAGGGTGTGTGAAATCTCCAGGGTAGCGGACCCCTGGTAGGTGCATGTGAACAGCGGAGGGATGGATGGGGGGTAAAGCTCCCCCTGCTGGCAATGAATAGAAAGGTGACCTCAAAGCAGAAAGGCAGAACGGGTCATCCATCCTGGGAGATGAGGATTGCAATAAGAAAAAGAAAAGAGAAAGAGAAGGAGTCAGTCTCCCCGTGTGACAGTGCAGCATTCACTTTCATTAACCTGTGTGCCTCCCGAAGAAGCGACATCACAGGCTCTTCCATCTTTCAAGAAAGCAGCAGTGTCTGTCAGCTAACCTCAATCACCACACAGCTAGCAAGAGACTGTGCTGTGTGTTGATGCGCAGCTGTGTGTTTTTTGTGTGTGTGTGACATCCACTGCTCTCCCCCTCATTAAATCCATTACAGCGCAGCGTGTGATGGGTGCTGCAGTCCTCTGATCTTGCTGGGTTGACAGACCAGGGGCACGGAGCCTGTGTGATAGCCCAAAGCAAGCAGGGTCCTTCTCAACACACACAGTCCACATGATCATAGGTAGCATACATTTAAAAACAATCTATTTTTTAACAAATAGCGCAAACATATTTTCTGCTGCTGGCGTTTTCTCTGTATGATCACTGGGCTGTTAAGAACACCAAAGTACAGCAAACAAAACCTAATTTTCCTTGTGAGAGAATGGACAACACACTTTGGTGAGCAGGATACATCTTATCCCAGATGTATAAACAAATCAGGGATTATTTTCTGGTAATTTCTCAAAAAGCATGCATGGACAAGCTTCAGAGGTTAGTGGCAAAACGAGCCATGGCCCTATGTCCATATTTTATCAATAGGTATAACCTATCTTGGAAAAAGACAAAGAAAAGAGGTCTATTAACTGGCTTGGTTCAGGAAACTTCAAAATGAATACAACCCCTTCATTAATAATGCACAGTTATGGAGAATGCCCAATGCAGAGCTTTTTTTGTCTCTGCAAAACAAAAAAAAAAAAAAAAAAAAAAAAATTAGGGACCTCTGTGTCTACCATTATCTTTCACGTTTTATGCCCAATATTGTCTTCGGTAAAATACCTGTCAAAAAGACAAAACTTCATAACAGCAGCCTGTCATATAGTGCAATATATAAAGCTTTTGTTTAGGACCCATTGTATCCAATATGATAAACTCTGCTCTTATGTGTTGCAAATAGGTACTCGAGTGCTCAGCACAGAAGTGCAATTGTTTTAAGTGATACTCTGTAACTTCCTTCCTGTACATGCTGATACTGTGAGTTTGCTTATTCAGTATATGTCATTCTGTTACTTTGCCTTTTGTCTACCTGGAACCTGATTTTTTAAAATTGTACTGAAATCGGTCTTAGTACCATCTCTCTTCAATTCAATGAAATCTCTCACCCAGCTAAATAAATACAAGTATATCAACAAAATATTCTCCCTCTGGGAACATGAATTCAAGGTCAGCTATACACTAATGTGTTTACTGCTGAGCAGTACCAATACTTAGTTCAGTCATATGCACTGGTTTGCACAATTTGCTCTCAAAGGACAAGGGTGCCAAGTCAACATAACAAATTAATGGAGAGGCTTACCTGTATGGCGTGAAGGAAGGGTGGGGCAGGTAGCTGGGGTGGTAGTAGGCAGCTGCGGCAGCTGCAGTGGCCGGGTCCAGGCCCAAGGGCAAAGAGGGCATGCGGAGAGCATCCTCAGTCGTGGCATAGGGCCGGAAACCACGGAGGTACTCTTCTGGTACAGGACCAGGGGGCACTGCGTTAGGCAACTGTCTGGGCAGACTGAAGAGACAGCAACAGAGAAAAGTCATGGTTCATTTGATGTGGTTATGTTCACTGTTTACACATACAGAACTTGTGCAAAATGGCAGATTTTCATCAAGAAGCTATAAATTCTAATTGTTTCTCTGCAACAACACCAACTGGACCAATGTCCATATATTTGTTGAAACTGCTTATTCCAGTGAGTTCGACAAACCCATGAATTATTGATCATACACTTTTTTTCAAAGTGTGTAGTTAGTTCCTCTTACATTGAAAACATGTGAATGTGTGTGTGAACAAATCCAGAGAAACAGGCAGAGCAGTGTGTGACTTACTTGAGCGGCTGGAAACGTGAATCCTGCATGACAGCACCAGGGGTGAGACCAAAGGCATAGGGGTTTCCCAGGAGGTGGGCAGGGACTGAGGGGCCACCCTTTTCCTGGGGGAGGGTCCCCTCTGCACCCAGACGTTCCCTGCTGGCCCCACGAGGCCCCGAGTCAGCCTGGAGAGAGATACAGAGAGAGAGTCTTAGTCATTGTTCGTGAGGACCTGTGACCGTCACGGTTGTCAGTGCTCATGGAGTCCATCCCGTGTGGGGGGAGACAGGGGGGAAAAAAGGCCTGTTTATGGTGCAGCAGCTTCCCTCACTCTCTCTTCCCACCTCAGGCACTTTTATCCTCTTTCTTAAACAAACCACCGCCCTGTAAAAATAGACAAAACAACATTTCTCTAAGGGGAATACATGTTGAAACGGAGGAAGCAGGCAGAGAGTGTAAAAAAAAAACAAACCAAAAAAAAAAAAAAACACCTCACCGCTATTCTCTAATTGTAAACAAGAGATGTCGTCCTTATGATCGATGAGGATGTGGTAATGGTAGATGTACAACAGCAGTGCTCCTAGAGAGATGACGACTTTGATCTTGGTAAAGTGTGTGTGCGTGTGTGCACATAACTTACACGGTGTAACATCTACAGGGAAGACAAAGTCCAAAAAGTAACACCCCTCTGCCTCTCTCTCTCTCTTTTTCTCTCTCTCCTCTTCTCTTTCACCTCCCTCTCTCTCTCCCTTTGGCAGCAAGCCTGGTCTCACTTATCCAATCCCACAACAAACACACATACGCACTCAGCAGGCACATACACTGTTTCAGAGCTACAAAGACATCCTGCTGTGGGAGTGGGAGTGCATTTTCTGAAGCTTTGGTTTCCCTCTGCCTACAAATGCTATCAGAACAGAGGAACTTACAACCCTTGTAAGGTGCACAAGGAAATTGTTTATGGAGGAATATACAGTCAAGGAGGATTTTCACAGGTATGAAGGAACAGTTATCTCCTGCAAAATGAGACTTCAAGTTGAAGTTGGCAAGGGAACGACTAGAAGGAATGGAAAGAGGGAAGAAAGGAAATATAGAGATGAAGACATTAAGAAGAGGAGTGAACAAGGCAGCTCTTGCCCCACTAAATTAACCTCTTGGCTCCCTGGAATAAGAGACAGACCCTACAGCAGCACTGTCCTCTCCCTCACGACTGCCTCTGATAAAATAAATCCAATTTAGGGAGCCATTACCTCCACGTCCTGTTCTGCAGCCACTGACCCAGGCTGACACTGATGTGCTAACATCCAATCTTAAATGCCTCTAATGTTTAGACTCCCCACATCCCCCTTTGGTTCTTAGACGCCCCCACTTTCCAGTAGTTTAATGTTACTGTTTGCTCCTTGCTGTTTGTTGCGCTTCACTGAACAGTAAGGCACTCTACTCAAACCCCCTGTCCCTGTAAACCCCCCACCCCACTCCCATCCTTTCCAAGTTTGACGTTCCCTCCCAATCAGCAGCCAAGTGGAAAAGAGGTTCATATATGTCAAAAGAAGTCAGTATCAGATAGTAGCTCTGGAGCTGAAAGATGCCTGGCTCTCTGTTTTCTCTTTGCTCCTTCTTCTTTTTCCACATAGCGTTTTTCCTTCCTCACTGTCCAACAAGAGATGATGGGTGGCTGTCTGGACATCTTAGTAAAAGCACTCATGATATTTGTGGCAGGCAGGCAGACCCTCATTCACTCAGATTTTTTTTCTTAACCCACATCAACCTGCAGATTAAGCCACGCACTCACACACGGCTTGTATTTGTCCAGTCCCTCCTCTCCTGAGTATTATAAGGTTGTACTGGTGCAGGTGCATAATGCTGCAGAGAAATGCCTCTCCAGTACTATGCCAGTAAAAACAGGTGGAGCAGCTTTCTAACACATTACCTGTCAGTTAATCAATTGCTATTATCACACTGATGACATTTTTGCTAAGTGATCAGTGTTTGACAAAGCTGCAGCTCACTGATGCTGCAGGTGGATGCATTTCTTCATATATTCATGTTTGTTGAGATTTCCGTTAGGAGCAGGTGGCACCCTGACATTGGTGGAATGTAACAAAGTATATTTACCCAAGTACTGTGCTTAAATAGAAATGTGGAAATATTTCTACTTTATGCAACTTCATACTTGTACTCCACAACATCTCATATGCATTTATCGTGCTTGTGAGGGCTGTTTTTCTAAGCCCATGAAGAGCTAACTTTTTAGAGATGCGTGGTTCTGACAGGACAGCGATGCAACAAACATATGACGATCTTATAAAATATTGCTATAGATTAAATGCCAATCTCAATCTCAATGGGCCTCAGCCACCAATATTTTTTTTCTTAAATTTGCTCTTGAGAAGGGTCCTGACAAAAATCCACATCAGATTCATGACATGCTCTCAAACCTCGGAACTGTTTGCACCTGTGTTCTAATAATGATTAATCCCATTGTCTTTGTAAATTGAAAGTGCATGCCAGTTGTTCCTGATTAGCATAGGTAAACACGCCACCAATTTCCATAAAAGGCCATGAGATCACAGGGCCATGTGCACACACACAGATCTGAAACAATCTGAAGAGAAACTGAAAGAGGAGTCAAGAGTAACAAAAATTTGAAGACAGAGGGGCACTTGAAAACTCAGAACAGAGACACTGACTGCTGCAGGAGAAAAGCTTGTCCAGTTATCTGAGCTGGGCCAGCACATCAGAGCCATTATTGGAAAGACTCTCTAAGGTGTGCCATCAGCAGAGAATTCTGGACACAGACTGTCAGCGTTTCATCTCCTAGGCCATATATATCAGAATCAGGTGGTAAACTGGTTTCTTACTGTTTTTAACACAGCACATTTTACCTCAAAGCTGTAAAACCTTGAAACATGTGACACGTTTAACATGTAAACAGCAGTATGTGAAACCTAAAGACAGTCATTGTTTCTCAGTAAGTATTCTCTTCTTCAGCATGTCCATGTGTTTCAAAAGTGTTACTTAACTGCTTAGATTGTATTCAAAATTTAAACATTTGCTTTTGCTGTGTAGACCAAACATTGCATAACTGAAACCCCGCTAAATTAAAGGTCACTTCAGTGGTTTCATTTTCTCATTTCAACAGATGGCCTCAACACTGGCCACAATCTCTCAGACAATTAAAGAAATGAATAGAAATGTAAAAAATATATCTAAGGTGAATATAAGAATAAGATATGGACTGAAATCTATTTTAGATTAATGGGAGATTAAATGTAAGATCATCTCACTGTAAAAAAACTATTAAGTTTGAAAGCCAAGAACGACTTAGAGGGAGACAGAAATAGAAATACAGCTCTAATCTAGAACAACAAGCTGAACACGGATCGGTAATCATAACAATTTAAGTAAAATAGAAGCAACAATTCAAGCATACAATTGGCCTATCATAATGTAATTGTAAGTGTGATTGAACTGAACTCTGTGGTTACCTGATATCTATCTGCTGACCAACGGTTGGTATGAATCAAATGTTGAATCTGTGTTCAATGCGATTCATATACAGAGTTTGTGTGTGACAGCAGCATGGTTTCATAATCATTGCTATGACTCAATAACTGTCAATTGATTCAATTGTCAGACAGAGATACCACTAAAATTGAATCAACTGTTCCTTTCTAACAAATTTCACAGAAATCCAATCATGAGAGGATGGAACAAAGAAGCCTGCAAAACAACAAAGCATGGTGCTGCTGCTGCAGTTCTGCTGCTGACTGGCTTCTGCTTCCTCTTTTTACAATTATTCTTGTCACTGTAAACCAGATTAAAAAAAGGAATGTAGGAACCGGCTTGTAAATGAGAATGTGTGCACATGGCTGTATGTACATCTTTTTAGTTTAGTCGCTGCTGTGTCTGTCTGCACATGCATGTGTGGATGCACATCTGTAGAAAAACATGCAAAAGGTGTAGGTGTAAAAGGTCAGCACCTTGGAAAAACACACACCACAAAGACAGAAGCTTCCATCCCCATTAGAGAGGGACCTTAGTCACTCAGGCACCTACCAACCAACCACCAACCAGCCATCCCATTTTGACCTTTCACACTGCCAAAAAACAGCCTTCTATTCTCAAACACACACTATTCACCAGCAGCATGCCATATACACAGTACAGAGCGCAAACACAAGCACTCAGACTCAAAGACACATCCATTAACAGCCATCTTCCTCTGTGTCAGCCAGGCCCCTGTAACCCCCAGCGAGGGTGGGAGACCCCGCGCATTGTAGAGCGCTCGTTTACGCCTCTCAGATGGAGCCATGAATCCAAATTGCCAATTAAAAAGCAATTACAGGCAGCAGCGGGAGCAGACTCCTGCAGTCATTAAAGCAAAATGCCAACGCACCAAGCCCTCCCTCCTTCGCTGCCTTGCCCATCACCCCCCTCTGAAAGACAGACTCATATCTCAGCCAGAGAGACACTAATCAACCCTTCTAACACACAGAGAGCAGGACACACATATACATACACAGCGACAAACAAGATTTTCACGGATGCTTTAAAGGAGATCCAGAGAACAGACTGCTGCCTCTGTATACAACTGGTTTGCCTGTATTTCTCCTCCTTCTATCAGACTCTTGTTTTGTCTTCACATCTTCATTTCTGGCTGTGTGTGTCCACTTGTCATTGCGCCCAACACTTGATTTCAACAACACCATGCCATTACTGTCATATGGAAAAACACAGGCTGGTAATGACATGGTAGACGGGTATTTTACCCAGGAAAAGATTTGGGGTAAAAAGTGAAAGATAATAGTAGACACAGAGGGTAAGAGATGAAGACAAGGGTAAAGGCAAGGGTAAAAGTGCCCCTCTTCTCTGATGCATCCACCCTGATCAGTGATTAGCAATGGCTGCTCCAGACAATATCATCTTTGTTTAACTGGGACATTTTGATGGTGCTTCTGTATTGTATGTGTGTCCTTTACGTCCCCGTGGCTCTTTGTGACTGATCACAGGCTGATATGTGCTCGCTGAAGTGGCGCCGCAGAAATAGGGGAGATGCTATGACGCTGGCTTTCATGACGCATCCCTGCCACTATCCCCCCAACCTCTACCCCCTCATCTCAACCTCACCCTTGTCCAAATCACCTCCCTTAACCTCCTCATTCTTTGGCTGGGTGGCCCCAGCCTGCTAGAGGCACTGCAAACCCAGTGACCCGACCTTTTCAATTTGAGCTTGACCTCTTGCACACAGAAAAACAGCAAGCAAAAGCACACAAGCAGACGCACACAAATATACACACAGGATCAGCTAGAATATATGGCTGTGGGGACAGGAGTGGCGGGTGCTTCTGTCCCTTTATTTCTTCTTCTGCTCTTTTAAACTTGCTATGCTGATGGAATGGCATAAAGAGTGACATCATTGAGGCAGCTCCCCAGTCTCTCCAGAACCTCCCAGCTTTGGTTGACCCTTGAACTACATAAGGGTCCTTTCGTAAAAGCTGTAACTATAGGGGGTGAGGGTCAGGGGGGTTGTCCAGGGTAGAGGACAATGGCCTAAATGCTACCACACACTGCTGGCTGGCTGACCTCCTCACTCACCCTTTGCTATCCCCCTTCTCTCTGTCTCCGGGGAACCGTCAAAGTGTCTCGGAGAGTTTCCGCATGTTGCCGAGTGCTGTTCATAACCGTGCGCTTGGCCTCAACTATTAGCCCTGAGCTGAGATAAGAAGGCTTAAAGCAAGGCCATAATCCATAATCCACTCCTTATCAAAGCAAGCAGCTCTCCCTCTCCCTCCCTCGTTCTCCCTCACCCACTACGTAACAGAGAGAGGGTGTCCGGGGTGACAAGGCAGAGGATGCACTTGACTGCTTGAGTGAAGAGGGCGAGGCTGGAGGTGGGGGGTTAGAAAGCTAAAGGCTCTGGAATTGGGAGGGGCTGAGGGCAAGAGGGCTAAGTGGGAGGGGGCTGGAGGGGCACAGATGTTAGCTGCCGTTGAGGCTGTCACCTCGATGTCCCTCTGGCAGCTGGCATTGTTTAACGCACGGAGCCATGAGGGCGGGGGTGGTGAGGGGAGGTTTTGGAGGAAGCAGACATTCATAGGCCTACCAGCTATGTCACATGTACATATGTCAAATGCGTACTACCAATCTATGGGTTACAGGCCATCTACAAAATCCATAATCCCTCGAGAGCCTCTGTGTGCATGTGTGTGTTAGCTGCAGCTGAAGCTGAAGAATGAGAACATTTGAATGTTGTTATAACAGCCAGTTACGAGAGAGACAGAGAGAAAGAGAGAGAGAGAGAGAGAGAGAGAGAGAGAGAGAGAGAGAGAGAGAGGAAAATACACAGGAATCTGAGACTTCAGAGAGAGCAACTGAAAGGAAACTGGGGAAGCCCGAGAAAGGAAGAGAGCAGGCTCAAGGTCAGTGAGAGGGGTGTTTGAATATGGTTTTACCTGGCGTCCCTCGTTCCTCCACAGGCCGTTGCTCGTCTTTGTTGGAGCAATGGTGACTACAGGTGGAGTGTTTGGCACGCTGTGGCCTGCTGGGGGAACCAGGACGGGCCCTGGACCGAGTGGACCCCTCTTGGGTGTGCTGACTGGAGAGCTGTGGTTAGTAGCCGGGGAGGACACTGGAGAGGACTCACTGCTGATGGAAGATGCAGCTGGAGAAAGACAGAGACAAATTATCATTATTATTTTTATTAAAGTACACTGAAAGAAAGAACATGAGATAAGCTGTGTTTCACTCTTAATAAAAAGGCAAATGTAACAACAGTACTGTACAATCCGTCAGTAGGGAATAAAAGGAGGCTGCAACACTACAATGGCAACCAATAACATGCGCACACACAGAGGGCCAGATGGATGGCCCTAGGCCCCTATTATGAAGTGACAGTGATCAGGATGAGCAGCCCTGTGAGAGTCACACAGCCTTGACATGCAGGACACACACACACACACACACACACACACACACACACACACACACACACACACACACACACACACAAATGAATGGCCATACTGAATGCATATACAGTCAGCATTGCTTGCAGCCACACACAGAACTGCCCCTTCACCACACACACACACACACACACACACACACACACACACACACACACACACACACACACACACACACACACACACACACAGCAGGTGGTGAAAAGCTAGCCCAATGAGCTTCTCTGCTGCGCTGTAGCTGTGCCACATTAACAAAGCCCTCCAGGGAAACCCTGTAGCGCAGGGTCACGGTCTGGTCACATGCGTCGCTTTCCACACATCTCGTTTTCTCTCACTTCAGTTCCAAAGCTCTCGTGTGACATTGCTCCCTTTCACATACTTAAATCACTGTGATTTTCATGTCTCCAACCTCGCATCTTTATCTCCCCACATATGCGCCACATCCTCTGTCCTTCTCAAATGTCTCTTCCCTTCTGTCTCTTATTCGTCCTTCTGTCTTCCCTTCTTTTCTTAATTTCTAATTTGCTTTCTCCTTGTTTTAACTTGTGTGCTGTCTCTCCGTTTCCTCTCGTTCCTTCTCCCAGCCTCTGCCTCTTCACCTGACAGTACAGTGTGCTGTATGCCTCTTCCACTCAGAGCGAGCGCAGCTTTACACAGTCAAACTGGGTCACAACCCTCTCAATGGGACACACACTTTGGTGCTGCAGCAAGGACAGCAGGAGATGTGTGTGTTTATGTGTGTGCGTGCAGGTAGTCTGCTTTTCTGCCTCAACGTGCTTACATGCAGCCGTGTAAAAAAAAAAAAAGGTCGCTGAAACCTCAGGCCAGTTTCAGGTCTACTTCCTTTCCAATTATCACCATCAAAACAAAAACCACAGATCTCTACCCAACTGCCATTTCTTCCCTGCTTCGGTTTCCGTGGCAACATAACCTAACAGACAACGTCAGCTTATGGTAGGTGCAGTCAGGATATTGACTGATTTTAAACACCTAATTTTAATCAATACCAGTAAATAATGGTGAGAAGTAATAATGGTAGTGAGGTGAGCCTGGAAATCTATGTGTGAGTCATGGTTGGAGGGGGGCAGGAGATATGTGTGGAAAAGATGGTGATGGTACATGTGAGGTAAGACATGAAAATGAAAAATGACAGGACGTGGGGAGTGATTGGGGAACTGCAAGAGAGAGTGCAAAAGAAATGCGAGGTGAGGTGAGAGATGGAGCAGAGAGGAAAGCAGAGAGATAGCGGGTGAAGATGGGTGAGTGGGTGGCGGGGACACAGTGGGGGAATATTGGGGGGGGGGCATATCTTGTCTGCACAATGGCAATTAGTGGCCTAATCCGCCCCCCGCCTCACCTCGTAGAGCCATTACTCTCCCGTGCAAGACTAGGCCAATCAATAGCAGCCCACTCAGCCTGGGGAATGGAGCTACACTTCATACAGCTCTAGTGTCACAGCCTATTCACTCACCACACACAGACACACACAGACACACACAGACACACACACACACACACACACACACACACACACACACACACACACACACACACACACACACACATACTCAAAACATGCATAAGCAAGGATGGGGAACAAATAAGGCTGGAGGGAGGGAGGAGGTAGAGAGTAGTGGAGTGGGGGTGATCACAATGATTCTGAACTGCTAAGCAACAGACCTCTACTCTATCTATTTCTCTCACCCGCCCCCCTTCCCATCTCCTCCTATTCCTCCTCCTTTTCCATGTAGAGGCAAAGCAGACAGGAGAAGAGGCAGGGAAAACTAAATAATTAAGAGAGCACGAAGAGAAGCAGGTGAGAGGAAGAAGGAAATAAAAGAGACAAGGACCGTCTACAAACAGCCTCATTGTCTTCGTGCAGCTTGCAGAATGTGTGTACACTTCTAGGCGTGCTTCCTCGCCACGTATACACACACAAAAAACACACAAACAGCTATTATTCTTCTATCCTTCCCTCCTCCTCTTCTCTAGCAACACCCCATGCAACCACCACCCACCCACCACCTCTTCATACACCCCAATTCCTTTTCCTTCTGTTCTTCAAACACAGTGCCTGCCAACCAGACGTAGATCTGTCAGACTCAATGCACAATTTCCATAAACGCTTACAGCCGGAAAGGACTTATGGAAATGTTACATGGTTACATGTTTGCATGTGTGCATCTATATATGTTACCCTGTATCTTCCTGTTAAAACCACAGAAAGTCACGTGTATCCATAAGCCTCCTCATCGAGCCTGCATCCCTCCTCCAAGATTTCCTCTTGCCCATTTTCAACCTTCCTGATCCAATTTCCATAGCCACCCCTTTCTCTGCCCCTCCCTCACACCATGGTGCCATCTGATAGGAGAAAAATCATATACAAGGCATGTGACTGGCACCAAGCCGGTGTCATTACTGCCATATGCCCCTCCCATTCCATCTATACAGAGAGAAGATGGCCATACATGCTGGCCCTGTAGGGAGCTAGAGAAGGCAGAGAAGGAGGAGGATTGAAGCACAGCCTTTGTCCCCAGAGTCGAAAATAGGCTCATCAGCTCTCAACCTGCACTTCATTAGCTGTACTGATTGTCACTTGCTTGGTGTGTAGTGATGTGTGCATGCGTGTGGTGTGGTGATGGGGTTGGGGGAGAGCAAGAGAGGGACAGAAGAGGTAGAGACAGAGGGAAAGAGCAAGGAAAGAAATCAAGCGCTGTCTCAGTCCCAAGCTGTGTGTGATTAATGTGAAGCTCCTTTCTCTATCGCCTCCTCTATTACCAGTCCCACTCTCCCAGACTGCCTCCACACTTGACCGCTCAAGCTGAGCCACACATGCGCGTGTGCACACACACACAAACACACACACACACACACACACACATGCACACACACACACAAAAAGACACAACCAACAGCAGGAACAAACAAACAAACCAAGTTGTGGTCAGAGGCTGTGGCAAAGTGTAGCTGCATAGACGGCACCTTTTACTTCAGCCACTGACACAGCCAATCAAAAAGCCACAATATGTCACCATGGGGAGGGGGGGGCAGCATCCATAGCAAAGAATCCCACTGGATCACTAAGCCTTGATAGGAACACTACACAAAAATGGCCCCGAACAATTCTCTGTCACCATCACCTCCAACGCCGTCTCTGCCAAAACAGCCAAGCGTAGCCAGCCACCAGCCCTGCCAGGCAGAAGGTGCTCTTCTCCATCCCGCCAACACACCCACCCCACCCCTCCTCCTCCACCCACCCCCCTCCCAGCATGCATTACAACAACATCAGCACTTAATTAAACAGTCCATTTCACACCTGGTGTGCATAGCAGTGCCCAGCCAACCCTGCATCCATATGCCACCCCACCAGCACGCACTAGCTCAAGCCTCAACACGTGCACTCTAACACACACAAACATCCCCACACTCAGAGACACACAATAACCAGTGATGCACACAAACACCGCACACACCTGCTACTACAGTCTTGGCCACGCACTGACAACACAAAGCCTGTAATCTGCATCACTGAGTGGGGGGAGGGGAGAAGAGCACTGTGTGTGTTGCTGTGCCAGCGAGGGAAAGAAAGACAGTACAAGATGGCGGATGGAAATAAGAGGAGCAATCCTCTGTGCCTTCTGCTGACTGTACAAACTCTATATTATGCTTAAATGCTGTGTTGCTACTGAACAGTACAGAGTGGTGTGAGGTTGTTGTGCATGAACAGAGAGAGAGGAAGGAAAGCAATTGAGCTTGTTTGTGAGTGTTTCAGGGACAGCCACAGCCTGAAGGGTTTTGCCTTCAAGACACACACACACACACACACACACACACACACACACACACACACACACACACACACACACACAATGTGACAAACACCTCAGGTTTTCACAAATCTACTAATTACTTCCAATTCCTCTTTTTTCCTGCCAATTCATTGCATCTATCTTGTACACCTTCATTCTGCCTCTCTTCATGCTCTCTCCAGGCAGCGTACTGCAGTTGGTGTGAACGCTGCCTGTCATGAAATGCTGGTGGCGTGTATGTGTCTAAGAGTGTGTAAGAAGAAACAACTGAGAGGATTAAACCCAGGTCTGCCTAATTAATCAGATATCAGCAGGCCTGCCTTTTTGTGGCAGTGTGTTATCTGTGTCTATGTGTGTTGTGTGTGTGTGTTCCTGCAAGTGTACACAGGATGAGAGTGTGTCCTTTATGCTGCTCTGATACTCATTATCCATCACCTCCCCTCTTCAGCACAGCACTCGGTACACAGAGCTATTCATTATACTCGCGACAGACAAGTGACGACGTATGTGTGTGTGTGTGTGTGTGTGTGTGTGTGTATGTGTGTGTGTGCGTATGGGTGTGTGGGTGTGTGTATAAACAGCAGCCGTGCTCAGGGTCTTAAATCAGTTCAGCAGCCAGTGGCAGTAATACTAGTGCTCAAACCCAACTAATTCCTCTAGGCCTTAGGACACTGAGTCATGGCACCTCATACATACTGCACTACTCACCTCACAGCATCAACCAGAGGGTGAGGGAGACACACAGAGAGAGAAGGAGAGGTTGAGTCAAAGTAGCTAATGAAAGGACAGCAGGCTGCAGCATGCTAAGAAATCACGAGGCTTACACAGTTGCAAATACAACTGTTTCATGTGTGGGGGCGTTTGGGTGTGTGTGTGTTTCCTATAAATACAGGCTCTGCAGACAGAGAGGTGACTGGAGCTCCAGGGGCTACAGGCCTCCCTGCCCACCCTGGAGCTGGTGCAGAGTTGCCCCTTATGCCTGACGGCTGACTCACCCACACATCACTGCCTACACCAGCCAGGCAGCACAGTCAGCAGGCCTCAAAAAATAACAAAGGGGCTTTTTGTGCTTTTAATAAAAAGGTAGAAGGGCTTAATCAGACAGGATCTAGCGTTTGTTTGTATGACAAAGACACAGACAGGAGCTCTCTGGCTTAGTAGATTGTGAATTACAAATGGAACAGCACACTCTTATTCTCACCTCCTAACACAATGAAAAATAAAAAAGCAGAAGTTATTAAGAGGAGATTAAAAAAAAAACATGACTAAGAGAACGCAATCACTGTGTTCTCCAGCTGCAACTGGCAAAAAAGGGGCACAAGCGACACAGATAAAAATTTTCCAATAATAAAAAAAAAAGTCCTTGATAAAATGAAAAGGCAGGACCGAACTCTGGGAGCGGATTTTTCTTTTTGAGAGAGACAGAGTGAGAAAGCAGTAGGGCTGGTGTGTCGGGTTGAGAGAGTGAAGAGAGATGAAGGGGAGAAGGATCGAGAGGGAGGTGAGGAGAGGTTGGGGCTGAGCGCTCCGTCTCGCTCTCGCTCTGTGTGTGGGTCATAAATCATTTGCAGGGTTCTGGGTCCCAGGCTGCAGTCGGGTGGGGGGCAAGGTGTCCAGGGACAGCCAAGAAGCAGGGGACCATCTGATTTAAGAGCCAGAGCAAGGGTGGACAGCTGGGGTAGCTGGGCCTCTCCGGAGCCAAGGCAGAGAGCCACACATACATATTCACACACACAAATGCACACACCAGCAATAAACTCCACAGTGAGAATCTACTGAGGCTCTCCTGAGTAGAATCTGCTGTGTTTGTATGTTTATGTATGTGTAATTAACATACACTGTGCACATGGGTTTGGGAGATACTTGCATGTACATATTATTTGCGTTTATCAAGCACACAGGAAGCAAAGAAGAAACCAGAAAGCTCTAACCCCCCCCATTTGCATTTGAAACAAGAATGTTTCAGCCTTAAAGGGAAAGTTCAGAATTTCTGAAATAAGGTGGTCTGAGTTAATAACCAGTGATTCAACCACCTGATGCTTATTTCATGTTCATGCAACCACAGCACTGAGCTCTGAGAGATGGGAATTCTATGGCCTTCTATTTGTCATGTGTATGTGTGTGGACAAATGTATGAAATTATAACACCATCACACACACATTGACAAGCACACCTGAGTGTACATGCACTCACACACAGCACATTAAGTGGGTCAGCTAGACTGGCTCCTCTTCATCCTCATATCTCCAGGGACAACAACTAATTCAATCCTGTGTGGATATCATCCCACTGCTATTAGCAGTTCCGCTGTCAGCTACACAAACCGGCCATGGAACATGGCACACACACACACCTATATGCCCGCCGCACACACAAAAAGACCAAATACACAAGCACATGCAGATGGGGTACAGGAGGTGCAGAACACCTAATCCATAGGGTTTACAGGCATGACTTCTGACCTTTCCTGACGTGTTAATACCCGTTAAAATAAATCTTAATACTTAATTCCATCAGGAAATGAAAGTCCACGTTTGCACATCCTGTACACATCTGTCTGTAGACCTAGGCAGCAGGACTGTTACCAATCCCTTCATTACTTCTACAAGCAAAACGCTGCCCTCCAGCAGACTTCAGCCTGACTGTCGTGAGTGTCGCGTCACAGGCTGTGTGGCTTTACCTCGAGGTTCTTCA
Organism: Chaetodon trifasciatus; assembly: GCA_037975065.1. Lineage (NCBI taxonomy): Eukaryota > Metazoa > Chordata > Actinopteri > Chaetodontiformes > Chaetodontidae > Chaetodon > Chaetodon trifasciatus. The sequence goes on from JBBMOE010000001.1 coordinate 16,060,965, forward strand.
GCCTGTTTCGCCAGTTTACGGAGGGCTGCAGCAAATCCAGAGTGGGCAGACTGGGTAGCTGGGCTTCCATTTGCTACGATGGAGCCGTTGAGAGGCGACGGGGTGAGCGGGCTGACTGTCGCCGTGGTACGGGTCGCCGTGGAGATCATTCCTAACGATGGTGACTTTGGCTCATGGCTCATGCCTACCATTAGACAAAAGGGAGGAGAACGGGAAAGTATTAATAATCAATACTGCATTTAGGTGAAAGAATCAAGAGAAAGCTTGAGTCATGAGGATGTGAGACATTAAGAATACCTTCAAGAAATAACCAAAGACCAATGCAGACAAACATATGCGAACAGAGTCAGGCGAATGGCTCTTTCCTTAGACACAGACACAGTGAGGGCGGAGTGTGGCGCTGGGTCTCTGTTTGTGACAGCTGGGGCGGATGGGGATTGGTGGCGTGAGGGAAGAGGGGCTTTGGTTGTATGGGTTAGGGGCAGAGGTGAGAGGTTAGGGGGGCAGGTCACCATTCCCTCACTGAGAGAGCTCTAGTCTGGCTGTGTGTCTGCTGGAGGTCCATGGTCACAGAGTTTACACAACACCTATACTAAGCATGCTCCAACACTACCACAGTGTCTATATTTCTTGATGGGAGCATATTATAGCACTGTATATGTTACCAAATTCAACATTAACACCTCCAGTTTAACAAATTAGGGACAACCTGGCTCCTTCACACAACTTAAGTCCCATTCATATCGTGTTTGATCCACTTAATGCTGCCAGAGAGGCACTACTAAGACTCTTGACCCAATAAGGAAGAGAATTGTAACAGGAAATAGACTAATGTTTCTGAATTTCGACAAGTTTTTAATCAATTTTGGTATTTCTTGAGTTAAGGGTTCTGAGGCCTTCAGAGCTTTCAGTTCAACTCAGACAGAAACATTAATGCTACACAGTGAAAAGGGTGATTTTTTTTGTGTCAAAGAAGTTGAGGTGAGTTGACACATCCCTCTTCTTCCTGTGTGTGTGCGTGTGTGTATGTGTGTGTGTGTGGGTGTGTTTGTGCATGTGTTGAAAGATGACACCCTGTTGACAGCCCCTTGGTCAGTGGAATCCCTAAATGCCAGAGCGGTGTGTGATAGCTCTACGTGCTTAAGCGAAACACACACACACACACAGACACACAGACACACACAAATTAAGGCTGGCTCAGAGAACAGTTTTAGGTTCAGTCTAAAGTAGTTTCTGCGTGGCAGAGGTATTATCCATTACACCAAAACACACATACACAGACACACACACACGTTGGGGATTGTTCAGAATCCTCCTTGAATCAACATTCAAAGTAAACTAATACTCTAAGACAAAGACATACTCACTGAAATACGAGCTTCTTTCTTACAGTGTATCAATAGCACAATTAGATAAGTTGGAGTTATATCTGGGTTTACCCCAGAGGCTGAGAGGGCTATAAAAAGATCATGTTTCCTCCTGAGAGGACAGCAGGGGCATAGCACCCTGTCTGTATGTGTGTGTGTGTGTGAATGGACACACACAGCAGCAAGTCAGGCATGAGAGAGTGAATAACATTCCCAACACCTCTCGAGTTGTCCTGCCTGTAACCTCCCAGTTACCCAGTGCACTCCAAATGAACCCAGCACACAATTAATAATGGAATCAACAATGAAGACTGTCTGAACAACACACACGGGGCCATTGAGAGATGAGCAAACAAGCAAAAACACACACCAACTGCCCCATCCAGTAACGTGACTTTGTCAAGACACTGGAGTACTGCTCCTCCTTCCCTCTTTAAAGAGAGCCAGCAGAAGTCATGAGAAGGAGTAAAAGAAATACACACAGAACTTTTTTGTTGTAAAAACTAACATACTACAGAGATAGAGCACGCTGTATTAAAAGGCTGTATCAAGCACACACATGAAACCATAGTGCAAACAGCCAAAGACGCAAGTAACAGTGAAAAAAGAGAGCTCAAGCACGTAGCTTGACAAATACACACAGAGGCACATTGCCAGAGGTCTGGCAGTGGTTCATAACCCCTCATAGATTAAAAGCGTGGCCGAAGCTCCTTACTGCACAAAGGAGTGGAGCCGCCTGGATCCCCCATGGCTGCATCTTCACGTTGAGCCCAGCCCAGCACACACCGGCAGCCACCGTCAGGACACACACCATCTTACTGCTCCCCTTTCTCTTTCTCCGTCTATCTATCTCCTCCCGCCCGTCCTCTCTCTCTCCCTCCCTGCCTGCCTGCCTGCCTGCCTTCCTGTCTCTCGCGCTGCCTCTCACAAAGACCGTTTAGAGCTTATCTAACAAAGCAACACACCACACACGCTGCCTATCTCTCCCCTCCTTACTCTAGCTCTCTCTCTCTCTCTCTCTAAGTGAGAAAACAGAAATTCTTAACCTAGCAGCTGCTGCGATGTCACATGACCTCACCCCCCCTTCCCTCCCTTCTCACACTCTCCCTCACTCCTCCTCCTCCTCCCCTCTCAACCTATAATTCCTCAGCCATTTGTAGATAACAGACACAGGCATGCATGCCCTGCCAAGGCGAGCTGGAGGAGGGGGAGGGGAGCGGAGAGGAGGAGAGGCGCTGAAGAGGAGGAGGTAGAGGAGGAGGGGAGAGTGCTCAGCCGGTCACCACATCTGACCCCATTGCTGGGGAGCGACAGGCAATGTGTATGTATGTATATAGAAGGGGGGGGGGGAGTAAATATGTGAGGCGCCCTTCTCTTCTTGAGACAGAGTGACAGAAAAAGAAAGCGAGAAGGAAAGAGAAAGAAAGAAGACAAGTCCTGGCCTGTGTCAAGCCCCACGGCATAACAGAGAAAACCTTTTGTGTTCGGATATCCACCTCACTTCAATTCAATTCGCTTTATTAGCATAATTGTTTTGTAACAACTGAAAATGCTCATCAGCAAAATATGAAAGGGAACCAAAAGCAACCACATCCAAAACAAAAAGTCATGAAAAGCCATTATCTCTAAATCAGCCTTTACCATTTCACACAAACAAGGAAGTCAGGCCAAAAGTGAGGTCGTGCAATCAAACCGTTACAGCACATGCGCACACACACACACGGACGCGCTGCAATACGAGGATGAACTGCTATCAGGGTGGAGAAGACTAATGTGTAATAGTGGTCGAGGGTGGAGGACTCAGGAAAAGAGTAAAAGCGTGGGCTTCACTTCCCCTCTGGCCATCCTGCTGCCATTGCAGGGGTGTGAATGAGTCGTTTCTTTAGTCATTTCCTCCTTCCGTCACTTGCTACTTTTCTCAGAACAGCGAGGGAGCGAGAGTGATGACAGGGACAGAGATTATCTTTGGGGTAAAGCTACACGGTGGCCAGCATTGTGCCAAAGGCCACCTCTCGACAAAGCTCCTTTCTGTTCCTCAGGCCACAGTCTGCCTCCCCTGAGGAAACAGGGCCGCTAAACTCTCTTCTGTCTTTGTCTGTCTCTCTCTTTGACCCCTTTCCCGTCTAGCATCACGAAGATCACCCTGCTGGTTTTGGAGAAGAGTGTTTCTTTCCTGTCTGCATTGATCTTGTCTGTCTGAAGGAGCTTGAATTAGAGAACCACAGCAGAGAAGGGGCTAAGGGAGTTGCAGGTGCTGACATAGCTTTCCCAAAAATGATGCTTTTGTTCAGTCTCCCTCTGCTGGTACTCAGAAATGTGGCTCACGTGGCCTCGGGGTTGATCAACTCTCCTGGTTTGAGACTGGCTTTGTTGCATGTCATCCCATATGTCGCTGCCCCCATTTCCTGTCAACTCTCTGCTGTCTCATGTCCAATAAAGGAAAAAATGCACAAAAACCACAAAAGAGGTGCAAATTTATGAGTAATCAACAAGACCCTATACTAGCTGGAAAAATGAAGAGTGGCACATATCCACAATAGTGGATATCAATGATGGCATTAAAGTGTGTTATGTGAGTGAACATGGTATAACAAGACAGAGCTTTCTCTACTCTGTTTCCACTTTCTCTTTATATTCTGAGAAAACAGAAGCCATGAAAGTCAAGGCTCTCTTTTCAGAATAGGAAATGATAACTAGCATGATCTAAGCAACCCAGAATGACTAATGTCTTATGAATTTCCAGATAAGTGAGCATGCCTCCACCTCTTAACATCACTCTGTTACAACACACTTGCTCAGTATTTCAGGCAGTCTCTGGCCCTGACATTGCTCAAACGTCCAGCAGATGGCATTGTCTCCCAGTTAATCAGAGGGAGTCCTCTGTAAATGAAACAGCATATGTCACGGTCCTTTAATCCAGTGATACACAAAGGAAAATAGGTTTTAAACGATATTGCTGTGGATTATGAAGAGGACAAAGGATGCATCCACCAGTAAGGTTTAGAACTTTGATGCAAAGGTCTTAGGAGATATGAATAAATTAGATCTGCTGGCACTGGAGGAAAAGTTTAACATTTTTTAGTGACAACCCAAGGGTTAAAGGAGTCTGTTACACACCAAGCTTCCTCATGCAATTAACCCTTTGAATGCTGTTACACCCTAAGGGAAAACAAAACAAAGCCATGAAAAAAAGGAATGTAGATTACAACAAACCACACACAAACATAATCCCGCCCATATACACATACACACAAGCATACACACACAGACCAGATTGACTGCTAAATGGCATACAGTAAACACACAGTTTTAACACCCCACTGGGAGAAAAGCCGATCACTAACTCCCATAGTCAAACAAACACACTGACACACACACAGTTCCACCCTCTTGCTGGTTGGAATGCAGATTACTCTTTCTCGCTCTCTCTCTCTCGCACATGCATATAAAGTAAATCCTCTTGGCTCCTGTATGCCCCGGCCAGTGGGGAGATAATGCAGTGGCAGCTCTAGCGAGTGGTTAATCTTTAACCAGGAAGGGATTTGCCTATCAGCTCGTTAAAACTAGCAGGGCAGTGCTGCTGGCACATCTATCTCATCCAGCCACAAACCTGGCTTGGCCAAGTCCAACGCAGCATGGACTGGAAGTGCCTACGACGAACTGTGTATCCATGCTTTACTTTACTGGGGCAGCAGATGCCTCTTTTTCCAGTGGCTTGATATAGAACACTTTAGTCATGCCACAATACTGTGGTCCTGCTAATAGGAACACAGCCAAACCGGTCAGTGTCTGCCCTCAAATGAGCAATAAAGATGTCATTGCAATAAACTGGTTGGCTCAACATGTGTGGTCAGGCAGGCGACTAAAGCGGCATGTCTTAAAGCCGTGCTGTGCTCGGCTTTGAATACTTTTGAAGCTCCGGTGTAACACAGCCTCTGTGGTTTGGTGTTTTGTTCCACTCCTACATTCCTGTTCTTACTTTCCTCTAACAAATAGCACCCTCGCTGTTTTCTGCTAATCTCTTCTTTGCCGTACTATCAGAGCTCTATTTACTAACACAACACAAACATTTAGTGCTGCTTCACATTAAACTGTGTTCACCATCAAGTGACTGGAAGTCACAACTAAAATTGGTGGGATTTGGAAATTACTTAGTGCCTTTTTTGTCAGCACATCATTTTTAAATGCTGCAGGGAGAAATAATAAACAAGTTGTGTCACAGTGAACTGGTTAGTTGAAGAGCTGCAGGTGACATGAGTTTACTGATGTTTTTGCAGACCATGACGCCTCCAACACCTCATCAAGATAAACAACACCTTTTCCCATGCAATCTTGTCATAGATATGTGGAAACCCCCTCATTGCTCAGATTATAAACACTGCTCACGACTACTGCAAGTATTGAAAAAACTGAGACATCACTCAGTGGGAAATCACACTTCAACCGGAGGACTCAGGTTCAACCATCCACCCTGCTGAAATGAGTTAGAGTAAGTAGCTCAGCCAGTGATACAGGAGGGATTTAGAGTCGGCTTGATGAGTACATGTCATCATGAATGGTTGACTGACTTGCAAGCTGGCTGAAGATGTGCTGACAGTGGGATGAACAGGATAGGAGGAGGGCATGTAAGAAGTTCAGCATGAAGGAAACTAAAGACAGATAGAAATGAAAAAAATGAGGGTGCCTAAAATACCAGTGATGCAGCAATATGGACGAAAGCAACCGAGCAAAACAGGATGTAATATGGGCATCATAGCCACGACCACAGCCACACTGTCGAGTGGCTCAGGCTAAACTGAGCTTAAAAAATGACACCAGTGTAACTGACTGACTGACTGACTGACTGACAGCAGGAAACAACTCTGTGGCTGACAAAATCAACACTTCGTGACATACTGTTTATAAATAGCACTCATGTACTGACCCCATAAGCAGCTTTTGAAGTTGTGATAAAAAACAAAGGATGATATTCAAGCTGGACAGGATGGCATTCCAAAAACACAAAGCAAAGGTTGTTCATGCAGGTCAAAATAGAAAGCAAGACTTCATCCTCAAGAGTGGCTGTAAACTAAACGCTAACACACATGAACACCAGGGCTTCAACACAAATTGTACAAATAGATGTCATGATCTCTGTCTTGAACCCACAAAACACACACACACACACGCACAGAAGGAGAGAGAGAGAGAGAGAGAGAGAGAGAGAGAGAGAGAGAGAGAGAGAGAGAGCAGCACAGCAGGATAAACCTGCTCTGGTAGTTCCAGGTTTGTTTGACTTCTGAGATGAGATGTCAGAGCAATCTACCCTCAGGCACTATAGAATGGATGTGTATGTGTGTATACATGTATTTGCACATGCACACACACACACCTGTGTGTGCATGTCTGTGCGCATGCGTGCCATCTCTTTTACTCAATACCAAAGAGACAAACCCTAATATCAGAGAAATCCTGAAACAGCAGCACTGTGGCTGCAGAGCAGCAGAATCAAAGGCGACAATTCCACTGGAGAACAAGAGAGAGAAAAGAAGAAAGGAGGGGAAAGAAAAGGGGAGACAGAGAGAAACAGGGGAGTGGAGCGAGAGATCAATCAAGAAGCCATAAGAGAGACAGGGAGTATTGCCTGTGTCTGAGCTGTCATTATACAGCAGGCCTCCATTATGGAGCTACAGCAGAGAACAGAGTACATCTCCCTCTGACCTGGCTCGCTGACACTGCCTTGAACACACACATGCACACACCTCCGTGCATAGAGCAAAGAGAGCAGTCTTCCTGTCTTTCACCTTGTGCGGCTTTAAATGATACGGCTGTGTATGTGAGTGCATGTGTACGCGCACCTTATTATTCATGCCTCACCTCCTCCTTCTCTTCCTCCCCTCCACTTGCTCTGTATTCACCCCCCCACCACCCCCCAACCCAAACTGCCTGCCAGCAGCTTGCAACAAAAACACAGAGATTTCAAAAGACCAGCCGGCATCTCTCTCCCTCTCTTCACCTTCCTCTCTTTTATTCTCCAACACACACAGCCACACAGAAACAGATTGTGTCTTGAGGGTAGGCACGAGCTGAGATGATTTTCTCTCCTCTCCTCCTCCCTGCATCCGACTCACCCACCCCAACAGCGCCATTTCCTCTGTCTGTTAATTACATAGCGGCTGTGGTAGGGGTTGCTGGGGCTGTGTGTGTGTGTGTGTGTGTGTGTGTGTGCATGTCATCTGAGGAGTGTGTGGCTGTGTTCTCTGAGACACCAGCGTGGGCGTATGACAGAACAGTCTGGTTACGCTTCACAACGCTGCTTAGAGAGTGTGAACACACACATGCAGGGACACACACACACACACACACACACAAACCCACATAGGAGCCTTCTGTCTGTGTCTCTGGCTCTTTGTGGTCCATGCCCCAGGAGTCAAGCTGCTGTCTGTGTGGCTGTGCCCTCTGCAGCCTCTCGCTGAGGGGAGACATAGCCTTGCCGCTCCCCTGATGAGAGGGCCAGCTTCAGCCTCAGCCCAGCTGTTCGACCGAAAGACGAGGTAGGGAGTCAGCTCTGACTCACCGTCATCATCATCACCATCACCAGGTCCTGTCATCTCTCTCTTTTAATCAACCTCACCTGCTACAGAGAGCCAGGGAAAGGTGGCAGTGTGGCTCTTCCCAGTAAGACAGGGAGATATGACAGATGTTGCAGATCTCACATGAACCCAAAACACAAACAGAAGCAAATACATACAAAGAAGGACCTGCCATGGAGCTTATCACGGTTTCTACACCTGTGATGCTTTTCTGTGCACTTGTAGCCACACACGCATGCAAACAGTGAAACGCACAACGACAGCCCACATGTCTTACAGA
>JBBMOE010000001.1:16069583-16102340 GCA_037975065.1 Chaetodon trifasciatus
CTCTCTCTCTCTCTCTCTCTCTCTCTCTCTCTCTCTCTCTCTCTCTCTCCATACAAGCCTCCTCGGGAGATGAGTGTTGTTTTTGCTGGCTCCCCTACACACACTCCTCACTTCATCCTCTGTTCAACCTCTCTCTCCCCTCCATTCTCTTTCTCTCTGTGATGTACTCTGCTGGGTTGTGGTTGCCTAATTAGCACTCCAAGTGCTCTGCATGGGCCTTGACTCCCAAGCGGCTCCACCGAGCATGCACGCATGCATGCATGCACGCGCGCACACACACAAACACACATACACGCACACATACACAGCACCCACTTGACTTTCCACAGCAGGGTCTGGTGGCTGAGAGTTGCCCTGCTGTAATCTTGTAATTGGTATAATTGGTGTGTGTTCCTGTTTGTACATGTGTGCGTGTGTGTGAATGTGCGGATGCTGTCTGGTCTGATGAGTGAACCTCTTTCCTCTAGGCGAGCAGGAGACAACCCGCCGTGGCCATGGTCACACATCTCAGTAAGTAGCCACAAAGATGAGGTTTCTATTGGCTACAGAGCTGAGACCTCTGGTGTCCCTCATCCCTCAAGTTATTTGTCTAGTTATTTAAAGAATAGAAACTCATCGAAAAGTTTTACTATTTGGCAAGATTTTTGAGGATCAAACCAATTTTCTTAATGGCTCTTGTCATTCTCAGTCGGGAAATCAATTTTTTTATAGGACTACAATCAGTTTTAGCATTGGTATTGTTTGGCCGCTTGCTGGACCAGTGGAATGTGTGCAACCTTTCAAAATCAGGCCTACAAAGAATGTCCTCTGTGCTGACAGCTGAATGACCCATTCTTTCAAAAGCACAAATCCTCATGACTTCCCCAGTCTGCACAGGAAATATCTATGAATCAAGAGCTCAGAGATAAAAGATGCACAATTACCATAGCTTCAGCATGGCCTCAGCTTAAGGTAGAGCTGAAAAAATGAGTCAATTAATTAGCGGCAAAGATAACTTGGAACTTTTTTTCATAATGGATTAATCATTTCAGTCAGTTATCAGACAAAAGAAATGAAGAAGATGCAATGACTTCTCAAGTTTCAACTTCTCAAATGGGAGGATTTCCTGCTTCTCTTCAGAGTAAGCTGAATACCTTTAGACAAAAACCTGACCTTTGAAGACACTTTGACATTTCACAGACCAAACGATTAATTGGGGAAAAAAAAAAAAAAAAAAAACAGTAGATGACTTGATAAAGACAATAATCTTCAGTTTGCAGCCCTACTTAAGAGAGGCCAGTATTCATGTTGAAGATCCAACACCAATGAACAGCATGAGACTCAATTTCCAAAACACACACATTGAGATTTTTCTTAAATGTAATTCCATCTGAAAGCCATGCAAAAGCTTTCCTGTGCATTTATTTCATCTATTTACACAGTTATGGTACATTTTGACTGTCAGCTGCAGTACAAAGGGGAAACACATATGGCTGTTGTGAAACCAAGATAAGAAATGACCCATATGGAAGATGTGAAATCAGATATAAACAGAAATTTAAAAAAAAAAAAAAAAAAAAAGAACTGTGTCCAAAGTGGATACCCTTTAGTAATGCAAATACCAGCCAGATAAAACAAATCTTGCTGGCAACTCGGTCTTCTGTGAGAGCACGTTTAACACAGCAACTGTGGCCTACACCAACACAGGCATGCAGCTCTGCCCAGGAGCTGATTAAAACACTTGGCCACAAAACCCACTCCACTTCTTCAGGCACATGTCTGACCTTGCTCTCATGCACAAGGAGGCATGGTAACAAACAGACACACACAATATGACAGTCAGCTGATATAGCAGATATCTTGGGGACGGGGGGGTGGGGGGGGGGAGAGAGAGAGGCAAGCAGACAGACATGGAGATAGAAGTAGACACAGTTAGATGGAAAAAAAGAGAGATGATGATGTGATAGCAAAAGAAAGGGCCTTTGTTGAAGAGTAGCCTTTAGCACAATACTGGGTTATCCTGTGAGAGTGTGACTGGAGAAAGCACAGAGACAAGATGGATAGACACAGACACACATGCTGTATGATATGTGCAGAGGCGGGTGTGCACACACACATCAAAAAATACTGAATGAAAGAGGCCCCATTAGGTGAGGGCAACTGTCAAGTATGGTCAGCATTGAGTGTGTGTACGATTGGCTTATCTACTGCTCTCATGTTGCTTGTGTTGTGTTTGTTTGGCCAATGCTTATCAGACCTTGAGGTATGACAACTACAGCAGCATCAGCTACACAAACATTGGCACATACATGATCTTAAGATATCTAGAATGTGGTTTGGTCTGGTGAACGTAGCACGGCTGACTTTTGGTGTGTGAATAAAACCATTTTCTCTCCCCCTCCCACCAGTTCCCCCCAGAGAATTTAATCCAAGCTGAAGATTGAGAATACAAACAAAGTTAACATTGTGAAAAGGTTGTTGGTAATTACTCCACTGCTGAGCACAGTGCTGGGTGGTGCTGTCTAAATGAAATCACACTGGATATGGAAGCAGCATGTGTCCAATGCAGTTCAGAGAATGAGTCTTGAAGCATGGAATTCACAAACACAAAGAGAGAGCAGTGTGACTCTGCCTAACTCAACTGGCGTGCATTATGATTCACTTTAATAGCGCACAAGCACAGTGATCAAGTTTGGCAAATAAAAATGCAGAAAAAAAGACGACAGTAACAAGCTGTGGAAACAACAATACAAACAAAGATACAACCAAGCTGAGTCAAGAGAAAGCTGAAAGATAGTAGTAGAGTAAAACACACGTTTAACTGAAGAAGAAAACACGTGAAACTCCTACTTTCTTCAATTTGTGAATCTATGAGAGGATTAGTGGCAGATCAATGACCATGATCCAGAGGACCACTGGGGCAAATCAGGTGATGAGACACCTGTTAACATCTGACCACCACACCACCCACAAACAAAGACATGAGAGTGAACAGGACAGACGACATCCGAGGTGCAATCACAAAAACTTCCACATTCCATGAACCACACTGACCAGGTAACTCAACTTTGTCTCTATGAGATTTACACAAAGAGCACGAGATAAGTTTAAGGATTTTTAAGCCTTGTGACAAGGCAGGGTGAGTATGCGAAGAGGGGCAGCCCTCATTACGCAGACGCTTGAGTCTATGAATTGAGCCAAGGTCCTCAGTTTAACTCTAATCTCACAAAAGCAGCATCTACTCATCAACAACAGCAGGTGTATGGGAACTGACTGATAACTGTACAAGTTTTAAAGCATCTCTTACTGGGGATCACTCCTTATTTACATTACCTGAAGAGAGTGGAGTGACTTCAAACAAGTTAATTTCTTGTACAACGAATTGTCTTGCTATAGCTTCACATGGCATTAGGCGTGTGAGTGTGTTCAGGTGGTGTGACAAGCAAATGAGCACCACACCCTTAATATCTTTGAAAGCATTTACCAACCTTGCCCTGTCCTGAGCGTACACGCAAACGCGCGCGCGTGCGCGCACACACACACACACACACACACACACACACACACACACACACACACACACACACACACACACACACACACACACACACTACAATACCTGGTGGTGAAAAATGAACTATTGTTTAACAGCAATGTGGGGTGACACAGACATGTGTCTCTGCACAGGCCAAGCTTACAGAGCAGGTTAGGCTTGCTCTCTCTCTCTCACACACACACACACACACACACAGTAAACACAGCACACATAAAATGATTAGCAGCTCTATCTGTGAAATACGAAGAAAAAGGGGTATACGTGTGAAAAAAGTCTTGAATCAAAGGAAGCTTTTTGTTTCTCCTGCTGTCATCCACACAACTTCTTCCTCTCCCTGTGAATCTGTCTGTCTGTCAATCCAACTTTCTGCCTGTCTGTCTTTCCAGCATAAAAATACTTTATGATTTGTTTGTTCAGCTGTCTTCACTGGTCATCACATTTACAACTTACCTTTACCACCTGTTTTTACACCCAGTGGGGGATGCTTAGACACAAACAATCACACACACTTATTCTCTCCACCCCACAGGGCATACCACAGCAAAAATCTAACGTATCTTGAGAGCTCCAGCTTCGAAGACAGAAAAAGAGAGATCAAGAGGGAGGGGAGGAGAAGAGAGTGAGGTGGTGGAAGAGCTGGAGACATGTTGGCCAGGGAAAACCTTTCTTTCCCAAACATCCTACAGTGGTTTCTCTTCCATCACACAGACAGACCACACAGCAACCCTGCCCTGCACATAAAGAGAGCGGTGTGCGCACCCACATTTTCATACCACCCCAGGACATTGTTATAATGCTAGTCAAATCCAAGCCTCGCCCAGTCAAACACATCCCATTCTCTCTAATAGGGAACTATGTAAACCCATGCAAAGGCCTCTCTACAGTCTGTGCTATTCAAAGCTATCAATGCGGGCTGTTGATAAGGAAATGCAAAGTGGGTCACCTTTAACTCCAGGCTCCTTGTGTAAACAGTATGGGGAGCTGCTTGGGACTCTCCTAATCACTCTCTAAACAGAGCCAGGTGCTGTTGCCACAGACAAACTGTCACCAACACTCTGCTCAACACAGCTGCTGTCTAGCCCCCAGACACTCACAGCACTGCAGGCTACCACAGCATGACAAACAGCACAACGACACCTGAAAATATGCCAACCTTGTGGAAGGGTTCAACAACTTGGAAATGGCAGATCACAAGCGAGAAATTCTGTTACTCGGAGCAAGATTTGCATAAGTAATTGTGCACTCTTATCGTGTGCTGAACCATCAGACACATGTAAGTCTGTGACAAGGGAGGATAAATCCACCTCGAGTAAGCTAACTCAATTTTTTTTTTTTAATTCTGTCAAGGAGATTGTGTTTGTTGCCATTACTTAGTTTGTCACTCTGTAAATGGGACCTAACAAAAACTTTATTTTCATGAAATTTGGTAGACAGATAAAGAATACTTCTTTGCATTTCTGAAGTGATGCAGATCTAAGATTTCTGCCACTGGACAATTTCATGTCTTTTGCCATTACTATGAGACATACAGATCAAGAGCTGGGCGTCTGCCAGCTGGGGAACAAACTGAACCGCATTGAGGAGTTATGTTGTGGTTCACAATGAGCATATGATTGACTACTTCTTGCTACTTGACAGTATTGTACATAACCATACATACAGTGTGCACAGCATAGCAGGCAGACAGGCAGGCCAAAACTGAAACATATTAATGCCCAAAACACTTTACAGTGGCCACACTATCAGTTTAGCTTTTAAAATGTGCATGTTAGGATCTTAAATCTGCTCAACAATTGACTCAGAAATGACAAAGGGCGGACTAACGACAGAGCCATTAAAGTTACATAAATACACGAATCCCAAAGTGTCCAGACTGTGCATCAGTAGCTCATACATATGTGCATGAACACACTGACTTCTATGCAGTTTTAGATGGTTCAAAATCACTTGTGGCTCCCATATCTTGTAATGACTGATCCTAATCTAACACTTCCCCAACAGCTCACTGTTCTGCACCACAGACGTGGTTAAACGCTGTTAGTCAGTATAAAAACACATTTGGCTAATCCTGTTCTGGGAAAACTTGATGAATTGTTAAGGCAAGGCACTGGCATTTCACTTGCAGGGAGAGGTCCCAGACAATAAAAATAAAACCTCCAACAGTGATATGTTTTGTCACTACTGGGAGCTCTATTTTAAACACACAAATTGTAATCCCAAAGAAAAAACAAAGGGCTGCCGTAATTAAACCCAAGATCAGAAACTGCTTTCACTCTCCAACTGACTGAGTGGTTTTGTACAAGAAAAAAACACCAACACAGGACAACAACTATTCTATTGATGCTTTCTGAAGATGTAGAAAAGATTGTTTATATCTTATAGACATTGTAGTAGTATAGTAGTAGTAGTAGTATTTATAATATTGTTGGCTTAAAAAAACCCAATATTTTAACCTAACCTAACCACCTAATCAGTGACGGCAATCTGACATGAACAAAAATGCCAGTTTGAGTGTGTTCATGTGGGAGTTTTCCTTTATGAAAGACATTACAGCGCAGTGGTGACGCTGGCTGCCATCAGTGGTGAGGGTGATAGTTCAAGTCCCACTTTGACCACAGCAAAAATAAATCACTAATGCAACTAGAAAGCCCTCTGAGAGCACATACATCCACGATGGCTTAATCTGGATCAAGATTTTCATCAAAACATACAGTATATGGTGACTGACAACCAAAGGATCTACAGTACAGTATACAATGTATTTGTTTCATTCGTTAAGCACAGTCTTTTATGAGGAAAAACAGCAGACGTGCTCCCTGGATCCACACCAAAACAACATTTTTTTTCTGTCAAATTCCAAACATGCTTTGACATCTGGTACCTAATAAATAGACACTTGGCCACAGCCTCCTCTGGAAGACAATTACTGTCAACTGTATGGAATATGTGACATTTTATATTAAAGTAAATAATCATCAAAAAACAATGTCCATAGGCATATTCAAAATGTTTACGTAAAGGAGTAGGTGAAACTTAAACTCGACATATACTGCTAGTGATTGGTGAAATAGAACATCTCCCAGTGTCTTTCAGTGTCAACTGATGAAAATAAATGTGTCCCCTCATTAATTCTTAGTGTCCCCATAGTGTACTTTTCTGAGCCTGGCCCTGCTGTGAGCCATTTCTGGGTCTTGTGTGAGAGACCAGGCTGTAACCCATGTAAGTAAAAGTAAGAAATAATGGATTACATGCCACTAGTATGCCAAATTATACAAAAAATTAAAGCACAGTGCCATGTTACATGGCAGACGGATGCCTCTGTAATGAATGACCTATCTCCAGTACCAGTCAGTAACTGTTTAAGACACCAGGAGGACAGCCTCACTAAAAAAAACCCGGAGGCTGTAATTCCCTGCTCTTGCCGTTATGGCCAACCTTATCAGCAGCAACTAAAACACACAACAAGGCTCCTTCTGGCAGCAGATAAACCCAACCCGCAGCACAGTGTTCGCTAAAGCCTGTTGCTTCACGGCTGTTTGTAGACCGCGTTTTAAACCCGTGAGGTGTGTGATAAGTAGCGTGTGTGTGTGTGTGTGTGTGTGTGTGTGTGTGTGTGTGTGTGTGTCTCACAGAAGCAGCTGTTGTACGCGCCTGCAGTTCAAGAGAAGTGAAAGAGCGCGTGGGAAGTGATTCAACACGGTCCACCTGCCACGCGCACGCGTGCGTCTACACACACACCGTAACATACAGGGTCAGATCCTTCACCCGAGAGCACCAAATGGTCAACATGTGTCCCCACGGCAGTCACAGTCACATTCATACTGAGAAAATCTCCCTTTCAAAGACGAGCGTCCCCGCTCAGGAGGAGCAGCCCTGACCAGACGCTCTCCAATTATTTCAAAAGGAGCCAGTATGACTGGAGACTACGTATTACCGACCAAGTAAAGCCAATAATGCTATTTTACATAAAAGGGCCTACAGTGAGCGTAAATAGCTTACGCAGAAAGCCTCGGGGCTGCGCTTTACATAATAATCACAACAGCGCACCGGTAACAATGTTACAAGAAGTTAATTTGAGGGGGTGGGGGTCGCCTGCTATTGCTTTCGGTCTTTTTGGCTAATCTGCATTTTAAAACACGACTGTCAGAAAATCCTTAATAAAACGGCATGTAAACACTGAAAGACAACAGAAAGCTAAAATCGCCACCTGAACGCACCGGAGCGGCTCTTTCTTTCTCTTGCACTATTTCTTGTCTTTCTTGTCTCTCTTGAAAACACACACACACACACACACACACGCACACGCGCACACACACACACACACACACACACACACACACAAAAGCATGCACACACACCCGCGTGCATACACAAGGGATCGGCACCGACCTTCGGAAAAAAAAAAAAAAAAAAAAAAAAAACTATCACCCGTTTCCTCGATATCGTAGTGACTTCCTCAACAAAACCCTCGCCGTATGCTCGCTGGTTTACACCAACAACCTCCGGGTTTGAAAACGTAACTGCAAATTTTCACACAATCACTCACCGCAAACAAGTATGGACTAATCCAGTGTTCATAAATTTGTAGATTTCTCCCTCCGTTAGCGGTGAAAGCGCGGATCCATCCCTCCGTCGAGAACAGAGACTCCGCACTTTTGTTGTCACGCAGGAAGCTCCGACGCCTAGCGAGGCCACAGGGACGGAGCAGAGCCGAGCAGAGGACGAGAGAGGCGGCCGGCTGCTGGGAGCCGGGAGGTGGGGCTTCCTCTCCGGCGGGGGCCGGACAGACAGACGCACAGACAAGCCTAGAGGGGCGGAGGGTAGAAGCACCTGCTCCCCCCCTCCGTCACGCCTCTAGTCCACAGGGTTGACCCCGCATTGTCCCCCCAATAGGATAAAAAATGTCCCGTCCTCCCCAACCAGGATGGAGAGAATCACTTCCTGTTCTTAACAAACGGTCACAGATCTTTGACTGACTTAATGGCTGTAAGTTCAACATGGCAAATGAAAGGAGACTAAAAAAATAACCATTTCATTCTAAGTTAGTAAAAATAACAATTATGCTGTAGTTAAGCTTTTACAGGCAACAGAGCCTGTCTAATTATTGGCGGGTTTTTTTTTTTCGTTGTTTTAATATTTTGCGCTGCATTTTTTTACGATTGTCCTTTCATGCAATGCCAATCAAAAGTATTTTGATATGATATGTGAATATGAATGAATTGCTTAATGTACATATTTTCTGCAGATTTGTAATGCTACCAGGACAAAAAGGATTTTTAAATCTTACTATAGTCACTCCATAAAGAAATACTTCATCTGAACTCCTTCTGTCTTTGTCCTCAATGGTGTGTTTACGCTAATCATGCTGTACAGTGCTGTATTTCTCCAAAAAATACATACAAAAAAACAACACATCTTTTATTCATTCAGTAGATCAGTTATGATATTTGTAGCTCCAAACAGTCATATGACCTCATTTGCAGTTCACACTAAGAATTCTCTTAAATCTGGAAAAATGTTAAGATCCAAGTTACAGATATTAAGGAATAAGACCCCTTTTGTCTTGCTAGTTACTAATATTACATGACCATACAGTGCACAGTAGGTGAATAAAAAGGAGAGAGTAGTTCCTCTAAGTGTCCACAAGGGGACAGCCACTCACCAAAAGCACAGAGAAGCCTCTGCTGACAACCTCTACCCCTGTCTGGCTTATCAATGGTTTTACTGTGGATTAGATACCAGCGACTGCACAGGCTGTGAAATCAAAGCCGCACTTGTAAGCAGTAAAGACAGGGTGTTCTCCAAAAGCCAAGGATGAAAATACGGATTAAGCAGGTGATGGCTGAGGAGGAAGTGGGATGAGGCCCCTTTCACATTGTGCTGTAAATTGCTAATTGCTGTGATGCACTGGATCAAATGCAAGCCTAATTATGTATTGTGTGTCTCCTGCCACAGCCCACTTCTCCGTGCTAACAGAAGGCAAAGCAGAGAAAAGAAATACTACCCAACACACACAGCATTCTCCTCTGTCTCGTATGTGAGTGAATACAGTATATGTGTGTGTATGCATTTGTGCAGTGCATGGTAATGGCTGCATGTCTTGTCTTTCATCCAAGAGATAGTGTATCCCTCACCTCTGCTTGACCTGCGACAGAGAGCAGGTAGACAACGTATCCTGACTAACGATGCAGCACTGAGACCTCAGCCTTTGATCTGCCTGCTGTCTGTACACATGCTACCCCCAGGACAGCTCTCTAGACACCAAGGGGGCCCCCTTCTGTTCCATTACTCAAATAATCAGTCATTTGGGTATTAAAATGTCTTTGCTGACAATTTTTTTGAGTCAATTAGTCATTTTATGTGCTGTCTTTATCACTAATGACTAATGAGCTATTAGTCTTAAGTAATTTATGGTGATTAGTCATTGCTAATATGGATACGTCATTACTAGAAAATGATAGTCACATCTGTGGCATCACAGTAATGTTCACATATATAGTTTGGTCTTTCTTAAGTATCAGATCCTTCAACATGCTGCATGCTGCACATGCTGTGGAGGGACAGAATCACTGAAAAAAAACCATTATCCTTCAATTAAATCAACTAAGAAAATGCTGTGACTATTAGTTGCTTAATATTTTATTAAGTCAAGGGCAGCACTTCTAGACACACATACACATGCATTATGCACAGTACAGGTAAACGTGCTCAAAGAGACATGATTGTGTATCAGCACACATGTTCAAATGCTGCTTTCACTGGGCAACTTTCCTACCCACTGCAAATAACAACAAAAAGTCAGCTTTTATCACACAATCTAATTAACATACGACCTAAAGACATGAAAACAGCACTAACACAAACTGGTTAAAAATGTGTTTTCATTGGCAGTTTCTTGCACACATGCAGACTTTCAAAAATACACATTTGCACTGTGAATCTCCCACAATGAGCCTTTGCTTATTTGCTATTTCTCCTCTAAACCACAGGTGCTCTACTGTACATCTATGGGAGGCTGCAGGGTATTCCTCTTCTCCTCCTCCTGTTCTCTTCCACCAGGCCTCCTTTACCTCCTCCACCTTCTTTTTCTGATACTTAATGCCCCCCCCCCCACTCCTACCATCCCTCACTGATTTGACGACTTGCCATTTCACATCCTCGGCCCTAACATTGCCTCCGCCTCCTCCTCCTCCTCCTCCTCCTCTTTATCTCTGCAGCCTTTACTTCCCTCTGCACCACCTCCCCCCCATCTTTCTCTCCCTCTCTCTCTTTCTCTCTCCCTCCCTCTCTCTCTCTCAGCAGCAGACCTGGCCTTAGGCATCGTTAGCTTAATTTAATAAAGGGGCTTAAGCTTTTGAGAGGCTTTTGAAGGATCTGACTGCTGTTACATTCATTACAATCTATCAGCCACTGGAGACACAGCCTTGTTGCATGGTTGAGAAAGAGAGCAAGAGTGTGTGTATGTGCATGTATATGTGTGTGTATGCTGGGGAGGTTATAATAAAAATGGTTCTAATTATTAGAGCTATGATGGTATCACACACCTTGTGAACTCACAAGTCACTCCTGCTCTACCTAGTAAAACACTGTGTTATGTAGTGTTGGTTGTACAGTGGGTGAGAGTGTCTCCATCATATGTGTGTGTCAGCACACACATCTTGTGCACGCCTGTATGCACATTGGTGGCAGAGAGGGGCGTGTAGTGGATGAATTGCCCAGCACTGTGAAAGCATGCACGCTTTCCTCCCCTTCGGCATCTAAAAAGAATGGCTCTTTCACCTCCTTTTTGAACTCCCTTGCTCCTCTCAAAGACAAACGGCAGAAACTCCCCCCGCCTCATGCCTCGCCTCCATTATGCGGACGACAAGCGGCAGCGCTTTTAGCCTTCACCATAGGGACACACACTCACAGAGGATATGTTAGAAAAGACTTCAGCCCCCCTTGTGGACATCCTGCCTGGGCCCCCTTTTGCGATCCAGACTATCCTAGGCTTTGCCTCCTGCCTCCATCACTCACACAACACCCAAGCAAGCACAAAAAAAGCAGAAAAAACAAATGCCTTTGTGTATGTCTGTGCATGTACAGCACAAGCATTTGTACACATGTGGACGTGAGAGGCTGGAAGGCATATGCAATATCTCTTGGGTGCGTGTTCCACATTCTTCCCATGCAGATATTAAATTAAAGCAATTGAGGTAATTAACATGCAGATCAAATGCTGCATGGAAGACAGAAGATGGGATATGCAAAGTGACAGGTTAAGCAAGAAAGACATAGAGGGATGGATGGAGGCAGAAGACAGAGTAAGAAATAATGAAGAGTGATGTCTTGAACTGTTAGTTACCTCTTTAACTGACCTGCTGTCATCACTGTGTCACCACACAGCTGTGTGCAGCTGTCCTTAACATCTACATAATGGTGTCACTTGGCAAAATCTAAAATGTACTTATTTACTAATTTATTAGGCACAAGTGTTCAGTCTAAAGCAATTAATACAATTTCTCTGAAAGAAATATTATCTTCAAAGTTTTAAATGTTGTATGTTCCTCTTTTTCAGTGAAAAACCAAAAAACTGTTGACTAAAGCCATCGCTAAGTCCTGCAAGTATAACACCAAACTACAACACTTGAAACAAAAGACTACCAATCCGCCATTCCCTTGATGGGCTCTTGAATGCAACATTTTTCAAATGGCGTAATATATTCTGACTGAATACTGGCATGTAAATTCCTGGCCTTCTTTTGGACAACATGTTTGCATTCAACAATGACTTAAAACAAAACAAACCACCACAAACTTGAAATGAAAAACTAACTCATACACCCCAATTAGTGATACGCACCATGCAGTGTTTTTGCTTACTTCACCCTTTAACCAAGATGTGGCTTCACAGTCAAACACCAGCTTCTGACTGACAGCCACACAACACCAATCACAGGACACATGTATCCTTCAGCCAATTAGAAATGCAGGGGACAGGCTGTGTGTGATCGAGTAGACTTTGAGGAGATTAGATGAGGGTTGCGCGGTAATCTCTTTCATATTTACTTTACATGGCTGTAAATATGCTGCTTATCTGCCCCTCCCCTTATTTACATACATACACATGCAGCACCATATGGTGACGCTCCAAAGCTTTGCCGTAAAAACAGGTCGAAAACAGGCCACAGAGCAGGACACGGAAATAAAAATTAGAGGGAAAAGGAGACGTGTGGAAGAGACATGGGCTAAAACAGAGACTAAGGAGTAGGCCCGTGGATTGAGCATGCTTGGCTTTGCTCCCTCCTCGCGATCCTCCAACTATCCAAGTGTGTGTATATGTGTGTGTGAGCAACAGGGGAGTGTGGTGAAGCCTATTAACAGACATAGTGGTAATAGGCAGGGGGAGCCAGGATGTGTCTGAGCCACTGACCTGCCCATTAGCTCTCTCCACTCCGCTAAGCCCTCACATCGATCACCCAGCCACACATCATTGATCTGGAAAACCAGGCACGAGCGCACTACTTAGACATACTCTCCGTCTCTCACCCGGCTCAGTGTTACTGTGTGTGTGTGTGTGTGTGTGTGTTTGTGTGTGTGTGTGTGTGTGTGTGTGTGTGTGTGTGTGTGTGAGAGCGTGGGTGTGGGAAGGGGGATGGTAAATGTGTGTGTTTCTACATGTGCAACAGCTTGTGTGCTCTCATATATTTTATCTTTCTGAGTGTTAGACAGGCCCCTGGGTCTGGGTGGACACATGCATCCGTTGACACCCTTCATTACGCATACAAAAGGACCAAGGAATTTAAAAGCCTGCTGTTATATCATTCCTCCCATTATTCAAATGTATTCCACCTTCCCACCTTTCTGCTGTGACATAATTAACAATGTACACTCCTCTATTAGCCACACTGGCAGAAGCTAATTGTTAACAATCAGTGTGAATGTTCAAAGCACATAGACACCTTAACCCTCTATGCACTTTGCTCATGTGCAAGCACAAAGGCAAGCACAACATAGATATATATTCATACAGCTGCATGCACACACACTGCAACACTTACTGTACCTGAGTCTAATTCTTACTTTGGCCTGGATGCAGGTGCTGGAGCAGCAGTTAGTTAAGAGTTGAATCCTCATGGACAATCTCAGCTGCTAATTAGATCAAACTGTTCCCTCTTCTCTCTTATTGTAGAGAAGATGTCCCACTGCCTGTTTCCCTCAATACGTCAGCAGAGAGAGGCACCAGAATAACTATTTTACTCTCTGACAAAGAGAAAAAGCAAGATGAAGAGAGAGAAGATACAATGGGAGGTTACAGAAATTACTATTAGACTGTCATGCTTATAGCAGAAATGGTAGGTATAAAGGGAGGGGAAAGGATGCATAGAGAGGGAGGGGAGGAGGAAAACAGGGAGGAGGATGCAAATAGAGTGGGGAAAGGAAAGAGATGGGACCACTACAGATGGAGACATGTAGATGCAGTCAACAGCAGATGCGCCTGCATGTTTCTATAAAGAATGGCGGGACTAAAATAAACCTGTGAGATGGAGAATGTACACAGCAAAGAGTTGTGGTGTCTGAGTTGTTTTTACATACACAAACACCTGAACATTCGTGCAAACACGTTCTAACACACAGCACGGCAATTGCTGGTGCTATAGCACTGTAGGCTGCAAAACAACTATTTGGCAGCGAACAATGCAATTAAACAGATGAAACAGTTCTCAGCCCAGAATACCTTATTGTAAACAAGGACTCTAATGTGTCATTGAGTACGCTTTGATAGCCATTGTTTTCAGTGTTTCTGGAGTTAAACATAGCACGGAGTTATACAGAGAGGGATCCACTGGAATGACAAAGATGAGTGGGAGTGTTACGTAAAACCACAATCTTTTTGTGACTTGTGTATCACTTTTTTAAATAAAAACATAACCCACAAAAACCTTGGATCTTTTCCATTATCCCCACCCTATCCCACACACTCACTCCCCAATGCTCTCACCCACCCCCCAACACACGCATACCCTCAAACAGATGGCACAGGGACGATGATAGCCAAACCAATTATTTACCTAATTATGACTTACCACTTAACAGCATAATCTCCCCCTGCAATTGTTAGGTATTAAAATAGGGGTGATTAAGAGGGTTGTGCGAATCTAAACAAAATCATTACGCTTGAAGTGGAGTTAACAGGGACAACCCAGTGTGCCCACTCGACCGGTCCACAATGAACATTCCTAACACACACTCACACACTGCTTTGTTTTACTGTTTCTCTGGTTGTCCACGTCCACAAATGTATATCATCATGCACAGAGTGGTACATGTACAGGAAATGGAGAGAAGGAGGGAGAGATGTAGCAGCCGCCAGTGTGAGTTCAAGCCCATGCTAATAGGGTAATTGCATTGATTTCCATTTAGCTGCACTCCTCTGATGTTATTTACAGCATTTAGCCCAACAAACAAGCCCTTTTTCTCTTCTCCCAGCTTGCTTTTAACCAGCCGTGACATGCTGTCAACCCCTTTTCCTCTACCCTCTGCCCCCCTTCACCCTTTTCACAACTGCCAAAACAGCCAAATACATTATTAGGCCATTAATAGCAGTCACGCTTACACATCGCTCCACCCTCCTCCCTCCTGATTCATTCCTCTATTGCAGTTCCTCCCTCCCGCTCCTCCTCCAAGGCCCGTTGGCATTGGCACTGAGCTGCTTTGAAGTGGCCTTGTTTATTCAACCAGCCTAAGATGTGGTTGTGATGTGGTTGTAATGTGGTGGGGTGAGGGGTGGGAGGGCTTTGTTTAGGTGGACCAAATGTCAAAGTCTTACAAGTGTTAAGGCCAAATTATACTTTTCATTCAATGTGCTTTGGACTTTTGCAGAGGCTCCAATCACAGCTGAGCAGCACCTCATCAAAAAGTTAAGGCAATGTGAGATATGTGTGCGATGACTGCTAGAGCTGACCGTTTGGGCTGCTTTGTGGAGGTACTTTTCAGTCATGCTAGACAAATCTGAATTTTCTGGTCTAACAAAGCACTTCCTATGCAAATCCTGTGGCTGCAGCAAACTATGCACGGCACTATCTGGTAATGCACAAAACATCCATCTGCTGTTGTGGCAGTGTGATGATAGTCAACAAGTTGAATCCAATCAGCCTTTAGAAGTCTGTCTCCTCTCACCCGTCTGTCTCACATGTCTCTCAACAATAGACTACATGAGAGAGAGGGCGTGAGAAAGAGTGTGGCAGTGATTAGCATGCAGCAGATAGAGCGTTGTATTAGTGCTGTATTAATGTGATGGTCACGTCCAGGACACAGACAGACTGCATTAAGCTCATCTTCACTCCTCTGCACACATCAAGGACTCTGCCGAGACCTGCAGCCTACCACACTAGTTAGAGAGCAACAGATGTGGTAGATCTTTATGTGTGTAGAGTGCATATAGTTCGCTTTTTCAGCCATTGCTGCATGTGGGTTAACACGGAAACAGGACAAGAGGTTTTTCACTTTGTATGTTCAAGGGGAACATATGTGTTCTGTGTGCTGTGTTTGTGAAGAGCGTCCTCACATATGGCTCAGTTCATTCACATCCAAGGGCTGCGTGGGCGGTATAGTGACTTGGTATTAGCACTACAGAGACACCAGTGTGTGCAAGTATGCGTGTTATACATATATATGAGTGTAACATATGCCATTTAGGTTTATCCAAAGCATGCTGCAGTACCATCAGCGCCCACATATTTCAGCATCGTCACTCCCCGTGGGAATCAAACCTTGAAATGTAACAACGTTAGCATCACGCTGTACACAGAGCTCCAAGGTAAGTGCCTCTGCATTAATGAAAAGGTCCTTATCACAAAGGCAGGGAGAGAGCAATGAATAGTGTCAGGGATCATCCACTGAATATGTCCTTTGAGTGGTTTACAGGTTTCTTTCTAAGACAGCCTTTTGTTAGTTTCAGGAGGTGATGGTCAAAGGCAGTTGGAAAAAATATTCACTGCAGTTTCTTTAAGCCTATTCCTTTCACTTCCTCGTACCTTCCCTCATTTTCCCTCCCCTTGTTTCACTTCATTGAATGTTAGTTGTGGAGCATCTAGCCCCTGTCAATGCAGCATGCAGTATCTTTAACATCTGCCAAGTCTCTTTCTTCTGCCTGTGAGACAATTAACTTGGCTGATAAAAAGGTCTACAATTCAAAAAAGCTACAGTACATTGATGTCACTGGCCTACTGTGCTTTAGGAACAGACTCCACTGTGACATCAATCGTCATTGCCCACTGCTACGCAGCCAGCTATGACAGCGCGTTTACAAGAAAAACAGGTGTGGTCTCTGAATCGCTGCAAATAAAAGCAAAGATTATAATACCTTACACACCCCATATAGGTATGCCCCCCCCACCCCCATTACTTTCTTTCTGCCTTCGGGTTCGAACAGCAATCGAGAGCACCCTACTGTAAGACGATAAGGGAGGCTAAGGCGCTTCTATCCCTGCAGAACACACACACTCAGAGGGATAAGCTATGGACTAGTCCGGATCCTCGAAACACACAAACATGAAGAAGCAGACGTTACAAAGCAGAAGCTCTCGTCTCACCGCTAAGCAAGCAGGGGAAGAAGGGAGGGAAGATGAGGAGAGAATGAAAGGATTTAGTCTTCATCTGCGGATGAACATGCCATCTCCTCCTCCCTGTTAGCACAGATTCCCTTGCTTCCCTTTACCTCTAATTGCCAATTCAGCCCTCCTTTCAGCTCTGTCAGCCTGCCCTAAAACACCCACCGTCTTTGGACAACTGGGTTACTGATGACTGATGATATGCGAAGCATTTGGTAACACTCTTTACATTCCAAAGCAACATAAGCTATGGCTATGAACATTAGAAACACTTTCCTTAAGCCAAGCACACACTTCACACTCCTCCGACACACTTTCTCTGCATGCAGATGGTGCGTGTTTAAAGCCAGCAAGGCAAGGCCACGCATGTCAGTGTGCCTGCATGCGTGTGTATCTGTGATATGTGTACAAATGTATAAGTGTGCTTGTCTGCGTATGCAACTGCTCGAGGCCTCACCTGAGGGACGAGAAATTAACACAGGCAAATTTTACTGCGTTCATTTTCATTTTGCTGGTAACAAGACCATCTGCTAACCATCCTGTTCCACAGAGGAAAAAAAAAAGAAAAAAAAAAAAACGAGAGGTGGGCTACGCTGCAATCACTCCAACAGGCCCTTTCTCCCTCCTCACCCCCTCCACCCTCTCTCTCCAACACAGTGAGGGGCAGAGATAACACCTCAAGGCCATGGTGTTGCTGCCAGCCTTTAAACCTTGCCGTCTCCCTCTGCCTTGCTCTCTGTGGTTTTCGTGATGAAAAGGGGAGGCAGATCAGAGGAAAACATGGCAGCCAAAAGACTTATATCCACAGCCAAGGCTAAAACCAGAGCACAAAGTCACTGCCCTTCACCATTCACCTACGGCACAGACTTTTGGACACACGCATCGGCAAACACATGAACAGGCACGGACATGACGTGATATCCACATTATTTATGTATATGCAAATTATGAAATACTGCATGTTTGCAACATATAGAGGAACTGATCTATTTGAGTGTGCACGTGCATGTCTGTATTAAGATACAGATGGGCTCCAGTGGGCTGTTACAAACCCTCTCTGACAGTGGCTTAACGAGGGCACTGGCCTTTAGCTCCTGCATCTGTGTCGGTGTTGAGCAGCCAAAACACACAAACACACCGATTACGGAAAGCTTAAATGTACGTAAAATGTATATCCATGCACATGTATTCAGTCCAGCATATATTTATCTTCAGTTAAGCCCATCCCACATCCATTATATTGACAAAATTCACCCCCATGCTTCCCACTACACGTAGGAAGACTCTGCACTCATCAGTAAAACACTTAGAAGTGTTTTGTTCAAAGCAAATAATGACAGGAAAAGAGAGAGGGAGTGAGAGGAATTCACTGATCTAATTAGCAGCTAGTTAGCAGCAAGACAGTTGAGTCCAATTAGAGGGTGCGTTGTAATGTATGTAGGGAAGGGTTTTAAAGCTATCCTGATTAGCACGGCTGTTTATTTGTTCTCTACCAGGAGGTACACTTAGTGCATCTGAATGCTAGAGTGTGGGTGAGAGTGTTTATTTCACTGAAGTTGACTTAAATATTAGTATGTCTGAGTGAGTATGAGTGCATGCGTGTCTGTGGGAGGTTTGGGTTTTGGAGAATGAGCGAGCATGTGCGTTTGCATGTATCCACCTGTGTGAGTGCATGTGCATGTCTCCATTGGAAGAGGGCACACAGTTGTCTGATACACTTAGACTCCTCATTAATATCCAAAATCTTCAGAGACTGTTTCCAGCAGCCCCCAAAAAATCTGCTTCACTGCCACATACCACAAACACAACCCGTCTCGCTCTCTCTACTCCCTCCCTTCTTCTTGGCAGAGTCTCCCCCTGTCGGCAGGTGCACGCTCCGGTGGCAGCCAAAGTGCCAACCTGCCCTCCATATGCCCGCCTCCACAGTGCCAGCTTACTCCTGCCACTCCCCAACAGGATTCAGCTGGCCAGCCCTCCCCAAATCTGTTCCTGCTCCCCCCGACCCATCCTCCCCCACACTCATCAGTATCCACCCCTAGCCTTTCTTCTCCCACACACAACCCTAACCTCATCCCTCTTGTGCCAGTTCTCCCTCTTGTCTCGCACAAAGCGGTGAGGCACTTTCACCAGCCAACTCAAATCCACTTGTCTTATCTTTTTCCATGTACTTCACCCCCCCCTTCAGTCCTTTCCTCACCTTACACTCTGCATTCTTCTGACCTTCATCTGCTGTTCTCCCCTCCTCCTAAGCATCATCCCAGTTGTCCAGCTCCTTTCTGAGACCTCCCTTGACATGATGCCGAGAGACCGGAGCAGACACTCACAGAGCCAGGAGCCAGGCCACATCAATCAGCACCAGAGTGTAGGACGACTGTGTGTCAGATCGATGCATCATCCTTCAACTGGTCTTACTCTGGGATTTATAGGGAAACCCGCTCAGTGGTGTAGTGCGTGTTTTACCGCCAGCAAGTTACTCTCGTCTCTACTGGGATCAGGGCATCAACGCATAGCGTGAGTGTGTGAGAGGAAGTGCATTTATGTGTGTCCACTCACTTAGAGCTGCTGATGTAACCTTGTCTGACCTCTCAGCTCATACGGTTTTCCCTAAGGGTGTGAAACCACCCCTATCGAGGCTACACTCTGACACCAAGCAGCCAAATAAACACAAGTAAACACATAAACACACAAACACATCGCCCACAGGGCTGGATGTGAGAAAGGACGAGCTATATCACCAAACCCTCTGCCCCTTTTTGTTTTTTCCAGAAAAAAGAGATAGGTGTTGTTTCTCGAGCACATTTTGTACTTGCGCGTGGACAAACACAGTGTGTGAGATTTATATCCAGCTATAGACACTGTGCTATTTGTTTTGTGGTTGCTGTAAGGCTTCCATAAACACTGAATGATGGAGCAGTAATCCTGCACCCTTTCCTCATTACTCCTCCTCCTGAGGAAGTCATCTGACCGGCCCAGAGCCATCTATTCAGGTCACAGCCATCATCTATCATCCATCATCGAGTCTCTACCCGTCTCACACTCACTCACTCACACACAAATTCAGTGTGTGACACTAATTTTAATAGGATGTTTTAGACTCAGTCACTGATCACTCGCCCCATGCCAAACCACGGTCTGAGAACGACGGACAGCGAAGGGGAGAGTAAGTGAGTGAGCAAAGATATGGACAAGGACAGGAGCTGGAGAGACAGAGGAAGAAAAAGGATAGTGAGAGAGAGAGGGAGAGAGAGACTGGGAGAGAGAGAGACCTTGCCGCGAGTCATCTCCAGTCTTTAACAGGATGTGATGAGCTCTCGCCATTCTCTTAATCTGTCTCCCATGATTCATTTCCATTTCCTGTGTGCCGAGAAGCTGGCAGCTTGGCACCAATCATCCACACTGAGGCACACAAACAAGCACACACGCACATGCACACACACACACGCCCACACACGCGCGCGCACACACACACATTCCAAAGCAAGAACCTCTGTAAATACAGTAGAGGACAGGGGTTACTCATTCATTACACCATTGAATGTGGTGTAATCTCTGACCCGGGTCATTCATCCCTGGTGTGGAAGATAACTGACAACCCAGGACCTGCTACCCCTCTCTTCAACTGTCCAACTGCACCTCCCCCCACCACCGTGGAACCATTGGCCGCTCATCCTTAACCCCTCCAACATACATACTGAGTAAAGACAAGCCCCCCGGCAACACAGGTATTTACAACCTTGTCTATAAGCACTGCAGAACTCTGCCTCAGCACTATCTGGACCCATGGGAGACTGGTCAGTGATGGTGAGAGGGACCCTGCCACTCCACCCGGCCAGAAGGAGGACTACTGAGCATGACTGCACATATGCTTAACTCCAGCTAGCTATTAGCTGCCACTGCCTTGCATCACTCCTGGCTGGTAGAAATAAGTCGCTAGTTATACACCTATGCATTGTGCTGTTAGATCATTTATTGTGGGCTAAAATCAACACCGTTTGTCATAATGCAGAAGTTAGTGTCATGGATCACATTATCTGGCAAAGTAAGCAAGCTAGCCAACTAACATATCCACTTAGATAGTATTTTGCTAGCAAGAATGTTAGCACGCAAGCACGCTAAGGTTAACCAGCTAGCTGTAACTTATCTATGCTGCATGGATCTGGCGTTGGTTGCTTCATAGCATAAGTTGATAAAATAATTTGCAAATGGCAAACTAGCCAATTTACCAGCCAGATTTGCGGGCCAGCAAACAATTCATCCATGTTAACAGGCATGCTAACATTTGCTAAGATTAGCCAACTAAAAGTACAACACAACATCTTTCATATGCTTTGTAGTAATGTTAGCTTTCGTATTGAACTCTGTGTTGCTAATGTTAGCTAGTGTTGCACACTTTTGGTGCTGTAGAAGAGCAGAAGAGAGGCAGAAGCACACATATACATCACCTCCTTTAGGATTTTCCCAGAGTCCTTTACATAAAAATCAGTCCAGTTATGTTACAGTCCATTCACACATTGGCAGTACAAAGTGACTGATATGTGTTGATCACATCACATTCATATTATACCTTTAATTATATCTCAAATTGCCTACAGAGACAGTAGCTGCATGAGAAGAATAGAAGAAGGACAAATGCTTAACAGATTGACCAAAGAGGATGAGAAAGGGTTGGACACAGACAAACTGCACTCTCTTTATGTCTTGTCTTAAGTGAAGGGGTTGCTTTGATGGTTAAGCTCTGAAATCCCATTGACTAATGATTGGAAAGCTGTCAGCTTAAAAGGCCGCTCCTGCTAACTACAAAAACCTACACACAAACGCTCAGTCTAATACAGAGTTCCAGAGTAGAAAAAGTGCAGTTTCCAAATCCCTATTACCCTCTCTCTGGGTGGTACAGTTCTCCGTTTTCCACTCCTCTTCCTCATAAATCTTAGCCTTACACACTCCTAATTACCCAGGGAAGTGAGGGAGGATTACCACGCTTTTCCCTCTAACCTCATCTATCTCCTTATTTGTGCTTATTTCTCTACCCACTGTGCATTTATGGTGCCGTTAAAAGGGCAGGAGACATATAAGATCAATGAAATTTGCCAGTTTTCAAGTCTGTGTATGTCTGTGAGTGTGTGTGTGTTTGTGGAAGGGTGTACATGTTTATCAAAACTGTTAAGTGTGAGGACCTGATTACTTGGCTGAACACTGAAGCCTGCTGGTCTAGCCAGCAGGTGCTCTGCCAGGAAGGAAGTAGACAAACTGTAACTGAACCTCTGCTGCCCTGCAGAAGAGAGTCATCTGGCAACAGATACTGCCTATCCACTGTGTGTCTCTGCATGTGTGTAAGTGTGAAAGCGTGGACATTAACATACCTTTCTGTAACACGCCTGCTTTATGGTTTCATAAACTTTATACACGCAGATTGTTTATACCTGTAACTCTATAACCTCATTGGTTTACACCACACAAACTTAAAAACCTTCCTTTGTGTCAGTCCACTCATACGTTTTGTGGAAACACTTGGCCAGAGCTTTAAAAGAATAACGTGTTTACCTCCAAGGGGTCACGAAATACTTACCATACTTTCGAGAGGGATGTAATTGTAGAAATGCGTCATACTGAACACAGCTCTAACTTTCAGTAGTCAGGGTTGTGTCCATCATGGTGTCATGGTGCATGTTTTGAAAGGAGTAAAAAGCGTCACGTCTGTGCCACAGACCAAAACCAATAAATGGTTCTCACCTTAAACAGATCACATAAACGCTGCCACCTGCCTCACCAACAAATCTCTGTATCATCATACCTGCCTTTCTGTACATCTGCTATTTTGTTTCCCTTCCATTCAGGGACATGAGAATGACTCAGTTTACATAAACCATTTCTTCATCTGATCATCTCTATCATTGCATTACTACATCACAACAAATCAATGGCACAAACCACCTCAAAGAGTGCAGCATTACTTCAATATTTTCGACACCCGTCTAAATGCATTTTAGTCTTTTTGGTGGTTAACTGGTGGGAAGCTTACAAACCAGCCACCACTATGCTCTCTAATGTTGAACTGCTACTCATCTGAGTGCACATAAGTGAGAAATAATATTGACAACGTGCATACGTGTCAGTGTGTAATGATGTGCATCTGTGAGTGTGTGTGTGTGTGTTTGAACCCAGCACCATCAGATGAAGGCAGGGTTTAATTAGAATTCTCTGTAGTCTAATTTGATTAGTGGAAGCAAAGGAAGATGAAGGCAATTAGAGCTTGACTATTTCTGCTGCTGGAATAATGTTTCAGGAGAGAGGTGACAACATACACACACACAAGCACACACACACACACACACACACACACACACCTTCAACCACAAAATATAAGTGAACCCTCATGCTCATTGCTCTCATTCCAAATGGAGTTCATGTAAGTTCACAGCAACTTAACGCAAAAGAGCAGAGGTGAGTGTCCGTCATGATATCCGAGTGTTTGACAAGCACGCTGTGTGAGTGACACACAAGACCTGCAAACTGATATTACTGCGCACACACACACACACAACTGTGAAGAAACCATTTACCATCCCACCGCTGCATCAGTATGTGCGTACTGTACATATGTGTGTCGTCCACAGCCACAGAGGAGCAGAACAAAGAAACCCACATACAACACAATGCACTACACAAACAGCATTGCGTCTCCCTCATGCCAAACTGACAAGACTACCAAAGGGAACAGAAAGGCAGAGAGAGAACTGACTGCAGTCCATAAATCATAGTTGTATGCTACTGTGATACCGGCAAAGCCCCCATTACCCCCCTGCACCTGTTAGCTCACTGAATGTCTGCTGTGTGTCATTGTGTGTGTGTGTGTGTGTGCGTGTGTGTGTGTGTGTGTGTGTGTGTGTGTGTGTGTGTGTGTTCCTGAATTCCAGTGCAGGTGAACCAAATATCCTGACAGTGAAAATCAGGTAGAAAAATAATTTTTTTGCAACTTAATTTGAAGGAACGATTCAACATTTTGGGAACCATGATTATCGGTTTATTTTCTTTCCTGTAAAACCACAACCTGCCGCAATTACACAAAATTTACATGAATTAAAAAACTATATAAAACATGTTAACTGATGAGCTTTAGAGGTGCTGGTATGGCTCCACCTTTATATTTAACGTACAGACATGACAGTGGTATCGATCTTCTCTTCAGACTCTTGGCAAGACAGCAAATATGCACATATCCCAAAATGGGTACAGGGTTGGAGTCAGGACATATTTAGCTTACCTGTGCATTAAGACAAGAGGCAGGGGGAAATGCTGAACTATGCCTTTAAGTGATAACGTTTGAATAATGATTTGGCTGAGGTTGTGTATTTAAGATATGTAGTCAATAAAGGCTCTCACAAGTGTAGTGCAAATACAGCGTGTGTGTGCTTGTGTGTATGTGTGTGTATTTCTGGAACTCCCCCGACACTGTTGCTGGTGGTGGCTTGTATCCAGAGAAGAGCAGAGGCCACAGGTGTGCAGGGTCAGGGTTTAACGGCCCAGGGTTTACGAGGAGGCTAACGGGGCAGCCGGTGAGACGCGCCGCCATCGACCTTTACGGCCACGACCGGGGCAGTGCCACCTGCGGACTGGCGTGGAACAGATGCCACACTGAGAATAGGTCAGAGCTTTTATAGCAAGGGCAGAGTGAGGGAGAGAGTGGGAGAGAGAAAGGGTGAGGGAGCTAGTAGTCCATCATTGTGACTGCTTTACTGCCGCTACTGCCATCTAATGACAGAGCTGTCAGAGCACACGGAGAGGGAGGGATGGAGGGATGGAAGGACCGAGGTTCAGTGGGGGAGTAAAATAGATAAATGGATACAATGATAGAGTGAACTGGGGGATAAAAGCACAGAGGGAGGAGGTGAAAGATGGAGAGAGATGGGTGACACTTGGGTAGATGCAAGCATAAAGAGTGTAGCAGATGCAGTGGGGAATATTTGTAGGAATTGATCGGGGGGAGAGGGCTTCAGCTTGGAATGGAGAGAAGGAAGGAGAACGATATTGTAGTTAATTGGATATAATGATTATACTGCTGCACAGATAATCCCCTGACACAGTATGGACTCCTCTGCTGGTTTTTATCAGCGAGTGCTTTTGCTTGGTTAAGGTTGCCAATGTGTGATGGTTCCGCACACACACAAGCAGATGCACAATATGTACATTTATCAAACATAAAAAACACACACACCACTCTTTTTTGGTCCTGAACAAGTGCTCAGTAATCACCAGTGATTAATCCACACTCTGATCCAAGGCTCACACACGTATTGATTACCTTGGGGTGTGTGTGTGTGTGTGTGTGTGTGTGTGTGTGTGTGTGTGTGTGTGTGTGTGTGTGTGAAGAGAAGAGAAGAGCTTTTTGTCCATGTCGCTG
Organism: Chaetodon trifasciatus; assembly: GCA_037975065.1. Taxonomy (NCBI): domain Eukaryota; kingdom Metazoa; phylum Chordata; class Actinopteri; order Chaetodontiformes; family Chaetodontidae; genus Chaetodon; species Chaetodon trifasciatus. Next base: position 16,095,109 of record JBBMOE010000001.1, read on the forward strand.
TGTTCTGTAGGAATTGATTCAGAGACAGCCAAGGAGACAGGAAGAGAGAAGACCACAACAATCAGGCTGTTTCAGTGCTGGATTTGTTTATGTGTTACTCTTGCTTGTCTCTCAGTACAAAAAAAGACACACTTGCATAAATGCCAGTTAACATATTCAGTTACCCTCTTATTTAAATCTGGTCTGTATCCAGTCCGAGTGGACTGGATTCCAAATTGGTTGTTCCTGATTTTGAGCAAAGGGAAACACTGGAGAGCAATACCTGATGCTCCTCAGTTTCTGCAGTCTGCTCTGAACTGAGTCTGGCACGATTAGCTCTCAACACCAAAACCTTGTCAGCCTGTGGCCTGTCACTAAACACCAGCCATTCTTGCTCTTTAACCTCTCTTCCCCTTTCTCCTGCTTGCCACTGTGGTTTGCGGTTTCGGCATCACTTCAAGTATTTTTTTGTGTGTGTGCCTGTTTCACGCTCCTGTTCTCTGACTCTCTGTCTGTCCATCCCACTTTCTCTCCTCTTCTTCTTCTTTCTCTCGCTGCTTCACCCTCAGGCTATGGGCTCAGACAGTTTTTGGGGGAAAGAGCAACAGCAGAAGGCAATCCTGTAGATCTGAGCATGGTAGTGAACTTGAATACTTACAAGCATGAATACAAGCCCACACACACACACACACACACACACACACAGCACCATAAGAGGTTTAAACAAGGTTTTATCTCTGACATCACCTTGGAGAATAAAGGAGGGAGGTATGGAGGAGGATAAATAAAGGGAGGGAGGATACAGAAAGGTGAAGGGAGGAACAGATAGTAAGAAGAATAAAAATAGGAGGAGTGAGGAGGAGGCATATGGGGAAGAGTGACCATGAGCCATCCTCCATTTTGAAGTGGTTGCTCCCTGACTTGCTCCACCTCGGCTGTGATGTAAATGCAACCCAAGTTCAAGTGCTTTTTCTCTTCACCTTTGTCTCTCTGTCCCTCGCTGTTAATCTATTCATTTCTTTCTCCACTTTGCCTGCTCTCTTACCATCACACCCCCCACCCCAACCCATTCCTCTTTATTTAACCCAACCTTTTTTGTTGTCAAATAATCACGGAGAACTAGCATGTGTCTGACATGGTCTCCAAGGCAACAGTGGTTAAGACGGGAAGGCAGGCAGGGGCTCATTCAGCGGCTGAATGAAAGAAGGGGGAAGAGACGAAGCAACCCACAGTGCTGGACACACACACACACACACACACACACACACACACACACACACACACACACACACACACACACACACACAAACACTAACCTCACCAGTGTTGGCCACTGTCACAACCAAGACCTTCTCTCTGTGTCTCTAATCTGTGTGGCTCTCCTGCTACAGGCGAGGTTGGTGTGGGAAGTTTAGGGGTCACAAAGGCCAGCACACACACAGACACACACGCACACAGACACATACACACACATACAGACAGACAGACTGGGGAAAGAGGAAAGGGTCATAGGTACCATGGGGCAAATGAGGGAAGAGGAAGAGAGGAAGGATGAGGTGGGAGATGAAGGAGATGCCTGGGTGGTGGAGGGGAGTCAAGGAGTCAGACAGAGAAAGCCCAGAGGAGACAGAGGGGGAAGGTGAACAGATAGAGAAGGTGAAAGCCAGCAACTGAATCCATCTCTTCTCTTATCTCTCTCCGGATTTTGCCTCTCCTAATCCTTCCTATTTCCTCTCTAATTTCCTTTGTGTATTGCTCCCTCTCTTCCCTTCTTCTTGTCATTTCTTCCATCGCTTCATTTGATCCAACCGTCACCTTGAGTATAAGGAGAACACTGTGGTCAGAGGTTCTCACACATGTAGGAAAGTACTACAGTGAGTTCTTCCTCCCACTATATGACTCCCCTCAGACACACACACACACACACACACACACACACACACACACACACACACACACACACACACCTCTCTGTGTTTCTCTCTGTCTTTATTTCTCACACAGCAGGTGCTCTGTGGCCTTTACCAGCAGATCTCCATTTCAAAACCCTCCTTCTGAACAAGAGACGTAAGCTGGCAAGACATTTCAGCATCTCTGAGATGCTGAAGAGAAAGAACAGAACAAAAAAAAGTAGTGGAGTGCAGCAGATATAAAAGCTGTTACACATTGCCTGTCTAAAGTAAAAATGCTACAAATGCGTGCAAATAACAACAGTTTATTCTAATATGCTTATTTGGACTGCGGTGACAGCCAGCCACAAGCTGAAGTGATGGCACACAGATTTGCTGCTTAGTGTATTCAGTCATCTAATGTTTATAGTCCTATAGATGTGATGACACTGCAAGAAAAATTAATTCAACAGAGAAAAATAATGAAATCAGTTTTCACTGTTCAGCTGTGCAGATATTATCATGGGTATGAAACACGTCTGTGTGTTTTGCTTTCTCTTGGATTAGTTTTTACATCATTACAAGAAAAACACAAAGATGATATTCTTGCTGAATAACCTTTGACAGTGGCAGCTTTAGTATTAAACTGATCATTCAAAGATCTATATTGAAGAATAACATAGTGTATACAGCTTCCAGGTCTATTAGAGCAGGCCCTGGGGCTGTAGAGTGAAATGTGAGGGGAGAAACGAAAATGGTGTTGGTTCTGGTTTAATTGTTCACTCTATCTGCTGACTGAAGCACATAAATAATTTATCCCTGCTAAGTGTCAATGAAGAGTACCCACTTCTGCTGTAGGGAGACAACAGTCACGCACAGATGAAAACACATACTGAGAAGACGAGCACCTTTGTACAGATTTAGATTCCAGTCATAAACAGACTATGTAAACAGCAATATGCATCTTTGAGATCAATCTTGAGAGAGTGAACAGCTGGGACTGCATACATTGTACACAGAATAGCGCACATATTGTTATCTACTTCACAGGTGTTAAAGCGAACAGTGTGCATGTTAAACAACCAAGGAGCAGAGAAAACATTTATACACTGATGGACAAAATTCTACACACACAGACAAATAAAAGAAATATGGTCGAATGAGCCCAATAACAAGGCACAGAGAGAAAAATATTGCCTTTTCCTAAGTTCCCCTCTCTTTCATTCTCCCTTTGTACCTCTGTCTGTCATTCTTTCTCCCCCTCTCACTGCCCTCTCTTGGCTGTCCTCTCCACAATCAGTGCCCAGTGAGCCGTGAGACGCACTTAAGCACCGACCGGCGGTAACCTCACGCCGCCCTTGTAGTCACTCTTTTTTACACACAGGCACACACACACAAAAAACCACAAACAAGCACGTGTGCATGCATGCGTGCTTGTTGTCCGCATAGACACAAAGACACACAGATGCACACATAGACAGAAAAAAGACAGACAGATCACACACACAAAACCATACATTTGCTCCTCCCGTCGACTTGAATTGTGTGGTTGTGTTGAATAAAACACACGCTGCCACTTAGTGTCCCGTTTACCTGCTGACTTCCATGCTGATAAAGGGCTGAGAGCTTAGTGAAATAGAGTGAGAGCTGCTGTCACACAGCATTACCAGCCTCGGATCTCAGGTTCCAACCTCAGGACCAGCAGCACAAAGACAAGCGTCTCCTTAGATGCACTCCAGAGCTAACCTCCTGTGCACTTTTTCACAGCACACAAACACACACACATACACAGGCAAGCATATAGCATAAAGACACACAAACATGAAAATTTCCACATCATACACAATTGCCATTAGCTTACCTGGCAAGTAGTAAAGCGGTGCTTTTAGTCCAAACATGGTTACTGTTTAAGTGTCATGAAGAGAGAGCAACTTGTTTCAAACGCGCAGGCAGCCGTCCTGTCCTGGATGACTGAGCGAGAGAGGGGCTGTGCCCTCGCAGCCACCCAGAAACGAGGCTCGGTGTGTGGGGAGGCTGGGCTGGGACTCAGCCTGTCATCCCCGCTCTCTGGTCCTCGCTAACCAAGCGTGAGGCTGGGACCGCCCAGCCGGCTAGGACACACACATGCACACACACACATATGCAAACACACAGATACCCACAGACAGAACGGTGCAAGGGTCAACCTCTGAGCACAGCCCCTCTCTCGACCCCCTTGCTCTTGCCCCTGATCCCCTGGGCAAAGGGTCACACACTCGCTGTCCGTTTCCAAGCAGTGGCAGGAAACACGCTTTCTCCAGCTCTTTCTTACGTGCACGCACACAAACACACACCCAGGGAGTCGGGACAGCCGGAGAAAGATGTAAAAGCTGGCGGTCCAGTGCCAAGAAGAGGTGAAAAGAGGCAAGAGGGAGGATAAAATACAGGCTGGGTAAATCCTGAAGACGAGAGCAGCGACTGATTCCTGGGACTGTCTTTTATCCCTCTATCCAAGAAAGATGATCAGAGGAGAGACAGCTTTGCTTCCTCCGCTACTGCTGCCACTCTCTCTCTCTCTCTCTCTCTCTCTCCCTGTCGCTCTCTTTCTCGCTCTCTCATTTTCTCACCCTCCCTTTTTTCTCCCTCTCTTTCACGGCTGATACGGAGAGAAGGAGGTGGAGGAGAGGAGGAGAGAAGGAGGGCAGAATGAACTCCCTCCAGGCAACAACACAGCCCGATAGCAAGAAAGTGTGTGCATGTGTGTGCGTGTGTTTGTGAGTGGGGTGGTGGTGCTGGAGTAAAAAGAGATAGAGGAGGCAAGGGTACAGATGAGAGGGAAATACCGGCCAGTCCTGATGCTTCACCCGAGGAGCAGAGTGGTCACAGTTCAATTTGGAGTCAGGGTGGCAGCTGATTGGACAGCCCCAGTGACAGCGAGAGGCCAACGACTATCAAGGGAGCATCTGTTCACACTGTATCAGACAGTAGGAGCGCATCAACCAATGGAGAGTGCAGAGAGAGTGCTGTGGGTCTTCAAGGGCAGCTCACAATAGAACAGCTACGTGTTTGGAAGAGGAAAATATAAAAGATCCCCCGCCTCCATTCTCTTCTCAGAAAATAAGAGTCCTCGTCTCTGTCTGTGAGTGTGTGGGTGCGTTTGTGTGTCCGTCTAGGAAACTTGGCTTGTGCAGCCTAGCGCACAGACTGCTCACCATGCTGCGCTGACAGCAGACTTTCCCCCTTCTCACTCTCTTCATCACACACACACACACACACGCACACACACACGAATAAACACACAAACACAAACACCCTGTGTTATACCGCCGACCGCCTGCTCTGCACACAAACCTGACTGAGATGGTGGCAGTACGGGTGAGGAGTTAACTATCTGCTGGGAAGCAGCCATGCCAAACCACAAAAACAGCAGGAGAGGAGGCACGAGAGAGAAAGAAAGACAGAGAAGAGGAGAAATGATGGGGAAATAGTCTAGCAAGACAGTTTGCCCTGAGGGCTGACTTGCTCTCGAACCCATTCTATGAAACTCACAGTGGGGGAGAAAGAGAGGGGGGATTGGCAGGAGTTTAGCAAGGAAAGGGAAAGAGGCAGACTGAGGGGTCCTACGCCTTCAGAAAGACTCAGAGGACAGGCAAAAAAAAACCTCCCCAACACTCATCCACAAGCACAGCAAGCACGGTGAGAATGAGTGGGAGCGCGAAAGGCATGCTCACAGGCAAATAGGGCAAATAATCACTAATAGGGTCTGATGAGTGAAGGAAGAAGAAGAGACAGACAGAAGGAGACAGAAAGTGAGGAAGGGGAGGGGAGTCCATATACTGAGATGTGGAGGGAGGCAGAGGGGAAGGGGGAGGGGAGTTATTCTTGGAACAAAGCCCTTTCTATTTATACAAAGGCAGGAAATCGGTAAATGTTTAATTAAGACAAGTACGTGTCAAAGCTGTGTAGGTGTCTATCCTGTAGTGCAAGGACTGATAAGTGAGACTGTGCAACATGTTTACATTAACACTCCCTTCATGCTATATTACAGTACATACAGTGCTGAATGTGTGCAAACAATACACATTATCATCACTGGAAGCCATGTGCGTGCTTCTGTGCTGTTTTGCACAGTTGTGTGCGTGAGGTAGGTGTTGAAGTGTCTCGCACCTTGTGAGACAGGTTGAGAGGTGTCCCCCTGAGGTGTTACACCACCAAGTCTGATGACACACTGACAGACAGAGACAGACAGAACTAAAAATACAGCATCCAGTTTCCGTGAGGTGGACGAGATGCAGACGAGGACGAGAAGATCCATTTGTTTTCCACACACTACAGGATGCATGCATGGAGATTTTCCCATAAAAAAAATCAAAAATTCCATAAAGGTGAAAATTACATTTATGTAAATGTTCTGAACAAGGCACATCAATCAAAAGAGCACCTGTAACACACTTTTATTACTGCTATTACATCTTACAATTTGTTTCCTGCCTCCCAGCTGCTAGAACAGCGCCGTTCAAAGTGTTTTAAAAGGAACAGGTTGTCCCAGATCCTTGAATTCTGCTTTTTTTTTTTTAGGTTACATGTTAGGTGACAAACTTAAGCAGCTTTTGTGCTACACTAACCACTCAAAACCACCGCTATATGTTTTTTTAGTATGAGGGCCTTTGTTCATTGCTGCTCTTGGAACAGCTGAGTTATGTGTCTGCTTGTTCCAAAAACACTTCTGGAGCCACGAAACACATCAATTTCTATACACCAGACGGTTTTCCATAACAGAGACATATGAAACACCATGACTTTGTGGAACAAGTAGAGATTTAATCTTTATATCAGTAGGTGATACAGAGAGTAGATTACACTATTTCAAAGAAAATGTCACAGGTTACTGCCTTAAGATGAAACCATGATCCTTACAAAGGTCTATGACAGAAGGGGTCGTCGACAGGAGATGGAAAGGAATCAACCATTTGCCTTTTTCTTTTATTTTGCTGCTCATTAAGGGACAGGCAATGCTAGAGAATAGCTATCGTCCTCCATTATTTAAGGTAGTGTAATGAGTCACATTTGACAAGTGCACTGCAGAGGAAGGCATGCGCACACACACATACACACACAGACACACATTCTCTGAAAGGCTATAAAAGCTCCCTGGGGAACAAGGCAGTGTGTGTGACTGAACACACTGTGATCAAGAAGTAACAGGGAGAAGGGAAGAGGGGAAGAACAAAACAAGTGAAAAGGGGGTGTTAGAAAAAAAAGGAAAAAGAAAGATGAAACCGGGATGGGAGGAAGGGCACAACAGTCATCTGACAAAGACAGGGATGAAGAGTGAAGAGAGAGAGAGAGAGAGAGAGAGAGAGAGAGAGAGAGAGAGAGAGAGAG
>JBBMOE010000001.1:16107328-16122328 GCA_037975065.1 Chaetodon trifasciatus
CGGGGGGGGGGGCGGGGGGAGCTAGATAACACGCGAAGTGGAATAAAAAGGGAAATGTAGAGGGGATAGGAAAATGAGGCAGAGGGAATGTTGTGCTCTTAATATGTGTTAAATAAACACAAGCTGTGCCATTATTCCTGAGCTAGTTAGTGGTTTGAAAATAGCACTTAAATGGCAACATGTCTTAAACATGCGTCATTTCTCAACACCTTCGTGCTGTTGGAGACAACACACCCTGTTTGCAAACTACTGTCATCCAATGAGCCCTTGTTTTCATGACAAAGAGCAACTCATGTATGACGTATCAAACTCTCACACACATACATGCACCAAAGAGCACAGACAAATATACACACATGACCTCTCCAGCTTCAGACAGCTATAGTCTGTGAATCCACAGCAGCTCAGTTCAGCTCCACCACACTCCACAACAGCACCAGCAACACACATTCACACGGGATAAAACTATAAGCCGTACAATCCAATAGGCACCTCACTCAATCTGTGACTGTCTCTGTATCCCATGCCCAGTGTGTGTGTGTGTGTGTGTGTGTGTGTGTGTGTGTGTGTGCATGTTTGTGTGAGTGAATCCTTTGCTATTACTAATCTGCTGGCACAGCCCCCGTCCTCAGCATTGCCCTCGTCTCCATATTATTCTGGGATTAGCTCGTGTGTTAGCCTAGCCACAGCCCACAGCCTGAGCTGGGGAGAGGCAGCCATCTTAGAACAATGCCTATTGATGAAACACTAAGAGGCTTGATTGGATTAATCATCTCTCCCTCTCCTTTCTTCCCCTTCTCTAGCTGTCCCTCTTTGTTTCCAGTCCCCTTCTGTTTCTCTTCTGTCCTTCTGCCTTTCCCGACTTCCCTTCAAAGCTCAATAACACCCAGATTTTGTTGTTTCTCCCTGGTGACGGCATGGCGCTGTTGATGCTCCCTTGTTGGGTAACGAATGTAAATAACAGGCTGCTGGTTGATGAGAGCACTTCAAAGGTAAAAAGTAAACATCCAATTACAAGGAGAATCAAATGGCTTGTAACTGCTTCGGTGTCGTAGCACATTTTAACATTATAGTACTTAAGCGGTGCGCCCCTCCTCGATGAAAGCGAAAATCCTGCCTCTGATAGCGGCTGATTGTGACTACAACACAGAGTCTAAGCACATGTGAGAGGTTGAGGGGGAAACTGTGACAGAAGATGCATACATATATGTTCTGTCATTTCTTTCTTTCTATGAAACACATGGGCCAGAGCTGCCAAAATGTGAGGGAGAGCGGAGAGAAATAAGGGTGAATCTCTGCAGATTTGGCCTGTGTTTAGTTGGGGCACTCTACCAAGTGGCAGTCGCTAGCCTGGGCGGCCTTTGGCCCGCTGTCCCCACCAATCACATTCCAGCCCCAACTACGCCAGCGTGGACCCAGAGCAACCCTTCAGTCTGGTGCCAAACACCCGCGCGCGTGCGCACGCACACACGCGCAAACACACACACACACACACACACACACACACACACACACGCACACACACACACACACAGCTCATACAAACACCAGAGCCAACTCCATTTTCAAACATGGATAACAACTGAATTAACACTCTGTGATCCTCTGCCAAAGCAGAAGGATGCTCCTTTATACATTCAAACACACACATGCACATATATGCAAGCAAGCACACATATACACACACACAACCACATGCACATACTACACACACGCACACACACACACGAGGGGCTGTCTGGGTGGAGTTATCTGTGGTTAGATTTTAAATGCCTCATCCAGTCCTTATGTCTGCCTCTCTCTCTCTCTGTGTGGCTCTGTTTCGCTCTCACTCTGTCTTTTCTGCTGCTGCAGAGATAAAAGCAAATTACTGTCTCATGCTGGTGTTGTTAGCATTAAAGCTATTTAGACGGTGGCTCGTCTGTGTGATGCTCCAGTGTTTGGAATGCAAAAACTGGGTGGAGAACAAGGGCAAGTCAGAGCGGTGAGGGGTAAGGTCAGGTGGATGAGGGGAGGCAAAGGCAGAGGCAGCTTGATAAAGTAGCTGGGACATCATTTGTTCCCTGACCTGAAGCACAAACCACTTGATCTAAATGCATCTCGTTTGCATTTGCAATAATAATGACCAGACCTGCACCTCCTCCTCTCTCCTCCTCTCTCTTATAAATCTTTCTCTTTTTGTTTTTTCCATGTTTTATCCATCCCGACTCTGTTCTCTCCCTTGTTATTTCCTCCTTCCATGGCCGAAAATGGTTGTCTCTCTATAATCCTCCGATCACATCACCAGTCTAATCTGACCACTTCCCTGCCTCCCTAATTCCTCTGTCTTCCTTCTCCTCCCCTACTTGTCCCATTGCCATTTTTTCTTTGCCTTATTTTTCATATGAGAACTGCACTGTTTAAGGCGAACAAAATATGCAGACACACATTGAGTATGCACGGCACGCACTAGATCTGAGACTAGTTTTGTTTTTGTTTTTGAACAAACCAATTGGCATAGCTCTGGTTATCTAAGGATGTTTTCTCTGTTGAAAATCATAGTCTGAGAAAAAAATGGCAACCCGCTGAAAACGGAGAGAGGCAATCACCTGACATCACAGCTATTCATCGTGCAGGGAGCAGAGAGCTGTTTGGTCCTCCACCAGCATGAGGAGGAGAGGCCTTCCAAGAATCCCTCTGTCTCTCTGTCTTTTTCCACAGATTAAACTGTCCAGCAGACATATAAATCTCTGTGCACACTGTGGAGAAATGCTCTATGTGGATCATTTATGTATGACACAAAAAGGAGATAAACCTTGGTAGACCTCTCTTTAAATGGCCCAAACTGACCTCAGGCTACATTTAGCTGTAGCAAAAACACTAACGATGTGTACTTCTTGCGCTGTGTGTGAGATAATGTTGTAGTGTAGGTTTGCATTACAGGGAGCAAGTGTAACTTCTCTTGGTTGTGCTGCTTGTTAAGGTGTCATGATCATTTATGGCTGAGGTCAACACAACTCTCTCCTTCACTAAAACATCAGCAGAGGGTGGGGTGTGTGGGGGGCTCTGGGAAGGAGAACTTGAGAAGAAAAAACATCAGAGGGGGCCTTGAGATGGCTTCAAAGGGTCTTGCTGTAACCATGGTGCCGCCGAGCTTGGTCACCGTGGGAACGGACCTTCCATAATGTTGAGGAAGGGGAGAAGCATTTTTGTAATGGAGGGGTGGTGGGCTGCCTCCCCGAGGCCCCCTCTGTTGCAGTTCACTGTTCACCCAAACAAAAGTCTGTAATTTATCGCTTTAAGAGCTAATAATCCAGTCACATGTAATAACAAAGCATGAGAAATAATAAATAGATAATAAATGATGATAAACAAGTACGTACTGAATTAACAGTGTAGACTTTTCAACCCATCAGTCTGCCACACACTTATTTTCAGCATCCATTATCTCAACAGTTACTTTAAATGTCCTGAACCTGCTTGTCTTGTCTGACCTACAGTTTAACACCCTCAATGTTCATGATATGAGAGAATAAAATCTACTAAACGCTCACATTTTAAAAGCTTCATTTTTTAAGGCTATTTTCATCTGATAAAAAGATCAAACAGTTAATTAGCACAATTTGCCAACTGACAATTATTTTTGTTGTGCTTAACCTACTGATCTCCTCTCTGAATTATTATTTATCATAACCAGTGCAATATAAACATGCATCTCCTCTAACCTTGTTGTTACCTTGTCTGACCGAAAGTAAAAAAAAAAAAAAAAACGGGAGAAAAAGAAGAAAATCCTTACATTTACATATCTTTAATGAGATGTTTGGTATGTTGATAAATTATTTAAATCGTTCATACAATTGCTTCAGTACTACAGTCAACCCTCTTATGTGCTATTTATTAATGAAATGTGTTCACATCACCTAACATTAGTAAAAATAACAACTTATCCAATATTAATCAGCTCTTACTATATTCTCTTCCAAGAGCTGATTAACACTTCAACCCACAAGATGGAAATGCATCTATTTTACTTTTCTTGGCAGCGTCTCCAAAGTGTGTGTAAATCCTGCTTGACAGTTGGATGGAAACAGCTTGTGTCTCCTAGCAGGCACATCTCCTATTAGATACAGATGATGAGCAGAGTTTTCCAAAGATTTCTTTTTTTTTTGGAGAGGGAGAGCATGATGAAACAGAGACTCTTCTGTTTTAGGACATTGTTACTGTAAAATTAGCTTCATCAATCTCACTGACCGCGCTGGCAAGACCAAGTTTTATTTTCAGACCTAATCTGTGTGTGTGTGCATGTGTGATGTGTGTCTGACCCTGCTGTTCCAACAGTTACAAATAATACCACCTCCATTATGGTCCCACAGTGAGCGGAAGCTGTGTGATTTACATGATGTTTGTTTGCATGGACAGAGCATAAAGTGTTCTGATAAAGTGTTCTGATGTGTGTATATATATGTGTGTGTGTGTGTGTGTGTGTGTGTGTGTGTGTGCACGTGTGTGTGTGTGATTGATTTCCTGTCAACAAACAGGCTGAATCTGTCAAAGGACAACAGACACTTTTAGTAGTGACCACTGCAGCAGGATTTACAGCACTCTTAACGATCACACCCTCAATTAAACCTGCAGAATAGTGTGTGTGTGTGTGTGTGTGTGTGTGTGTGTGTGTGTGTGTGTGTGTGTGTGTGTGTGTGTGATAATAACTACTGTACAGAATAGTAGGATGAAGAGGTTATGAGCAAGCGCTGCAACGCTTCGATTTCCCCTCTTGCTGTGATGTCACTGAATTTATTACTGGCTCTTGCTTAACACCATACTCACTATAAATCACACACACACACAGACAAACACACTCAGAGACACACACGTCACTGTCTGTTCGTGTCGGGCTTATGATGAGGAGCAGAGCGGAGAGGGACTGTGATGAGGGGGAAACAAACAGAGCGTGGAGACAGATGACGGATGGCTCCTCTCATTCAACCAGCCAGTTAGAGAAGAACGTACACTTAGGCAATACGCTCCCTGGTCTCGGCCTCCATCTTCCTGTCTCCTCTGCTGCGACAGATAACTAACACTATGGCACCTTGATGTGCCGATAGTACCACTGCGGACCAGCAGCAAAAAGATGATTCCTCAGCTGATAGGCTGTCGCACACCAGCAGTAGTAGAGATGTGAGTCGTGGGTGTGACACCACTAGCAGAGTGATGACTCCCACTGTGTGAAGAATAGGGATAACAGAGGAGGGCCCACTCAGAGTGGAGCAGTGAGCAGTGGCAGGGGTGCTGGAGGTGACCAGAAGGGAGAGTAATTGCCTCACCGCACTCAAGGTGCTTGAAATGATCTGTGACCTGTTCCGAGTGTGTGCGGTTGAAGGGGGAGTGGGGGCGAGAGACAGAGTGTGCGAGAGACGAGTGAGGGCAAGAGAGAGAAATGACCGTTGCAAATGCCCATTTCCTGTCGCCGCAGGGTCATGCCTGAGCACCGCCAGGAAGTGTGGGACGGAGCGGAAGGTGGAATAACGGAGGGATAATCTTGTCTGAGCTCCAGTGAGAGAGGGCAGGGGGCTTGTTATGAGAAAATGAAAGGGGAGAGGTGGAGGAAAGGAGAGCCACGGGCCATTAGAGACACCTCACCTACACATAATGGCAGGTTGTGGAGAGAGGGATGAAAGTAGAGAGGGAGCAGAGCCGATACATGCCCTGTGCAAGACACAACAACAACGTAAACAGCAGTGCACGTGCACACGTGTCCAACATGACTTTTTTGACCACGCTGAGATCAGTGGTGTAACATGACTGTTTTGGCTGATTATTGTTGGAAATCTTTAACAGTGAGATGATGATGGCCATCGTTCACTTTGCTACTCAACAATGAACTTTAAAAGCTCAGAAAACTGTGTCGCTTGCAAACGCTCAAACAGTGTTACACAAATCCCCAATGATTTCTTGGCTTATATAGTGATATTAAAATAATACTCCTATTCACAGTGTTGAATTTTCACCAGACAGCTCTCCTGCTGCTTTCCTCTCGAAAAAGTCTAGTCTACAGAACAAATGTAATCCTTTGTCACCATGTGGTCATAGTGTCTGCCTCACTATTTCTTCTTGACTTTTTTAATAAGTAGGTGGCACAATTGCAGGGAGAAGAGAAAATGTGAAGATATACAGAAGGTATGGAGAAAGAGAGAGGCAGGAAAGAAACAAAATGTTTGAGTTTTCTCCGCTCAACTCTCAATTTTCCATTTTTTCTCCTTCCTCTCCCTTCTCATCAGTTTCTTCCTCTAACTGCCCTCTCCAGCACAAAGCCTCTAATCAGAAGGTATCTGGACTATGTCCTTGAAACATATAAAGAGTATGTCAGTGTTTTACAGACTACTGTGAACATGGATATGTCCTCAGATTTATTTTCTTTCTCTCTCTCTGTCCTGTTTCTCCCATTCACTCCTCTCTTTATCCCTCACTGACTTACATGCTTCACTTCCTCTGCTGTAATCTCAACAGCATTTACTGAGCTAATTAATGGGGCAGAGGGTTGAGTACTGCTCAACTGAGACAACTCCTTCTCTTTGTCTTTTGCACACATGGATAACTGCATAGAGAAAAGGAGGACATGGCGTAACAAAAGGCAGGACGGTGAAAGAAACAGAAGGATGAATTTACTTTTTTTTCTGGTCAGTACCAGGAAAAACAGAGTGGGAGACAGAGACGCTAAGGAGTAAGTTAATGAAATAGTCAACTTCACATTTTCCCTATCCTGGTCTCGCCAGTTAATTGGCCCATTAAATATGAACCATATTTAGTGACAGACAGGCATACAGACACGTTTGACATAATGTAAAAAAATCTAACACGAGTGATCAGGGAGTGCTTGTTTTGTTGTTTTCAAATGAAATGTTGTGGTTTATACAGCAACAAAATGTGATGCCTCCCAGCCACTAGAGGCAGATAGGCAAACCCTTACTCATCAGATCAAAAACCATGAAATGAATTTAATTAACTAAAATTTTAGCCTAACTACTCTTAACTAGCAGCACACTGATACCTATCGATGAGTCAGGGTACTCCATCTTTACTCGTCTACAGTGGGCTGCATTTGGAAAAATAAAGGCATTTCAAGGTTTGTGCAGCCTCAGAGGAGAGCCGTGCCAAATACAGTAAGAAGAAGTGTGCTCTGTTTCTACCTCTCTGCTTGTTCATGAAGTGCAAGTTGCCAGGTTACGTGTCTCTCATTGCTGGGTTCATGCAGTCAATAATGTTCACATAGGAGAGGAGAGCAAGCTTGAAGCTGATGACAGCAAATTGTAGAAAGAAGCAGAGAGAGAGGGAGAGGGAGAGAAAGAGATTGAGAGAGTCAGAGAAAGGGTGGGAAGAAAACAGATGTACTGTAGCTGTAGGAGAGCAAAAAGCAAGGCTCTTATCCAGACACTATGCTGAGTAAAATGTCACCTTATTATCAGAGCAGAAAGGCCAGCCTCACTTTCTCTGCACCGCCTGAGAAACATGATACCCAACATATTTACACTCAGAGAGCACAAGATGTGTGGGTCAGTGAGGACGAGGGCATTTCGACACCAAGAATCATTTCTCTCTATTATAGCCAAACTACCTTATGATGGACCATTTGTATCTTTCGTCTGTGATTTGGAAAATAATGCACATCACGCATTGTTTAAACTATTGCATATTTGAAATGTGAAAAATCAGTTGTTGTCTTGACATATGAAAAGATATTAGAATACTGCATAGCTCCAAAAATCACTAAAAACCTTTATTTTAAACATTTAATCTTTGATTGAACAATTAGTGATCATAGGAAAAGTTCATGTCAAGATACTTTCAGAGAGTAAAGGCTTTATTGACACTGAGTCAAGCTGCTCCTTGTATAACGAAAGGTTTGTGGGTACTGCTGATCAACACTTCTGATCCATACATCTTTGGAGATTTTAGCTGATTTCAGCTCCCTTTCACACACACAAGCTTAAGAATGATGACTGTATGCTGAATCATCCAGCAGGTTAAGAGACCCAGGTTGTTGGGGAGTTGGTGAAGACCAAAATTGAGCTAAAAGGGCAGTAAGCATTAAACAAGTGTCAAGAAAGAAAATTCATGTGAAACAGAGATTCGCTGGATGTGAAAGAAGGTATTTGTTTAACACAAGCTATAAGCACTTGATGAACTACTCTGTTTCTGTGAGATCATTTTGGAGTTTTTCTACCCCTTACGAGTTTCAATCCATTAAAATGGCTTTCAAAATTGTCTTTGGACAATCTAAAGAAGGGGCAGAAGCAGTCATATTCACACTTAATTAATCAACTTTAAGTAAATACTGGAGATCATTTTCTTCTTAGACCTGAAGTAAAGGTTCCATCTTAATTCTTTGAAATTTTCTTACTGTATTTATATCAAGGTCAACATTGAATGCACCGTGCTACAAATAAACTGGTGTGTACACACCATCTGAGCTCCAAACAACCAGCTCCACAACACATTTATTGTAGTGTGTGTTCAGCACTAATGCCTCATATTTTATGTTTTCATCCCCAAATCCGTCCTACAATTTGCCATGTTTTTATCACCCCACTTTAAACTTGTGTTCCATTTTGCTATGTGTGTCCTCAAAGAAATGGAAAATGCAAGCAACAGCAGACAAGAATATGTAACACCATACCGTATGTACTCAGTGCTAGATTACAAGTAACACAGAAACCAAGCTGAGAGACCAAGAAAATTCTTTATCAACAATCATTAGCTACGGCTCTCAAGTCTCTCATCTCGAGTTGATTTTCACTTCTATTTAATCCATCTTATTTCTTGCTTCCCAACTCTATCTTCTTCTCGTCTTTGTTATATTCCTTTACAATCCAAACCAGACTGAAACACTTTCACCGGGTGTCACGCTAAAATGTTTCCTGCTTTCTCTCTATGCCGTACCTGCTCATTTGTACTGCGTTTGGACATGGACACACATGTCTGACTACAAGGTGTCGTGTTTTCGTTATGGTTCTAGTTGTGTCTGGTCGGACCAGACACAGAGAATAATGAAAAAGACGGCATGACAAATTCAGTTAGCAGAACACCACCGTTACCAGCGGAGCCTAGATGTCTCCTTTTTCTTTGAGCGTGTGTTTGTTTGTATGCGACTACAGAACGTCCACATATACAGAGAATTAGCTGTGAGACCACTGAGCAATACGTATTCTGTACAGGCTTCACAATAAAATATTTTCTCAGTATTATATTTACACAGAATGTATCTGACATTCAGCACTTTTATATATTTATTTTTGTATAATAATAATTCAAAACACTGCATTATCAAAATACATGACCACATTTAGTTTACTTACCATCATGATTTGGAGAAAAGTGTCTTATGCGAGCATGCTGTTAATGCAAACCCAACACTTCCTATAAGTGCTTCAGATAAAAGCACTACAGCAAAGAGAATTTATTACAGCTTTTACATGTAAACGGCTGCAAGAAGAGTTGAGATACAGTGTTTGGGAGCCCAGGTTTTTTCAAAGCTTTTTTCATTATGTAGACCTCTTCAACACATTGTCAACTTAAAAGAAGCCTGATTCTTTGCCACTGAGGTCACCCTCTGCCAAGAAAACCATTTCAGAACCATTCCATTAAGCTAAACCGAGTCATAAGATGAAACAATATTATAATACACAAAACAGACTCGTGCTTTGTTTTGCAAGGTGTGCTTGAAAGAAAGATCCAGATTGTGTTCATTAATGTCACATCAGTGTAAAGGTGATGAGTCAGAGCAGGTCAGGGTTAAAGATCACTGCTTTGTGTCATGTACTCCTGACCTCCCTCCTCTCTTTTTCTTCATCCTTACTAAATCATTGTCACCTAGCTTACTTGAACCTTTGATCTCAGTACTCTCCTTCTCTTTCTCTCTCTCTCCTCTCTGTTTCTCTCACACACACAGAAACAATCCATGAGGCATATGGATGCTGGTGGTGCTGCAGGGAGAGCCGGACAGGGGGAGGTTATTGATGTCTGCTCTCACAAAGCCAAGGTCTAGGCCATGAATCGCAAACTCCAGCCTCCACTGGCCCCAGACATTAGCAGCCTCAGATAACATATGAAGGATAGCCTACATTACAGGAAAAACAGCTTCACTGAATTACACCCCCCGTCCCCCCACCCCCACCAGACACACTCACACACGCAAACCCTCCTCACTGACATCAACACATACATGCACACACACTAGGTTTATCCGAGGCTTGCCATCACGCGAGTTTGCTTTAAAACAGAGGAAATGAGAAATGAGAACACAGGTCAGGTCAGGTCAAAGGGAAGGATGGGAAAGGAAGGAAGGAAGAAGAAATGATGCATCAATCTACTTTGTCAATAAGAATCACCAACAAATCCTCATGTTTTTATGTAGGTTGTGGTCAAAATTAGAAATGTCTTGAGATCTGGAGGATCAGGTGAAAATGCCCCAATATTTCTTATCAGCTATCAAAGACATATTAGAGCCCTATTTTTTGTAACAGACATTGTAATTTATTAATGCACTATTAACTATTCAGCTCTCATGCATACTGTGTCTAGATCGTTTTTTCTACTTAAGTATACAGCTGTGATATATGAGCAAATGCAAATAATGGGTAGGAAGCCGATCAGCAGACGTTCAATATTCAACATTCAGTGATGAAGGACTTGGACGTGAATTCAAAGCAACATCCTAAGTCAAAATGAAAGCAAATTAACTTGATCCTGAATGTTACATTATTCAGGAAAAAAAACCCCAGCATGACCACACAGTCATCATCCAATAAGCATTACCTTTGACCTTTGCCCCATGCTGATCTGAGGCCAGAGGTCTCGCTCTGGTGACTGCATGTGGTCTCTTGCCTGGACCCTTCACGTCAATACAGTTCAAAGGCCAAGCTGAAGCCTCTAAAGCCACTGAGCATGTGGTCTAAAGCCATCCATTACTATCTACAACCCAGAGACCGCAACAGGCTTTAATAGCCTCTGACCCTTCACCCCACTGGCATGGAAACCTTGCCCTGCACCTGAACCATGAGCAACATGAGCACAATGAGGGACTGCCAAAGGCACTCTGAACAGAGCTAAAGCCAGAGGTCACAAAACCTGTGAAACGTTCTCCTCTGTCTAACACTATTTTATGATATTTGTGAATATTTGTGCTCTGAGGAACTACAGAAGGAGATATAGAACAGAAGCATCAAGGCTGAGAAGTGGCAGCAGAGGCACAAGGCCGGTGAATGATGCAGGCTTGCATATTGCATGAGGTGCATCAATCTGAGCTATCAACAGGCTTTTTTTCTTTTCTTTTTTTTTTACGTTGAATCACATTTTATTTTGGAGCCATAAATAATAACCACTTAAGGAAAATGAGGTGTTTCTCGCTGCCCTGATTTTTCACATTGATTACGCCTTTGTGCTCCCTGTCAGTGTGTACGGACGTGGAGGAGTTCGTTGCTTTGCCGCTGTGGATTATCATACTGTTAACTCTAAAATAGTTTTTAGTACTTTTCTTATCCTGACGATGTGTGAGCTTGGCCCTTATTTTAGCTATTATGGGCTGGGTTACCATCTACGAGCAAACACGTGGATGGATAAACTCCGTCCCCAGTGTCGCAAACACACGCACATGCACTCTCGATCTTGATCATCAGTGCCAAGCTCCTTCATTATTTAATCAGAAGCACTCTTTGCAGTGGCTAAATTATTGAACAAGTGTATGTTCACACAATCCCTCGATGAAAGGTAGAACAAGGGTTTTCTGAAAACCCACTACTCCCACACAGCAGCTATGAGACACTGCGCCTAGCCTTCAACAGCTCTCTTTCTCTGCTATCTTTCCGTCTCCTCCTGATCTCTTGAGTAATACTTTTACAAACACAACAGGAGAAATTAGGCAGTGGGTGAGCTAACTGACGTGTTACATATTTCAATAACTGATTTGCTGAAAAGAATGGAGAGGGGAGGAGCAGTGTGTCTCCCTCCCTCCCTCCCTCCTGGCATCCTCTGGGCTCATAAAGGCAAACACACAGTCAAAAAGACAGAGACACTAATTCAGGATGCAGATGGACAGGCAGACAGACAGATGGACTAAGGGAAGGACATGCAGATTTCCACTGGCTCTTGGAGGTAGCAGTGCCCAGACTTGGGCCTCGGCTTTCCCAGTCTGACTGTCTCTGCAGCACAACCCCTTCCTGTGGCAGAGATCTGGAGGTCCAAGGGACCAACTTGCTCCCTGCTCCCCCTGGCTTCCCCTCCTCCCAGGCCGCAACTGCCCCCCAAACCCCACATATTATACACACACAACACACAATACACACATGCACACACTGCAACCCCCGCCTACCGAGGAGGCCCTCCCTGCAGGAGCCTGGTGACTCTTCCAGGGACCAGACAGGTGGTGGGAGCTGAGCGGGCACGCGAACGCCAGCTCACTGCCAAGGGCTCAGTGCCAGTTGGCACACAGTTAACAGGCGCACTCCCTCAATGTAGAGCACAGTGCACACATGAAGATAACAGGCCTACACACATGCTTGTCTTAATGTACTTGTGAGGACCTTTCACCACTGCACGCTGAACTACTTCTACCCATAATCAAACCACTTGAAGAGTTAAAGCCTGGCTAAAATAACCTCAAACCAAGTTCAAAACTCAAGCTAAGCTGCAAAAACCATAATACAAAATAACGTCAATGCGATTTGGATATGGAAGAAAGAAACAGAGGTGAAAAAATATTTTCATGAATCCTCCATGAATGGACATCAAGTCAGGTATTCTACAACAGATAAGTTATTCATACACACATAGACACAAAGATATGATTTGTGTTGGCAGGCTACACAAGCTGCATTATGTGTCCACAAGACATCTGGGTTCTTGAAAAAGAACAACTTGCTCACTTAATCAAAATAGATGTTCATTTGCACATGATACTTAATCCTGGCTGAATCACTCATTCAATTCAAAGCTGAAGTGTGAAAGTTTACTTCAACCCATCGTCTGAAAAGTGCAATTATCTATGCAGCATCTAAGGTTGCATTAGAAAAGAAAATGAGTTGGAGTTAGAGTTGGACAAAATAAGCCAAATGCAATTATAACTTAATGGTGAGTTACAATTTGAGTTTCCTCTCATATCATACCCACCATATTTGCTATTTTCAATAAAAAACCTGAATCAATTAATATTCACTCATGGCTAGAGGCGTTAATTTCGATGTGATGCACTGTATGCAAAGCAGTTATAAGACTGACAACTCAAAGTCACCAGCACAGGTGTGCAACACACTGCTGCCAGGGTAGGCCGCTGTGAATATCGGACTTGAACTTTAACACTAAGCAAGTCCAGATGCAAAGACTTGAGTGGAGAAGATGTGGAATTCAGGAATTGATAATGAATATTCTTCCTGCAGCAAAAATGAAATTTGATTTCTTCACAGAGATGTGGTACACTCATGTCCTCTTGTGGCTGAAATTAATTGGAATATTGAAATTGCTATACAGGATGAAAGAAAAGAAAAAATACAACTGGAATTGATCAAGTCCATCTCAAAGCTGTTTAAAGAGTTATTATTTTCAAAAGTTCAATGCTATTTGCTATTTTACTTTTTAAAAAAATATATATTTTAAAGACACACATTCTCCCAACGACTAAAATGCAACAAAACACATCATTCACATTCAGTTGTCTGGTGGCACAAATCTCACCCCATACAGAGACGTGCATACCCTCTCACACATGTCACTGGCAGATTTTGCAGCATGTGTGTTATCACCATATGTCAACTAAAAGAGAGGCCTCATGTCTTCAACAACAGACTGTCTCTGCATCAGACACCCACACATCATGCCGTCCCAATAAGCGCTAATATCTTCTCCACATTACAAAGCCCTTTTATAGCCCTTGCATTTGCACACACAGATACTGCACCTCCGAAACACTCAACAAGGAAGTACACTGAATTTTCGACCACCTCATAATCCTCGCCTTGCCCACTCATAAGGTGACGCCTTGAAGCACAAATCTATTTGCATGTGTGTACTTGTGTGTGAGAGCAGGCATGTAGTTGCACGTGAGCCTGGATGGGATAAGGCAATGAATTCTATTGACTGTGTAAAGGGTCTCTAATTATAAACAGGCCTACTTTTCTATTCAACTCAAACTGACAGACTGACAAGAACAATTGTCTTCCCCTCCCTCTGGAGACATTATACTTTGATAAAGAGAGTGCTTTTACTGTGTGAGAGCAGAACAGAACGTGTCATAATACCATTCCTTAGCAGTGCTAGATCAGACAGGACATCTACAGGAGGTTTTATGAGATGGAGGGAACTTGTTTTGTTGCTTTACTAATTTATACACCACTTCCACACCGATACGCTGCAGCACAGTGGAGAGCCCGGCATGCCATGTTTAGTGGAAACATGGCTGCAGCGGACAATGTTCTTACAGACTCATGATGATATTCTCCAACAGACAGGCAGACAGCTGAACAAACAGAGAGACGGGCATTCAAACAAGCAGACAGACAGTTTCTACATTACTGGGGTGTTTAACTGGCCTTTTAAAACCTTTATCTGTCCCAACTGCAGCTGTCCCTTACTTTTCTTTCTCATTCTCTGCCTACCGCTCTCCTATTATCTCCTCCTCTTGCTTCTCTCCTCTCTCCTTTGTTCTTTCTCATAGGTCATTCCCCCCTGGATGCATTTACTTCAGCACTGCTTGCTTTTGCCTTCATTTTACCCGCACAATCAATCTATTTTCCTTTTTTTCCCTTCAGAGAGTAGAGCTACTTCAGGATTAAGGAGCGTCACAGGCAAACCAACTGAAACTGACATTCAAATTCATAGCCCACACTCAGAGTGTCCAACCTGCATTTCTTGCACACACACACACACACACACACACACACACACACACACACACACACACACACACACACACACACACACACACAAACACAAACAAACTATTCGACAACAAACACGTCGACATATGCCAGCAGG
>JBBMOE010000001.1:16127328-16132328 GCA_037975065.1 Chaetodon trifasciatus
CTAAAAGAGGCGGTATAAAAATGAAAAAAAGCCCTGTGTTTTCCCTTGAGCCTCCTCTTCCCTCCATCTCTGACCCCCGTCTCTCTACCCTCTCTCTGTCTCTCTGATTCTCTCCTCTAAGCTGGCTGATGGCGGTGGGGTCGGGGACCCTGGCTGAGTGGAACTCATTACAGACTCCCTTCATTTCCATTCTGAGTGGGGCCTGTAGAGAGAGCGCGCACCAGGGCATTGAGGTGCACTCGCACAGGGAACAGGGCGAACACATTGAGCAAGACACCACTTATGAAGAGTGACGGCCAACAGAAACAGCCTTTAATACCCCCACAGAGGAATAAGAAGAGAGAGGGAAAGAAGGGACAGGGTGGGCTAGCACGCCAACCGCAGGGAGGGGAAGAAGGGAGAGACGGTGAGGAGAGAAAGAGCAAGGCAAAAAAATAGTGAGACAAGGCAGAGAGCAGGGCAAGCTGTGGGGCTGACACAACAAGAAGGCTCATTTAATAAACATGAGCTGGAGCCCAGTGCAATCGAGTGCTACAACCGAAAGCTTATGCAGATGAGAGCCGACCTAATGACTAAATGGAGTGGATAGAGAAAAGAAAAGAAAAGAAAAGGGAGGAGGGAGGGATTAAAGAGGGAATGGAAGGCAGAGGCGAGGGAGTAGTGTTTAAGTGTCTGTGATGGAGTGTAAACAGAGGAGTCTCTCTGCTGCACAGTGAAAGAATTTGTTAAACACAGCGAAGGAGGAGAACTAAGAAGAACACAGCTTTGTCCATCACGCAGCCGCGCACAGTAACACCAGAAAACCAAGGGCAAACTAGCGAGGGTCCAGCTTGTATGGCCTTGCATAACCTCATCATGAGAGGACGTGTTTGCATGCAAAGTGCATTGTGGCTAAATATTGTTTCCATGGTAATGTCTGGTATTTCTTTTTACACTAATACGTTTGTGATGGAGAAATTCCCCATCTCACATACGACCTCAACTTGAGTGAAAATGGAAGGCGGCAAACCACTAGACAAACACTGATACTCTATCATTTGTTTAAGCGCCTCATCAGCTGCAAATCAACAAACATCAGGCTAATTTGCACCAATTACAGGGCAGCATTTGTGCATCAGTGCGTTCCATTACAGATAAGGGGCCCAGAGCTTTAAGAAAGCGGGAGGTTTAAAGGCATATGCAAAGGAGAGCTTTTTGATGGTGTGTGTGCAGGAGATGGGTCCGGGCTTTTGGAGGAAGAAAGCTGTTTACCTGGAACAGAGGATTATGGGACAACTCCCTGTGGCATGTTGGAAGCTGTGGGGGTCTGGGAGGGCTGGGCCTCAAATCAGTTTAGGGAACAGTCACACCTCTCAAAGTCACTCACTGCCACTGTCTCCTCTTTTTTTTGTCTGTCTGCCTCTGCCTTTCTCACGCGCATACACACACAAACACCCACACACACTCTTCATCACCCCAAAATATTTATCCCCTCTCCATTCGCTTTCTGCAAAAGGTTTTTAAGTCGCAGTGAGTTTCCAAACTTAATCCAACACTATTTCATTTTCACCCTGCAGAAGTCATTCTTTTTGCTTTTTTTTCCTCATTGCAAAAAAGATGACTCAAAAGTCAAAGTTTTGAAATCTATAAAGTGTAAACATGCTGAAAATACCTTAAATACTGCATGTAGATTGTCAATTCATATTAAGTTAGTGTGGAGTTGCGGTGTTTCTTTGTTCCTGCAAACTTTACAAAGCTACTCATTGTTATAGGCAAATATGGTAAACGTAAACTCGTCAGTATAATGACGGACAAACAAAAATTCAAGATGATCTCAAAGTATACCTCCCATGAGAATCTACCAGGGGAATGTGTCTGTGTTGTCCCGCTATCATGGGATTTGTTTCCTGCCCAGTTCTGCCATGATATGATAACAACAGCAAACAAATTTGAGATAAGGGGGAGATAAGTGTCCTTATGATGTCACTGAAGGCTTTGTCTTCATAACATCAGTGACAGCTTTGTCCTGCCCGGTATGTCGAGGGGCAATGCTGCAGTGAGATCAGAGAGAGGAGGAAAGCTGTGGGTGGACGCCAAATAGAACACTCCTACTCTAAAGTGGGACAGTCGGTTGGCAGCATGAAGTCTGTGTGTTTGTGTGTAAGCGTGTAATACAATTGTTTCTTTTCCCGTGTATAAAATGTTTGCATCTCCTCACTTCTTCTGCTTCCCATCCAGAGAGAGTGGGCGGATTATTCTTTGTGTGTGTGTGTGTTTGTGTGTCTATTTGTGTTATTGTGAGCTGGCGTACGTGTGTCTCTCAGTGTGAGTGGGAGTAAGAGTGTATGTGCCACACTGAGTTTAATTAGCCTGCGTGGTGCTTGCGGGGCTGTGGTCAGACAGGGCTGGTGGAGCGGTGAATGGGAGCAGGTGGCCTCTGCTACTTGGGGGAGTCAGGGTCCAGCCTCTAGAGTGGCTCTCCCCCACCATCCCCTCACCCACCCACACAGCCCTGGCCTTGACTGCTGGGGACAGAGGGCTTACCTGCATGCCTCTCTGAGCCCGAGAAAGGCTGGTGGATGGTAATCACTAATCGCTAACATGCTGTCTTTTTGCCTGCCTGGCCTATTCGCCCCACAACAGGGAGGGTGAAGCCTTTAGAAGAGGGGATTCTCTGTCTTAGAAGTAAGTCAAACTGGGAAAAACAGGGCTCTGCTATACTGCCACAGCAGGGGCTCTGGAAGAAGACCAGGTCAAGAGCTGATAGAAATATTGTGGCTCAGAGAAAGAACAAGGGAGAGAAGGACACAGGGTAGTGAGTGCCAGGTGGCAGCAGTGGCATGTCTGTGCCACCTGTCCTAGGGAATATGAACCCTTCTCGATCCTCCTGTTCCCCCAGTGTGGGATGACACTGGCTCCCTGTCTGCCTGGCTGGCTCGCTGGCTGTCAGCCTGTCCATCTATCCGTCTGGCCGTCTGTCAGCCTCACTGCTAGTCAGTTAGTCAGTCAGTCAGTCAGTCAGTCAGTCAGTCTCCCTTTTTGTCAGCTTGTCTGTTAGCCCATTAAACTAGACAGTCGAAAACACCCAGCTAGTACCACCTGTATTCATCATCCCCTCTCCACTTAAATGTTTACCTCTACCCATCTATTGTATCTAATTCTCAGCCTCGTTATCCTCTTGGTTTATTGCCATCTTTGTTGCTACCTCCCTCACTGTGTTACAGATTCATCTCCCCTTCCCTCACTGCAGTTCCTTCACTAACTCTTCTTCCTTTCCTTTCTTCCTTACCCCCTTCCTAACCCATTCAGCCAAGCCAAACACACTAACAAGCTTCAGCTATCCACAAGCTATCATGGCAAGCAGTCATTTCAATTACAGTAACCACACATGCACACCCTGACACACATATACATGCTCACACCAACACACATACACAAAGACAAACTTGCACAGTACGATGGAAAACAATACCTCCAGCAAAACACAAAGATACAAGAGCTTGTTTCATTCACTGCCAGCTACAATCAACTTCAAACAGGTCCTCCTCATGCTTAATATGCACAGTCTCCACTCTGCAGTCTATTAGAAAGGAAATGACTCTTACAAAACACTGTGACTGGATTGAAAAACGTCTATGAAGACATAGAGGTTGTGCTGGGGGTAACGTTTCCTGACACCTAGCTTGGCAGCAGAAAGCAGTTAGCATTGCTAGCATAGCCCGAAGCCTCGACTCTGCTGGTGTGTGGAGTACAAAGTGATGTTTGAAAATGCGCGAAGACACAGGAGAATGCACGCACGCATGCAAGCACGAATGCACATAAACAATCCGTCAAACACATGCAGACACACACTAGAACACACATACACGCACAGAGGACAGTAGAAACTCCTCCTGCCAGCCCTGCACCATCTGTCTCTCTGTCTGTGCTTCACAGCCGTGCCCAAACAGGGCCCCAGCAGAGTCAGTGTGAAATTAGCTGCCTTTGTGGGGCTTTTTCTGCTTGGACATGTCTGTTTGGGTGTACCAGCATGCCTGGTTTAGATGCGTATTTTAGAACATATTTGCTGTCAGACTGTCAAGAGGTAACCCACGTTGGAGGGCCATTGCGAGTGTTTGTGTAAGTAAGAGAGGTGAAGGGACCAAGAAATTCTACGGTCTGATCTAATAACTATTTCCCCTGACCTCTGACCTCTGAACAGTCACACTGACCTTAGCCTCTAAACACTACACCTACACCAGCCTGCAAGTGAGGTATGTGTATCTGTGTCTGTTTACATACTATTGTCTTGGCAGTCACTCGCTGGAAGCCTATCTGGCCTCAGTCGGCCATATCGTGCTCCCAGGGTGCTCTTTGATATTCACTCAGCATTCTGACCTTTCATGACCTTTGACCTGACCTTGTAACCCCAGGCTTTTGAGAGCTCTGTCCTCCTCCTCTCTGCCTACTAATATGTGATAAATCATGTCTGCTTTGACACCATTTTGAATGCACATACATACACACACACACACACACACACTCTCTCACACACACACACATACACACACACCCTCCCCCCGCACCCCCAACACACACACACCGATTATCCCACTGCGACATCATCACCCCACACACCTCCCATTAATGAGCCCAGAGGTTAAAGGTTGTTGACATTCCTCTCACACATCTGTCTGAACACTATTGCATGGCCCACACACACACACACACACACACACACACACACACACACACACACACACACACACACACACACACACACACACCCATCCACACACGCACACATACCTGCAAACAATAAAAGAGACTTGCTCACAGGTGAAAAGCTATCGATGTACCCCTATAGGCCCTTTAAAGTCTGACAGAGAGTCAAATAGTTGTATCAAGCTTGGAATAAAGATGTAAAAGAAGATTTTATGACACAGACAAAAGAACTAATAAAGTATATTTAGAGTTTCAGACTTGAAAACGTCCAGAGGCTGATTCAGTGTGTGGTCTGAGGCTTGTACAGGGCAGTCAGG
>JBBMOE010000001.1:16134828-16155133 GCA_037975065.1 Chaetodon trifasciatus
AGAGGCACAAAAAATGCAGTACACCCCCCGCCCCACTGCTCTGATTAATAAAGGTCAATTAGCAATTATAATTTCCATATTTAATCAGTCCCCTGTGGTGTCGCTCTGTGGCCTGAGCTTTGACAACTGCCCCCCCCATCTGCTGCTCTCGCTCTCCTTCTTTTTCTTGATGTCACGCTCCGCTCTTCCCATCTCCTACGTCATTAACATCTGAGCATCCCTCGCTTCTCCACCTCCTGCACTCCCAGCCCCTCCCTTTATACGTGTCATCCCTCTATCTTCCCCTCCCCCTCTCCCTGTCTTTCCTCCCTTCGTCTCCCTCTCTCTCTCCCTCTCTCTCTGATGAATGCCTCCCCTCATTAATCTTGATGTTTTTCCTCTTGCTGTGTTCTTCCACAGGCCTTCAAACCTCTCGCTAATTGCAATTAATCACCGAGGGAAACAGATGCTGGGAACAAAGGCAACCTGGGGGGGCCATGAGTCTCTACATGTGTATCTATGTGTGTGAGTGGGTATCAGTGCGCACGTATGTGTCCACATATGTGTACAACAGGGTGGGGGTTTGATGAAGCTGTCAGTCAGGGTGACACAAAAGTTGTGCGCCTGCCGGGCTCTGACACCACCCATGGGCTGTGTGTGGGGAGGTTGTCAGGAGGACTGTGCATGCATGCTTAAATATGGGTGATTTTTACATGCCTGACCCTGTCACAGCTCGTCGTAGCATCTGTCCAACCCCACTGTGTGGCGACGACAATGAGAGCTCATAAAAAAACGATAACGACGTGGGCTGGTGGACAATATGAGAGCAAAGAGGGAAAGAAAAGTGCAGCAGCTTCTTGCTTTAACAAGTCTGTAAATGGCTGCTCTGATGTGTGGCTGTGATGTGTAGTCCAACTTGTATTCTACCTGTGTGATGCTCATCTGTCATTTCTGAGTGAAGACCGCCGCAAAAGCTACAGGCAACAGTATTATTAAAAAACAAACACCATGAAAATTACAATTCAACATGTTCCTTCCTTCTCTTTCTGATGTTTACTTGAACATTGTGATTACTGAACTCCGGGCGGTGTTATTTTATTTCACCTGCAGAGAATAATCACAGTCTCTTTCTTTCCTTCCTATCTTCCTTTTTCCTCTCTCTCCCTCCCTCCTTCAGATGTCTGTCGTCACTACTGGGCCTTCTGTTTTGAGAATCCACACAGACAAGTACACAATTAGGGAGAGTGGAGAGAGAGGTTTAGTGTGTGTGTGAGCGTGTGTGTGTGTATGTGTGTGTGTGAGAGAGAGAGAGAGAGAGAGGGAGGGGGGCAATATTATCCATCACAGCTATCTGCATCACTTATCAGCCACAAGGAGGCAGAGAGAAAAGACTCCTGAAGAACACAGACACTCGAAACAAAATGGAGATGAAATGAAAAAAAACCCCACAAGTAATATTTTCCACCGGGTACACACATGCAATGCACAATGCATGTGCACACACACGCGCCCAAGGAGCATAGACTCAAGCTACACCGCTCAAACCAGACATGAGCGTTAAAAAACCCATCAAATAATCAGTGGGAGACGATGCGGGGAAAAGATGCGAGGCTCTGCTATGTTTTAACACAAGCCTGTTATGCTCCAAATCCACTCCAGCAACGCAGCGGAGTGTCCAACACAATAGACTCCAGCTCCACTGCAGATAACAGACTGCAGAACAGCTTCTTTTCTCCCATCACTAGGAGAGGATCATTCTAAGTAGCTTTGAGCCCCTGCATATGGGGCATCAGAGGGACAATAATGAAATCAAGCTGATCTGATATGTTCTCTGGGATTAACACAATACGGTGACCCCTACATAACCCTGGGCAAGCACCATCAGCCTCAGAATGCAAGATCTGAGAGACAGCAGGGCTAAAAGAGGGAGGAACGGGAAGGAGGGGAGTGTAAGATGGAGGGATGGGAAGGGAGGTAGCGTTAAGAGTGTGGCACCTCATAAATAGCTAAGAAGATGTGAAGCAGGTGCTGTATTAATGCTCCAGGAGGTGTGGGCCTACCCCATGCACCCTTTCTCGCCGTCACATAATCACAATAGAGCATAAATCCTACAATGTATCACTGGCTCATCTAGAGGGATACAAGGAAAAGAGGAAAATGACAAATGCTGTATAAAAATAAGCATGTTCCGTCGGATAATGAGGAACAGAAAAGGTCTATGTATGTATTTCTTTCTTTATGTATACATGAGTGTCAATGAGTCATTGATAATGACAGCGCAGTATACACAGCTAGGCCCTGCACCTCTGTTCTGCAGCAGCTTCATCTGTCACTGCTGCTGTCACACTTCAAAGCCCAAAGCATATTGAGCTGTTTTTCATTTCTAGTAAAAGTAGAGTGGGAGGAGATCTTTACTGAAAGCCTGGAGGAAGCTCTATTAAGTCTCTACTGTTCTTTACCCGACAATCCTACGACGTCAAGAAATGACAAAGCCTTCCTTCCAAAACACAACACCCACCACCGCCACCCCCCGCCCCTCACACACACACACACACACACACACCAACACAGTCCCTTGACAATTCCTTCCCAGCAGGCTCCACTCAGCCTTTATTCATTTTTTATATATCACCTCCTGAGAGTCTATTGCTCGGCACGCAGCAATCGCTGCACTTAACCCATTATGCTAGGTAACGCTCCCCAGAACGGTCGCTCCCTCCCCGGGATAAATTATTAACTTCCTCCACATCCTGCCATTTATCACTGAGTCCCATCGAGCAGAACAGGAGAACCATTGCTCATATCCATGGCAACAAGGGCCCATTTGTGCAGCAGTTGGATGCTGCTGATGATGAGGGGAGAGATGAGGAAGAAAGAAGACAAGTAATACCTGCTTTTATCCTATTGTTAGCATCACGATCTTCTCTTTGCACTTGTTTTTCTCTTCCTCCTCTTCTGCTATTGCTATTACAACCTCTATGTGCCACCCCTTGCCTCGTCCTTGCTTGCTCGTCTCGCCTTCCCCATGCCACCCAGCCCTCTCCTCAAGTCTGAAATGGCAGCAGTATGGGTAATTAGATCAGAGCTTTTCTCTTGTCTCCATGGAGATGAATCATACAGTCAGGGTGACAGTCTGAGCTTTAGCACTACGCTGTAACCTAATCAGAACGTTTGAACCCCAGCCAGAGCGCCAACATAACCTAATAATACCAACATGAACCTGCAGTGACCTGCATCCCTGCGCACAGCACTGCACACAGACAGGGGTGACGAGCAGGTCTGGTTAAACACACCAGGTCACATCCCAGGATATGCTTGTGTGTCTCAGTGTGTGTGTGTGTGTGTGTGTGTGTGCATGAGTGAATGTCTGAGCTTCAGAGGAGAGAGGCCTCACAGGTGTCCTAATTCATGAGCAATCGCAGCTCATGAATAATTAAACACAAAATGCAAATGTGCTCCTTTGATCATTTACATTCATGTCTAACAGCATTAATTAATCAAACAAACCTTTTCTTTATCCCCCATGGAATAGCAAAGAAAAAACACCAGCAGTCAGAGCGCACAAACACACACATGAGAACACACACACACACACACACACACACACACACACACACACACACACACACACACACACACACACACACACGCACACACACAGCAAACAAGTTTACTAATCACACCATTTAGCCACATCTGAAGAAACAAAATTCTGGTATGCTGAGCAAGTTAGCATGACTCAACCTTGGACCAAGCTGATGGTGAAGGTGACTTAGTATCTCTTCATGTGAGATTACTCTAATCTCCTCTAGTAGCTACACCCACTGTATGCTAATGCAGTTTGCACAAAAACACAGAGCGTTGTAAGTATTAAGCTCCGTGGTGAGCGATGACCAGGTGTGTGTCTGTGATAGTAAGAGAACGCTGTGTTGTTGTTTTCCGTCTCACCAGCAGATACAGGTCATGCTGTACCGTCTGCTGCTACATACAGACAAGCACACATAGACGCAGTCAGGCTAACTCATACAGCATGATGCACAATGCAAAGAGAGTTCGGCCATGATTCTGCTGTTAGAGTGTGAGACAGATGGTTTAATGGCTCTGATGGATAACACAACCGCACAAGGAAACACAAATACACACAGGCTGGTCAGGATTTCACAGGCTTTTTGATATGCTCACTCTGAGAGATAGACCTTATAAACAGCCACTCTTCAGCTGACCTCTTGTTTATAGCAACAGTATCATACACAGAGGGAAAGCTCATAAAGAATGAAACAGATCTGCCTCCCTCTTCCTCCCTATCTGTCCAGATCTCTCTCTCGTTTTTTTCTCATTTAGCGGTCTCCTCCTTCACTTAACCTGCCACCTCACCAACCCAACTCCTCTCTTTCCCTGAATAAGTCTGTTTGTATGCAGCACACACTTGTAGGGGCCTTGCACAAACACAGACTCCGATACATACACAGCCAAACTCCTGTGACTCCCTGCCAGCTCCACTCCCCTCCTGTCACACCCTTCTGTCATCAATTTCTCCTCAGTAACAGAGAGAGGCACGTCTGACTTATGGAGGATATCAATATCTCAGACATAAAGGGGGGAGGAGGGAGGGGCGCACACCTCGGGCTTCTTTCAGGACACATCGTAAAGTTAAATGATAGTTGAAGGGGACCAGAGACGGAGGGGAAGGCAGGGAGAGAGAGACAGAGGAAGGAAAAGTCAGAGCCGGCTGTTGTTAACGTAATGGCAGTTGGCCGTAAATAACCAAGATACAGATCTACAGCATGTGTGTGACGTTTGTGGGTGAGGTATGTCTTTGTGTCTGTGGACGTAGCATTAACAAGGTTAAAAAGGACTGAATGGCTGACTGAGACATCACCTGCTGTATACAGTACGTGTGCATTTGACAATTTAATGCGAGAGCGGGGTCGACAATGTGTTTCATCCAGTGGCTGATCCCATCAGGGGATTTATGTTAACTGCCAGTGGCCGAAGTGTCTAACGCTGTGCTGTAAATAGCTGTCCATCTCCACTGACATTGCCAAACTGTCCATAAACCTGTCACCTACGACAGTTGCAGTCACACAGAACAGGACAGACCAGGCAGCCATTAAACTATCAGTTTACACTAAAAAGGGAGGCGCGTGTGTGTTAATGTGTATGCTGAAGGTTGGAGGGGTTGTGGGGGGGTTCTGGTGCAGGTATTTGTGTGTCTACTCGAGTGCAGGAGGAGAGCGGTGCGAGGGCAGGGCGCTGTGTCTGTAAATATTCATGAGACCGTTAAAGGGTACAGGTTGACACCAGTTGAGATTCTCTGCGGTTATTGTAAACAGATATATTGCACAATGGTTAGGCCTTTGACACACACACACACACACACACACACACACACACACACACACACACACACACACACACACACACACACACACACACACTCAGCTGTACAGACACAGTTGTTGACACACACATACACAGAGAGGTGCTTCAGAATGAGGTCAAGGAGTCAGTGTTGAACTGAGGAGAGGATCAATAGAGCTGTGAGTGTTTGTGCACCTCTTGCCTCCCTCCCACATTTTCTATGCCTTTTTGAAATCTCTCCATCCATCCCTTTCTCCCTCGTGTTCCTCATAAAGAAAACCACCACGACTAGCACACAAACAGCAGAGCAGCAGCCATTACAATATAGGTACAGTATCTGTTAAAGTCTGTAAACTCCCACAAATTTACAGAAATGCAGGCACTTGAACATGCGGGCACATCAAAACCAAAAAGGGCAGGTGCTGAGCCGAAAGTGAGCAAATCACAAAATAAACAGCTCACACACTACAGGGCTCCAATGTCCACTTACATAATAATAAGTAATAATGTGCGAGCTGTTTGTTTATTTCGTGACTTGTCGGCTATATGCCATCTCTGCTGTGTGGTATATCTGTAAGCACTGCATGAGCGTGTCTGGATGTGTCCCAGAGGCTGTGTTCATTCTACTGTGGGAGATCTATGACTGGTGACTCTCACTCACTGGCACCCCACTAGCACTAGCCCGGATGTGATAGGCAGATGAAAAGAGAACAAGGCAGTGACAGAACGACAAGCAGAGGAGAGGCAGAGAGAACATGTAAAGGACAAAATGCTTTCTTCCCTGGTTGGGAGCATCTCATTTTTTCTCATTAGGGGAACTCATCTGAGCTCAGAAGATAAAAGGAGGACTGATAGCCGGTATTTTTTCTCTCACACCATCTCTCCTCTCCCTCTTTTCTCCCACTGTGCACATGCCACCTAATTAATTACACCCTACCATCGCTTTGCTACAACAACCACTGCCGGCTAATTAACAGCACGCCTCAATCATGACCCCACTTCAAGGGTTCTGGATGTGTTTGTGTGAGTTAGAGGGATGGAGGAGGAGGAGGAGGAGGAGGAGGGAAAGTATATGTGTGATATGCAGTGGAGAGAAAGAAAAAAACAGCAGGAGAGAGAAAGGGAGAGGAAGGGGTGGGACAGACAGGCTGAAGAAGGCAAATGGATGAAATGTAACTATCAAGAAGTGAAAATCAGAGCATCAGAAGTGAAAAAAAAGGGGGAATACAGACACGAATGCTTTGATGTGACAGACAGATGCTCAGGAGATGAGAGGAGAGACAGGGCCAGGAGATAGATGGGAATACTACTCTCCACACCCAGCTGGACTCTATCAGCCAGGCTGGAGCCAGAGAGGCTGGTGGGGAGTCCCAGCTATGGGGTGTTTCACCCCGGACACGTCACTCCCAATCCCCCGTGAGTCTGCCTGAGCCTGGCCAGACCTCAGTGCTGCTGTAGCCTGCCGCGCCAGGCTCCATGGTTCCTACTGCCCCAAATACACTCATACTGATCGTATCAGAGAGAAAACAGGAGAGAGGCAGGAACTACGAAAACACACATAGGCTGCACAAGCTGAAAACCACGTACACCACATGTAACCTCATGGTTGAATTGAGAGAGAGAAATGAAGAGCAAGAGAGGCAAAGAGGGAGGGGGACTATAATTTGTTTAGTGTGTGTGATTGCATTAGCGTTAGGGTCATAATATTCTTCACCCACATCACACATACACACACACAGAACTGAAGCCCAGTGGGGCAATCATAACATTAATAGTGCTTGACTGGGACTAGACAGACATATACTCACAGAGACACTCAAACACACACACGTGTTTCCTGTGTATCTGCTCAATAGTTCATGTGGAGAACAAGGACAGAAGGGTGGGGAATAAGAAGATGAGATGAAAAAGAGAAAAGGGGGATTCTCTCTAGATCCTAACCAATAATCACCTAAAAATCAATCACATGAGTACTTAATTAATATTGTTAAGACATTAAGAAGAACCAGGTAACTAATTACTACAGCAAAAGTATGCATAAATGAAAAGTGAATTTGAATTAACATTTTGTGCATCTAATTTTGACAACCCAAAAAAAAAAAAAAAGGTTTTTGCTGCCCTTGGCACAAAAGACAAAATCCTCATATTTCATCTTGCAAAATAAAAAGATCTGTATAATTACTTTGCTTTGGGTGACCGTTGGTACCAGGAAGGAGCAAAATAAGGTCAAGGAAGCTAAAAGAAGTAATATTAAGAAATATTTCTGTCAGGTAATTGGAATTTTTTTATGCATTTAGTGACTGATCACATGGGGGATTTTATATAGCTTCAAAAGACGCGATTGGATGGGATAAGTCAATATACACCACTGCTTTAAAGATATAATATTTGCACACCAAGGTAGTTTAGGGAAAATGTTGATAAGAACAGAAAAGGGCTGATTATCACACAGTGTTATTAACATTTTGTTCTGTTCCACCACCAGAAAATGGTGTTGACGTAACGATAAATTTCTATAACCCCTTAAATATCTACTATAACCAGTTTTTCAAATATCTGTTGGACAGGGGTTCAGTTTTCCTTTTTCCAAATGCCATAATATAACCATGATAAGAAAAAAATTACATCTATAAGCTGTCACTGGAATACCATGAATGGAAATTATAGGGAAAAAATCAGACAACAGAGAGACGAAACAAAGAGTGAGAGTGAAACAGAATGTACTCGTAATGGGCCAACAGCGGAGTAGAGAGGCCATGTTCGCTGTCAGCCATTAACATGGGCAGGACTAAATTATTCACTGCACTCTGTCACCTTACACAAGCCTGGGCTAACTCAGACTAAAGAGGGCTGTGTGTGCGCATGTGTACGTCACTGTGTGTGTGTGTGTGTGTGTGTGTGTGTGTGTGTGTGTGTGTGTGTGTGTGTGAGTGTGCATGTGAATGAACAGTGGCTTGTCAGAGGAGGCACAGAAGGATTCCTTTAAAGAAGGGGCTCAGTATTGCCATCCTGTGGCTCGAGCAAGTAAGATACTGTGTACAAACCCTTATTAGGAGCCACGCACGCAGACACACACTCACACACACACAAGAATATGGGCTTAAATGAGTCCGAAAAAAATGCACGCAAATACGATACAGGCTTTAACCTTTAGATGCCCTTTGAGTGTAATGTGCACAACAAGCACACACATAAACATAAACATACAAGGACATAACACGGTGCGCAAACACAAAAAGACAAGGAGGAACAGAGAACTGTTTTGTGTAGAGGAAGCTGATTTCCATGCAGCCTGCTGGTTTACTATGGAACAGGAGAGGCTGGTTAGCAGGAGCAGCTGGGCAAACAATACAACCTCACCTGGAGTCATTTACATGGATTGTGTGTGTGTGTGTGTGTGTGTGTGTGTGTGAGAGAGAGAGAGAGAGAGAGAGAGAGAGAGAGAGAGAGAGAGAGAGTGTGTGTGTGTGTCTGTGCCTGTGTGTGTGTGTGTGGTTGTTGAGAGGGGTGTCTCCTGTTGCTGCTCTTCTTCATCGTGTTCCTGAATGTGCCATTGGCAAGGAAACCAGAGAGAGAGAGAGAGAGAGAGAGAGAGAGAGAGAGAGGGAGAGGGAGAGACATGAGAGATAAGTCAAGGAGCATGGTTTTGGGTAACAGCAAGACCAAATGGGGAAGAAAAGGCAGAGAAATGAGAGAGGAAGAATAAAAGCAGAGGACCCTGGAAGAGAGTGTGGGTGGGTGGGGGAATGGTTGGAGGGAGATGGAGGAGGGAGTTAACAGAGAGGAGGCAAAGAGCATGTGACAGTGCGACCCATGCCTCCCACTGACAAGCTTTATTACAGTCCCACCTGCAGTGAGACAGCAAAAAGCACTTAGCCTCAGCCAAGTCGCCTGATAGTGGAGGACAGTTTGGGAGGGAGGGAAGGAGAGGGAGATCGAAGAGCAGGAAGAAAGAAGGGAGAGAGGGCGGAGGTGGAGACAGGGAGGCTGGGTGGGAGGGAGGGATGATTGAAGTCACAGGGTTGCAGAAACGGAGGGAAAGAAAAGGAGATAAGAAGAAGGAAAAGAGAGGGTGAAATACATGAATATAAGGAAAAAACAAAAGGAATGAATGAATCAAATACTGCTCAGTTGTTCAGCTAACAGCATTGATAAAACATTACCATCATCATTCAAACATTTCCCACTGTATAAAACATCCTCACTTTCACTTCACCCAAATATGAATTGATCTCAACTCTATGGTTCTTTTGAGGCTGTTTGTTGTGGTGTTGTATTGCAGTGTAAGATTTTCTTATTTGTGCCCATGTGCTGTCAATAAAGAGAGACAGATACAAATGCACACACAACACAGCCTGCTGCCAGCTGTGCGAGTGTGCAGGCAGTCGGGCTTAATCCTGCTCGAACACCTGTTTCCTGGTGAAACTGAGGTCAGAGGTCAGAGTCTGGAGGTCTCTCAGTAAGTGGTCATCTTTTTCAGGGCTACCACTCAAAGTGTCTGTAAGCTGACCTCACTGCTCTACACTGAGCCTTAACCTCACATCGGGGGGGGCCTCACCAAGGCCTAAATATAACTTCTCCCTAAACCAAAGGAGTTGAGGTTTACATATATGCTGTATGATGCAGCCAAATATTCAGCCTTAATAACACAACGCTCAGATGCTTTTTGCAGTCATCATTTAGTGCAACTCATGCAGTCCCTGAGAAGGAAATAATTAAGGGGATGAAATGAAGAGAGGTTTATTACTTCCTGAACAGCGACAGCTCACATCTATTAGCACCCCAGCCCACTGATGTATCTGCTGATGAGCTAAGGCCAAGTAATGACGTGCTCTGCTGGCTGTGAATCTATAGGTCTCTCCCTAAGTCTACTCTTTCTGGCTCCCAGGCTCTGGATGGAAAACCACAGTCACTAAATCAAACCCATCCGGAGGGAAGACGAGAGAGTGAGACAGTGAGTGAGGGGGAGAGAGGAGGTTAACAGCCTGTTTCTCAGCCTTTCGGAGAGAGGAATGTGTTGGAGAGGGTACAAATCAACCAAAAGTGACTGCACAATAAGGTCAGTGTGATCAGAGGAGAATCCTGACTCAAACGCAAGACACACACAAACACGCATACACAAAAACAAACACATTAAGCGCACACATGCAAACACAGTGAGTGATTGAGTCGGGGCATAACCCCGTGCCCACCCTGTGAGTGGCTAATAACCGTGGCTCAGTGCCAAACCCACTGTCTCCTGACTAATTCCCCCCATGCCTGCCAGGACTGGCGCCATACTGCAGAACAGAGCTCTGTTTCTCAAAATCCTGTGATCATTACATTATTGAATCACTCGAATAGATGGATGAAAAAACAGCCACACAGGCCATCCTGCTCACTTAACCCCCCGAAGAAAAGATATAATGGAACAGACAATGGAAACAGCGTGAATTAATATTTGTTTGTTGAGACTGTGTCCCCTCAACACACACACACACACATACACTTCAACGCCCACTCTGCTGGGCTGGAAAAAGAGGGCAGTGAGGTGGCGCTCTGCCAAGTGTGGTGCTGCCAAGAGACTCAGTATACCCTGGTCTCCAGTGGCATTTTAATCACACACACACACACACACACACACACACACACACACACACACACACACACACACACACACACACACTTCCATCTGCTGTGCTTCATGGGAGCCATGGCAAGCTTGTCGCTGTCATTCGAAGTTAGCCCACCCTCCTGCCATCCCTACTGAGGGGGACAAAAGAAAAGAAGAAAGGGAGTGGGGGGGGGGGGGGGGGGGGGGGGCAGGCAGTGGCATTCCTCTCCATGCCTCCTCTGTCACCCTCTGATCTCTCTCTCCAAACACATCCCCTGTCGTCTCTCCATTCAGTGTCCTTGTCAACATCCTCCCCATACCTTCCATCTACACCTCCCAGCACACTCTGCTCCTATCACCCCTCAGCTCTACTCTTTATGTGCACCGCTACTCTCTTCCCTCCACCTGCTACTCTGTTCTCTGGACATGCGGTACAAAGATGGGCAACTGTAACCACCCTCTCATGGGCAGGCTGTCATTTAACGTGTGTGTGTTCAATGTATGTGCTCTTGCAGCATGGCTGTCTGTGGGCTGAACCTGACTGCTGCGTCCTCCATGCAAGACACTTAATGTGAAACGTTAACCACAACGGCGAAAGCAACAGTTCAGACATTGATCCTTCTCCCAAGCAAATGTGGGTTGCCAGATATTGAGAATTGCCCCCCTCTGTGCCCCAACCAGTACCCACACCCTATCTTCAATGGTGCTCCATGCTCCCACAGTGGGTGATAGTAATTGTATTGAACTGGCCAGCAGCCAAGCACACAAGACTGCCAAGTCTGGCAAGTCCAGCTGTGCAGCTGCAATCAAAACACACTCACAGCTTATCTCATGACAATCACATCATCAGCATGTGTAATTCCATGACACATATGTACACACAAACATAAACATGCATATTTGTACACACTTTTGCTCTGTATAACATTACTAAGGCGAGAAGATAGTGATGGAACAGTCGAGGGGAACAGTACAAATGTTGAGCACAAAGGCTAGATTCACACACGAGTAATAGCTGCTGTAATAGTGCAGACAATGAAGGACAAAGCATAGTGGTACAAATTTCCTCACCATATATTCTGGCCTTTACATTAGTCCAGCGCATCAGATACCTGTGCCGACACAAGAACAGGGAGATTCGCCTTGTTCCTCTGATACTAATAGTGCTGTATTGACTGTGTGGTTGTTTCGAGGTTGAGTGACTGCTGATTTATGTGAAGCGTTCACTGAATGTGTTCACGGGTCCACGGGCCTGAAGCACATTGTGGTCAACCAAAACATCACATCGTCCCTGCTCCAAGTCTGTTTACTACCTTGACAGGGGCGCTCGGTGGGCCACAATATGTTGGGACATTTAAAATGAGACAAAGGGATTATTTTGTCTCCACTTTTGATCAGAATATCGAATGATGGACTTTTACAATAGGACTTCTTAACTCTCTGTCTCTCACATACTGACATTCACAAATACCCACATCCAGTGTCTTTAGCACCACCATGCAGTATAAAAGCACTCTCTCTGTATACTACTGGTCAAAGAAAACATTTAAATTACAGCTGTGAACATTAATCCATTAAATTTTCACATGTGCACAATTAATACCCAGTAGAGACAAGACTGCAGCAATGTGTAGCATCAACTGTCTCGCATCATCAGCCTCTCGCTTTCATCTAGCTGTTGCATAGGGGCCTGTGTAATGACTGAGACCCAGCAGTCTTAAATGTTTAAGCCTTGATGCCACAAATTAGCAATTAGGGCTGCTAAGCCACTGCTGCACCCTTGGTTCTCTTGCAACAGAACAGACAAGACACGAAGAGACAATGTCCCGGGACATAACATAAGATCATGTCTGATTGTGCAGCACTCTACTCTATTCTGTGTGAACACTGCAAGCATGTCTTGTGTCACGTTTCCAGCCCGAGCGAAGGAAATGGGCCGTGTCATATCAGTGATCGCCACAGCATAACACGCGTGATGGAGAGTACTTAAATAACTCATGAAAACGCTGTTCTCAACCCACACTAGACCACTGGGAGGAACGTTCACTCTTCGGCATGTACGTGTGTGTGTGTGTGTGTGTGTGTGTGTGTGTTTGTGAATGTGCGGTGCGCCCCTTGTCACGACTGTTTAACCAAGTGTCTTCAAGTGTGTTGTGGTTGAGCTGGTGTGCCTGTGTGTGTGTGTGTGTGTGTGTGTGTGTGTGTGTGTGTGTGTGTGTTTGTGGGTTCAGCTGGAAAGAAAGCTTGAGAGATGAGTTTCTGTAAACGACGTGGGGGCCCTCACGGCTAAACAGAAATAGCCTTAGAGAAAAGACAGAGAAAGAGGCCTGAGCAGGAGGGAACTGTGAGCAAGAGAGAAAGAGAGAGCAGGAGGAGAGAAAGTGGGGAGAAAAGGAGGGTGGAGAGTTAAGAAAATTAGATTTTCAAAACTCCTGTGTTTATAAGCGTACATATCTGCGTTAAAAAAGAGGGGAAAACAGGGAATAGACACCCTGTGAAAAGGCAGTCCAGCCACACTGATTAGAGGAGACAGCAGCACTTTCCACATAAATGCACTGAGCTCCAAAACCCACTGTAGTGATGGCCTCCCTCAGGGCATGCTCACACACATACACACGCACATGTCACGTATTTTTTGTGTCCGTGCCTGCCTCATCATGACATATTCGACCTCATCTCTCAGTCTCACTTCATCACTACCATCCTCTCTTTCGCAA
Organism: Chaetodon trifasciatus; assembly: GCA_037975065.1. Classification (NCBI taxonomy): domain Eukaryota; kingdom Metazoa; phylum Chordata; class Actinopteri; order Chaetodontiformes; family Chaetodontidae; genus Chaetodon; species Chaetodon trifasciatus. The sequence goes on from JBBMOE010000001.1 coordinate 16,148,479, forward strand.
GAATCCCAACAACTTGCTTATTCATCTATCTGGCTGAACACTGTACTGTAGATGAAGAAGTGAAATGACCACAAAAGCCATTGCTCAGATTAACAACAGACATCTCTTGGCATGTAGACATATGCATTTGTGTGTCAACACTGTCAAATGTCAGCGTAGGACTGTTTGAGAGTCATTGTGCATACGTTCTGTGGGCAGGTTGGGTTTGCTGGTTTGCATTGTTCATGTTTAAACGCCGTTGCTATTAAACAATGCATTCAAAGGACGTGAAGAGACCAGGTCCCCTGCACATTTGCAAAACAAACTGCAGGGAAATCATGATTATCGCCACTGATCTCGCACAGCAGCATGTGTAGAACGGCTGTTGTAATGCCCAGAGATGGAAAACAAAAAGTTAATCTAGTTTAGGTGAGAGGGCGACAGCTATTGGAGGCATATATAGATAAAATACAATGGTAATGGAGGTGTGTAGTTGATGGGTTGCATCAGGATGAGCTGCTAGAAGACATGACAGCACTTGCCAAAAAAAAAAAAGAAGAACTCGAAAGAATTTTTTTGTCATTCTTCAATTTGAGTGTCAGAGCTACCTCAGACCTCATCTGATTCACTGCAGCGGCCTCACTACTTCCTGTGTTGCCACACAGCAAGGTCAGGAGGACACCTCAAACAGGAAAAGGAGGCACAGGTAATAAGCCTGCTAAGTGAACAGATACATATTCAGAGGGTTTGTCTTATTCCTAGTGGTTGAATGATTGCGGGTAAACCAAAGCATTTGCTACTGTATGTTCAGTTGTGGCCACACTGAGTGATGAGACCAAGAAATGCAACATGAAACCTGACAAATGCACCTGATAATGCTGCTAGTGACTTGAGAACAGCACCAGGGGTATTTCATTGCAATGGTGTGTATTAACATCTATGAAAGATCACACTGGTGTGAAGTGACTGGATTCTCTAGTCACATCCTTCCTATAAACAGGACTTTTACATGAACCATGCAGCATTATTTTAAGCCACTGCGGCTGCTTGAAACAGATGTAAAAAGGATGAAAAGAGTGCAGAGAGTAAAAAAAATAAGATGCAATACAATGCTTTAACAGAGCAACAGCATAGACTGTGATCTGGCCTTTGAGAGGGCCATACTCACTGGAAAGTGGGCGTTCAGCTCGGTCAGCTTTCTCCGGCTCCAAGGTCACAGGGTGAGAAGGAGTGTGGTCACCTGAAGGTTGCGAAGGCCTCTCCTCCTCCTCCTTACTGGCTGCAGCTGCACTCTCAATCACAGTACACGCCTGAAAGATACGAAGACATAATTAAGATACAAGAAACAAAGGAGGAACATTTGCACTATGATCTTTTCTGTCTTTTTCATAAGATACAATTAAGACTGAATCAACGAGTGCCTTTAATATAAGTCCTATACATTAATTATAGCAACTCAAGATTGTGCTAAACACATTTATAAAGAGGTGCCTGAAAATGTAAGAGGACACAAACATCTCACCATTATTGGGGCAACAACAACAATATTGATGTATTGATACGTACAATAAAAAGACACCAATGGTGCAAATATAGCAATTAACTGATGTAGCCCATCACAGGTGCAACCATTTTTAGCTGCTGTCACAACACTCACATTTCTGCTATAAAAAGACAACAACAACTAAAGGGGATGCTGTGCTGGGTGAAGAAGTGTCCCTTCCCAGAAGTGACAGAGCTGCAAAACAGACAGACAGACAGAGTCAAAGATGGAGAGAGACAGAGCGAGAGAAAGAGTTTTCCTGACAGCCCAAGTCTGTTTGGATGTGCTCTACTCTGCTCCCCTCCACAGCTGAAAGAGGAAAGAGGGATGAGCCTTCAGGAGAGAGACAAGCTGACCATGAAAAGCAGAGGGAGAAGCAGAGGGTGGCTGTCAGCGAGGAGAGAGAGAAGTGGGGGAGAGTTTAAAAAGAGGCTGTGATGGCTCCCACCATTGATGAGTAGCAGAGAGACAGGCAGGGGAGGTGCAGCGCATCTTAAGACAAAAAGGCACCCTGAGCTTATGAAATATACATAGCTCTCAGCTGGAGACAGAGACACAGAACGACAGAGCAGAGGAGGGCCCTGAAGACTGACGAGACTTCACTACCCCTTCTAAACACACACTGCTAAAAATAAAACACACAGACACATTCCTAATGACTTCTCATGAGGAGCCAGTGGGTAAGTAGTTAGTGCATTTTTTTTTCCAGTCTACACATATCAGTGTGTGCTTACATTCACACACACACACACACACGCAGGTGTTTGTGAGCATCAAGTTGCATGAATGCTTCCTCCTACAGTTACAGACTGAGTGGGCAAACCACAAAAGTAGCTATTATGACACAAAAACCGACAAGTGTTTTGGCTGTTGGCCCATATGTAAATCCACCTGCTGGTCTTTTTTTGTTGTTGTTGTTGGAAGTTTGGTTCAACTGCCTCTCTCAGACCTGCCCACCTGCCCTCTCTTCAAGCCCAGACAGCTGCCTCCACCACGCCAGCAGTTAAAAACCATTTAAACAGACCTCACTTAACAATAAACTCACCCTTTGTTCACTAACGATCCACCTCTCCCACACACTCTCTGTAATGGCTATGCCACTGAAGTATTGGGATTCTCATGCAAGTGTGTTTGTGTGTGTTACCACAGACCGGGTGTATTAACTTATTTGCTTTGTCAAGTTTCCTTATTTATCTCGTCCTCCCCATCAGACAGGTGAGGTGTGCCTCCCCAGTCTATATCCCTGCACATCAGGAGTCAGCTAAAAAAAAAAGTGCAGGTAAATAGTCATGTCTGAGCCTGGGGATTACCTCAACACCAGGAAACATACACAACAAACATGCCTACAGGTTTCCTAATCTTTTCTGTCTCCTGTTCTCTAGTTCAGCCTCTTTTCTTTTTCTTCCTCTTTCTCGCTTTATTATTTTTTAGTAAAAATGCACATACGAGGGGCTTCTTTTATGAATTCCCCACACTTGATCTTAAACTGCGAAAGTATAAAGGAGGATATAGACAGGAAAGTAAGCACCTGAACTGCCCTGTCATGTCAGGGCCATGAGCCTTTGTAATTACTGAGATACTGCTGTTTCTGTTGTCCACCAAAACAGATGGTGCAGAGTAACACTCAACACACCGGCCTTAAAGAACAAGCTTGGCTGCCAAGATTTGATGGTACACATTTAGCTGTTGCCATTATTGCTCTCAAATGACTCATTTACACCTTTACAATTTGGGAGGGGCATGTTAACTCACAGTATGCCATGTTACATAACAGAATGTTATTATGGGCACAACCATTAGATGGTTCTGAGCTTAACAAGCAGCTCTGTCAGGCTGTACTGGAACACATCAGTGCTTTGAGCTAAATGCTAACATCAGCATGTGTGATGTTTAGGAAGTAATGTTTGCCACGTTCACTCTCAGTTTAGTATGTTATCATGCTGACATTTGCTACTTAGCATTAAACACAGAGTACAGCTGAAGCTGATGGTAATGGAATTAGTTTTGCAGGTATTTGGTTATAGTTAATGTATTGGACAGATTCAACTTTTTACCTGATGATGGTGCTAGATGTAAAACCGAGGGATCACAGAAGTTACTACAATTCCTCCCATGGGGAACATGAATGTCTGCACCAAACATCTCGGCAATCCAACCAAGAGCTGTTGACGACTCAAAACGACTACTGTCAACCTCATGGTGGCACTAGAAGCAAAGTCCAAGAATCACCAAAGTCTGTGAGATTTATCATCTGGAAACCATGAATTCATGTGCAAACTTTCATGACAATCCATTTAATTGTTATAGAGATATTTGCCCAACCAGCCAAACAATGCTGACGATGCTGTCAACCAATGCAGGTTAAATAAAACTACAATAAAGCTATATTACTGCTTTTAAATTAAAGAACTGTGTCTGAGTTAACATGCACATTCCTGTTGATATATGCCCTCTGAATAGAGCAGGAATAGACCAGGGACATGTAAGATACAGCGTAGGAGTCAGGAGGTGAAATGAGAAAGATCTAGAGAGGAAACACTAATTGAGGTTAATTCCACAGTTCAGCATTATCTCCTCTAATCGGTAAGGAGGAAGTTGGTAATGGATGATGTTGCAGGACATGGAGAGAGCCTGCCAGCAGAAATCACACAGCAGTGTTGAGTACTGTGTGCCCTCAAAGGATCACAAGACATTAGCAGCCGAGTGCAGATCTTGATATGAAGCTGCAGATAAACAGAGAGGGCCTTTAGGCGGGCATGGGGAAATGTGTGAGCACTTCTGTACTGTGTATGAGTGTCTCAGAGAGAGAGACTTGTCAATCAAGACAGTCACAACCTCTCTAGTCATTTGCTTGTCCCACATCTCACCTGTCAACCTCTGGAAGCAGTGCTGACACTGTCTTGCACACAAGCACCCTGCTCTGGACTCAAAATCACTTAGTAGTGACACACAGGGAGTGATGGGCTGCTACATATACACATCACCCAAAAACACACACAAACACACACACACACACACACACACACACACACACACACACACACACACACACACACACACACACACCTCTAATAATAACTCTTCTCCTTGTCTGCCTCTTTCACACACACACTCACTGCGACCTAACCCCGGCCTCTCCAGGGACAAACTCTTTCATCACGACTGTTTCTGTCGATACTTGAGCCCTGCACAACATCTGCAGTTCAACACCTACACATTCATTAAGGAGGAGGACGGAGTCAAAAGCGAAAGGATACATCAATAAGCAGAGGAGGTGGGCGTACATGTGTGTGTGTGTGTCACCAGGGGGCAAGCCCATCCATAAACACTGCTGGCAGTCTAGACAGGAAATACACTTGAGGATGTCGATAAGTTAGTCAGCGGGGGTGAGGATAGATCAATAGGAACACAGGATGATGTCAGTGGCTGCAGATGAGATCACCCGATGCGACCAAGGATTTATATATGAGAGGTTTTGATGTTAAATTCATTGTGTTATCACAGAGTGTTACATAATCTCTATAAACAGATATCTGCAATATCTGAAAGCAGAAACTGGAGGCAAGGGACAAGATTCTGGTATTGGCGGTGTTCCGGTTTCCATTTGTAGTCCAAGCAGTATTGACAAATGATGTTTGAGTGGGCATTGGTTGCACACAAGTAAACAGTCTGTGTGGAGAGCAAAAGAAGTGGAACGTATTGACCAAAATGCAATATCGGACTCCACTATTGTCTTACAACGATATGCTTTTTATTATCACTTTTTTTAATGTATCTGCATTCATAAGCAGTTATATAGGTTTATAGAGATTGGTTATAATGTCGTCTGGATCTAAAACAAGCTGCTAAACTACACGGACTGTAAACAATGACCAGAACAAGGAAGAGGAAGTCTTATCCCAGATATCCATTGTCTGGATATCTGCTGACTACGCCGGAAGCCCTGAAACATTAGCCGTTGCCCCCAGAGGCTAAATTATCACCAGAAGACAGTTCAGAGAGTGTTGCATGCAATCTATTTTACGGGAACAAGGGAGGGAGTAAATCATGAAATGATCATTTCATTATCTATGATCATTCCATCAAATGATCATTTCATGATTTAGCCCTTGAAATAAACAGTTAGAGAGTCAACTAAGGCTGAGAACAGACGTTCCAAAGACCTCCAAGAAATCATGCAATGATCCCTCCATGTCTTCTGGTGCCACTTTCAGTCATTGTCCTCTCGTCACTACACCAGCATACCAGTCGAATCACTATTGTGTTACATGGTTTCATGTTAGACAGTTCCAAAGCACAGGTTTATTCATGTGAAAATGCTACAGATTACAACTTCAACATTATTGGGAATAAAAAACCTCCAGAAGCATATAGTGATTCTCCCTTGAGATTCAAGAAAATGAAGGAGATGAAGCCGATTTACCCACAGGATGTGACTGCCCTATATCACGTTGCCTTTCTTGCCATGTCGTTGAGTGTGAGTGTCTGTGTGTGTGTGTGTGTGTGTGTGTGTACACTCGAGCCGATGTGTGTTTGCGTGTGGTCTCAGCTCAACTGACATTTCCTCAAACGTGGCTGACATTTCCAGGGGATTTGAGGATTTGATCCCTTCTGTGTTTGAAGAGTTGTGTGCTGCCCTCCTCAAAACACTGAGGAAAGCGCGGCAGCAGAGCCGGCAGCGTGCCCTGCCTTGAGGGCCTCACTCTACACCATTTGGTGCAGACCGTTCTCACTCACCCGAAGTGTGATCAGTAGAAGGCCTGCACTATACATTGCCTGCCTTTTAGAGATGACTGGTTCATTGCTTGGTCTTTTACTTAGTCTTGCTGTTTTCCCCTGAGCTGTGGAGTGTTTCTGCTTTTCTCAACTGAGGCAGAAAAGCTATCACCAAAAGATATGAGAGAAGAAAGTACAGTAGATGGAAATGGTGTGGGAGGGAGCGAGAAGGAGAGAAAGGAAGAAAGTGTGAGGGAGAGGGAGAGAGAGAGATCTGTTTCTCCTGCTACAGGCTGGTTAGTGGAGCGAACTGACACAGACTGACATCTCTCTTCCACGGAGACCGAGTTAAAAAGAGCCTTGCTACTCTTTGTCCATTACTCTCTATCTCTATCTCTCCCTCTCTCTCTCTCTCTC
>JBBMOE010000001.1:16155526-16170460 GCA_037975065.1 Chaetodon trifasciatus
CACACACACACACACACACACACACACACACACACACACACACACACACACACAGCTGGTGACAACGACTGCAGGGCTGCATCTCTCTCCCAAGTCTGTTGGAAACTCTAACAGGAAGAGGCTAAGTGCTATCGATTGGCTTCTTCCTGCTTGGCCCGGTTGTCAGAGTAAAAACAAGCTGACCATTTGACCGTCTGCAGCACTAACTATGTACACGTATACACACTCACACACACACACACACACACACACACACAGACGCACACACAAACGACCCTTACCTTCCAGGTCCTCTAGGATTTGAAGATATGCATGAGACAGTCTAGTATCAAGTCCCTTCATATTAGTGATTGAAGATTAGAGGTGATAAAAAGTAGAAAATCCTAAAATTATTCAAACTAAATTTCAATGTAATTAGCAGTAGTCGCGGTAGTAGAACTAATGGTAGTAATTAGCCTTGTTGGTCAACCTAAAGGATTAAGCAGGGGGAGAAAATGAATGAGTGAATAAATCACTTAATTTTGCCTTTCGTTTAGTCACAGACATGAACTGACAACATCTATGTCTCTTATGCATTTCATGTTTCCACACTGTTGCTGAAAAATGATGTGTTGTGCGTACATAATGTACATATGCATGTACCAAGAAAAGCTACATTGGAGACCGACACGGGTCACTATAAAACACTCCTCTGGGCAGCACTGTGACATTATGAACAGAAATCTTTGCTGCACTCGGCTCTCTTCAATGGCATTTAGATAGGAGGCAGAGGAAAGATGGAGGGGTACAAATCAGGAGGAGGGAAGTAGATGGGCAGATAAGCAGAATGATGGAGACAGAGAGGCTGCTCATTGTGGTTTAGCAAATCAAAGGGAGGGATGGAGGAAGGAAACAGTGGCGTGTGTGTTTGTGTAAAATGCCTTATTCAACAGACATGAACACACACCTTGATGTGACAGAGGCAAACAGATTTCTCTGAGCCTCTAAAACAGACACAAAAAAATATTTCACCACCTATTTTGACATCACTTGATGAGCTGTGGCACAGTATGAATAGTGCAGACCACCGTTCCTTTTATTATCGTTGCAGACAACTGTTTTTGTGAGCATGAGAGACTAGAGACAACTGCCACAGTCTTCACTTTTTAACCTGGAAAGGGCCTCACAAAGATAAAACATTTTCTACCCAAGACTAAACATATAACAAAGGCTTATTAGATAATATATGATGATAATAATCAAGGAACACAAAGTACATAAGATAAAAAGGATAACGTAACAATGCTAACATAAGAATAATACATATATTATAATATGGAATACAAAAACAGATACACTGCAGATTATTAAAATACATTAATGCATGCATCCCTGATGGCACACTGCAAAACATAAATAAAGCAGCATGTGATCATTTGCTAATCCTGTTTGACATATACTCAATCGAAAACACTAAAAAGCCAATATATTTAATGTCTAACCTCATCAACTTCATTGATTTTTGTAAATAAATGCTTATTCTGAATTTGACTCTTTCTGCGTGTTCTACATGTGTGCATGTACACACACATACACTGCATACTGTACACGCATATTCTTTACTCATAGTTTTCTGCCAAGCTGGAGTATATAGTACTTGTAAAACTCACTGTTACTCAGTTTTATTTACCATGAGTTAGCACATTATATCAAAGGTGCGGTGTAAATACAAACATCTCCAATAATAACCATGTTTGTATCAAAATGTCATTTTTTATGTACAGTCTTTATTGCTCCATTTACTGGTAAATATGAAAGGCTAGTGTCAGCCAAAAACACTGCTGCACTCATATATCTGTTGTCAGGCCCCAGGAAAATATATACAGTAGGTAATATATACAGCAGAGCACAGCAAAACAACTCTATTCTCCTGGGAGGGGGAGACAGCGAGAACAAGATAGAGAGAGATACATAGATAGAAGGAAGGAAGGAGAGAGAGAGAGAGAGAGAGAGAGAGAGAGAGAGAGAGAGATGCACAAAGGACTGTTTTTTGCTGGGTGGGTAAAGTGTGTCCAGGGGGCAGCTGAGTGAGCACACACACAACACAAAGCCTGTCATTAGTCCCAACTTTGTGCAGACACAACAAACTGCTTGTGTGTGTGTGTGTGTGTGTGTGTGTGTGTGTGTGTGTGTGTGTGTAAGTGTGAGAGAGAGAGAGAGAGAGAGAGAGAGAATGACGATGCGTGCATGTGTGCCTCTGGGTGTGCGTAGAGGTTTAGTGCGTATGTGTGGGGATTCAGACATTGACAAAAGCCTGTGTTGTTGTGCTTGTCTTCTCTGATGTACAGCTCCTTCAGGATCACAGCCCGGTCGGTGCAGTCAATACTCACGCTGCCTGCTTGTGTGAATGTGTGTGTGAGATTAGTTGGAATGTATAGATCCCCCTATTCCCCTCCCCTTTTCTTCTCCTCCCCTCCCCTCCCTACTCTCCATCCTCTTCCTTGTATCTGCCTCTGACACCGCCACACACACCGCCTCCTGTCTACCAGCTGCCACTTTGCCACTATTCATTATTATGATTAGTGAGTGTAGGAATGTCATGTAGCTACAGCCAACTCCTCACCCACGCCCTGACCTTTCACCTCTGAACGACCCCGGATGACCCAGAGCTGCAGCAGCTGCTTTTACACTGCGCTGACAGACTCCATTAGGCCTGACACCTGCTTCTACACACACCACACTGCAGTGGCATACACACAGACACATACACGCACCCACGAAGATGCAAAGGATGGCTGCAGGAGTAAGATTCAAAAAAGTTAGTTATGCACAGGCGCACAGACACAAACACAAGGGCCTTTACACATGCTGATGCCGTGAGGCGGTCCTTTTATGAGATTACACAGTCATTACAGTGAGAAGGGTCATGAGGGGCACCTGAAGCTGAGTAGTTCCACAGTCTATCAGGAGCAAGAGTGTGCGTTTGTGTGTGTGCGTGTGTGTACGTGTGTGTGTGTAAGAACAGCAAGAGAATAAAAGAGTGTGACACGGAGTCTATGGATTGTATAAAGTAAAGTATAAGCAGACCTGGAGGAGTGCTACAGAGCCAATACTAGCGCCATTCAGTGGACACTGTGCATATGTTGCAATAAGACACTCTTTGTATGAGTGAGTGTTTGTGTGTGTGTTTGTGTGTGTGTGTGTGTGTGTGTGTGTGCCTGTGTGTGTGTGTGTGCCTGTGTGTGGGCCCCAGGCTGACTCTGACAGCTCAGTGCTAGCCATCTGCTGGCAGTCACACCAGGAGAAAGCAACCGCAGCCAAACAATGGAGAGCAATGACAGGCCAGGATTTGTGGGGAGTTTTGTATGTGTGTGTGCTTATGCATGTGTGTGTTTGTGTGTGTGTGTGCGCGCATGTATTTTGGTGTGTTGTGCGCGTTTTCCCTTCAAAGATCCAAATGAGCCCCTCTCTATGAGCATGTGCAGAGGGGCGTGGCTGTTGTTGATAGGCTGTCTCTGTTACCAGGCGATAGATTAACAAGCCCAAATGGCCATCTGAGGAGAATAGATAGCTTGGGCGAGAGTGGGCTCACTTTTCTCTTTCTGTTTGTCACATGCTGTATGCCTACTGTACGTTTGTATGTCTGTCCACCTTTTAACTCTTTTATCTTTCCTCTGCCTCTCGCACTCCCTCTCTCTTAAAGGTGGAAATACATATGAATAGACAGTCAAAGGCTAGGTGGATGTGCACTAGCGGGCTTTGGGTTTCTGCATGAAGGGCACATACAGTATACTTGCCAGCCTTTCCCTGTGTGTATATGCAAGCATCTCTCTTTCCAACATACATTCTGTTTGTCAGTCTCTTCCTATCTCTCTCTCTCTCTCTCTCTCTCTCTCTCTCTCTCTCTCTCTCTCTCTCTCTGTCTCTATCTGCAGGTAGAGTGCCATCGTGGATGCAGACAGATGGTCGGGTGTTGGGAGGAAGCTGGCTTGCCTGGATGTGACGCACCAGTCTGACAGCAAGCATTATCCAGCTGGGTAGAGGCCTACAGTGCTTCCTTGCAAGAGCATGCCAGGTGGCCAAGAAACAGGCTGCTGGTCTCCTGCAGCCACTACACACATAACCCTCTAGTCACTATTCTGCTATTTTACCACCAAACACAACACAGGGCTGTTTCCAACTAAGAAATACAAACAAGTCAAGGCCCGCAAGTCAGAAGCAGAGGAAATGAAAAGGAAATGGCCAAGTAAGGACAGAAGGCAAATGGCTGATTATGAAAGAATCAATCTCCCTGCTCTTCATTTGAAGAAGAGTGTTTGTGCCCATGTGCATGTGCCTGTTTTTGTGTGTGTTGCTTTGGCCATCCTTGCCTTTGTATGGCAGCACTTCAAAGGCAGCCTTCAGTAAGTTTCTGCTCTTCCACCTCCTGCTGCTGCTAGTTTGTGTGTATGTTTGTGAGTGTGTGCATTGTGGAGCACTGCCTCCTGTAGCTGGGGGCTACGGCTGATCACTACCGCAGCGAGGCTGGCATGCCAGGCCCACTGGCACACTTACAGGGCACACCTATTTACACAGGCCCAGACTGAATGGCAGGCATTGTCTGGGTGAGAATGCAACACTTAAGCTCCTGATTAAGGCAGAACAAAGCCCTGAGGGGCAAGAGCGATGAATGCATGGCGAGGGAGAGGGAGGGAGCCAGAGAGGGAGGGAGGAAGAGATGAAGGGAGGCAGGGAAGGGAGGCTCTGTGAAGGGGAATCTCATCTGCTGTTGCTGCAGGTATGCGAGATAGGGGGGGAAATTGAGAGAGGACAGGAAGGGAAGAAGGCAAAAAGGCAAGAGGGCATGAATTGGCAGTGATGTAAGGGACTAGAAGAGAGGGCGGTAGAGAAGCGAGAAGAACATGAGGTAGGCAGTGGGGGGAGAGACAGGTAAGGATGAAAAGGAAAAGTGGGGAGGAAAACCAAAAGGGACGCAGGGAGGAAAAGAGGAGGTGGGGGATGAGCAGAGAGGCAGGTTTCGGAGGAGATAAAAAGACAACAGAGAGGGAGCCAAGCAGAGAGGTAAAGAGAGAGAACAGAGGAGGGAGCTACTTTCGAGGCATCCTTGCTGATAAGGAGGAAGTGATGCTACACTATTACAACAAAGAGGTAAATAGACAGATAGCGCCCTCTAATGGTATTTGCACACCAGCAACGTGCTCTCCATCCTGCCCCCTCTTGCCCAGGGAGTTAACAGCAGCCAAGAGGGACGAGCCAATCACTGCCAAATTGTCAATTCAATTAAAATGATAAATACATTGGGACACTGCTATGAAGCCATGCCATTAAAAATTCAATTTTAGACTAACATGTGAAGGATGCTGCCCAGGTGAACAAAAACAACTTTTATACTGAGCAGTGCGTAACACAAGTGGAAAATTTCTTCCCACTTTAGTGTACAGTATAAAGGGAGTATACAGGGCCACATGAAGTTAAGTGTGTGAGTGTGTGTGTGAGTGTACACTTAGAGGCACCTTGGCAACATATGGGCACAAACAGAATATGTATGACAAGGGGTGAGCTACTCCCCGAGTGTGTATGTATCCTAGCAACAAGACAGGCGTAGTAGCAGCGCAGTGAGCAGCTGGCGGAACGGGGCACAGAGGCCATGATGGATTTATCACAGTGTGAGTGTGTGTGTGTGTGTGTGTGTGTGTGTGTGTGTGTGTGTGTGTGTGTTACATTTAACAGCTGGGACAGATTAAGGTGTGTCTGTGTGTTCGCACATGTGATGCATCCATGCATGTTTAATGCTTAAACACTCATTGCCGTGTCAAGGTGCCAATTGTGATGATAACAACCAACAGACGACCAGTTTCACAGTTCAGTTTCCATATATAATACATATATTGTCATTTGTCTGTCAATGATCAAAATGAGATGAAATTTTGATTCTTGGTGAAGTGCAGTGTATCACCACATCTGCTGCTCTTGAGCATATTTTAAGAGAAGACACGAGGTTTGTGCATGAGTTAGTGTTAATGTAGACAGCAGGTGTGCATTTGTGCATCTGTTTGTGTGTATATGTATAGAGAACATTTACATAAGTCTAAGGCAAACTACAATATAAACTAAACTAAGACACTGCCCTCCCTGCTTGAGAGATGTGTGTCACCAAAAGGCACAACATTCTCAAGGCCAAAAACGCCAAAAGACCTGATGCTTTAGTCTTGAGTCCTTCATCAGATGCTGCTGTATGAAGAAATGCGAAAGGGTAACTCCAGTGATTTAACATATCAAAGTCTGTTTACAGTTCTTGGGGAGCAATACTGCATATGTGAAATAATGCCTTTTGTGGGTCTAGAGGGAGCCGCGCAAAGTCTTATAAATTGCATCAAGTGATGTCACTTAGGGTTTCGGACTGAAGACTGTAAATCTGAAAAGAAAAAAATCTGGGGGTGTGGCGTGTGAGAAGTGAGTTTACCAGACCTCCACTCCTCATCTCTGCTTGAGGCTAGCAGCTTGAGGCTACATTAGCGGTTACCAGCATAATATAATGGATCCTCTGATCAAAGTGTTAGTGGTCAATTTACAGTGCAACCTGGTTTTGACAAGAAAGAAGAATACATGAAATAAAAGAATGGTAAAAAAAAAAAAAAAAAAAAAAATCAGATGATCTCTGATTCCCCTGTGTTGACTGTGATCCTCTTTTTTATGCCCATCTTGATTCAACAAAGTTAAAGAAGTGCAATGTCAAAATAATAAGAGTACTCTCAAGGTACAGTACAGTTTTCAGTTCAGCCCAATGGGACATTTGAGACAGCATCTGATTGCGGCATGCTGTCTTATCAAAACATGCTAATGCTTTTATCATCAATCTTATCATGCTCAGGCTCATCATCATGTTGAAGACCCAGTTATGGGTCTTCACATCAGAAAAGTTTAAAGAATCACTGCTTTATATTCATTTCATCACCTCTTCCTCACTCGAGGATTAGACTGGATATATGATACATGCGGTGAATGCTGGCCTACAGAAATAAGGGCTTTATCTAATCTCACACTCCATCTTATCGACAGGGATATTTGTGAATCTTGTAGTGAGTATACAGATGATTATAGACACACATCAGTTACAGTGCCAGTGATCCTCAGGCCCAGCTGTGCACCAGTAAGTGTGGAAGTTCTCCATGGTGAGAAAGGGCAGGCTTCCAAACCCCAGGCCAGTCGGAGGTCCCTGGCCTGGGCAGAACTCTGTCTCCATGGGCCTCACCGCCTGCCAGCTTCTGCTCCATGGAGGTGCATCATGCTACATCTAATCACCGACTCAAAACCACTTCTGGAGTGCAGTGCCAAGCCACAATAAGGAGTTAACACATTTCACTAACAGTGCTGCAATCATCTGACCTCATACCATGCGTCCCCGTGTTATTTTCCGTTTCTGCTGTAGATACTTAGCTGTGGGGTGAAAGAGTCAGTGAAGATGACTCAGAGGAACTCTCCACATCAATACATCTCCACAGATTTGAGCATTAGCTGAGGAGAACTAACGTCATCTGCAGCTCTTTGTTACATAAACAGACAACAGTGATGCACATAGAGATGCACTATCAACTTGTGGCTCATACAGTACACGTTGTATCTGTGTGTCAGCATATGTGTGGATAAACGAAATTTAAGTCATGACTGAGACTAGCATTCAAGACATTCAGCAGATGCCTGTGTGCTTGCAGATACAGACAGGTAGAGGCACAAAGCGAAAAAGAAGAGAGACTAGAAAAGGTGAGCTGCTTTGTTTCTTTTTGACTCTGCGTGGTATGCTGTTGCATTCTCAGCCACCCCCTGCCTCCACCTCCACCACCCCTAACCCTCCTTTCTTTCTATTTCTCTGCAGGCTGTCTTGGGAAGTGTGATGTCTTTTTAAACGGCGCCGGCTTCATGTGTTTTTATGTCTGCTCATAAAAAAGCGGCTTCCTTTAAAGGCTCCGCTCACCGATGACTCGCACTCTTGCTGTCACTGGATGACAAGCAGCACTGGGAATGACAACAGAGAGCCCGAGAGAGAGAAAGAGAGAGAGAAAGAGAGAGAGAAAGAACAACTACTATTTTTACTTGACTCGGGGAAAGTTGTTTTGCTCTTTTCCAGTAACGTGCTGATTCACAGTCATACAGTGACATTCATAACAAGGAGCTGCCCGGTACAACCACAGTGAATGGTGATTCACAAGCTGTTTGCCTTGTGACCTCTTACATAAGGGTAGAGTTGAGTTGGGGCCCCTTGAAATGTTTCACATGTCTACAAACTTCTCAAAGATAAAAGTAAAGCTTATAGATAAGTTATCTCACAATCTGCACGATTATCCCTGTGACCTTTTGGAGGCGGGTCGATCTAGGGATCTATTTCTGTAATGCAGAAAACACAGGCACAATCACAGAATTCATAAAAATTTAAATGGAAAACACAGAATTTGGGAAAAATGTAAAAGTATTTCATAAGACCATACCATCCCTACTGTGGGAGCCACTGCACCAGAGCTGGCCAGTGGAATACTCTACTAGAATTGTGGGGGGCTACTTTAAAGTAAAGGGCATAAAGTTCCTCACCCACAAGCTCCTACTCAGCTCTAGAATTCAAACCATCAATCCACTAACATCTTGCATATACAATACAGCCATAACATGTCATAATAACAACATACCAAACACAGCCCACTCATCTATTTGAATGGGAACAGTGAAGCAATGCAGTGGGGTTACCAAATCAGAGAGTTCCAGACAAAAAACGCTGGGACGTCTGGCAAAAAAGTTGGTTCAACGTTTGCTGCAATCCAACATGCTGCAAAATCATCTGGCAAGATTCTGCAAAGGCCGATGCACGCAAGAGCCCATTCCTGATTTGTGACATAAATAATGAATGTCTACTGTTTACCTTGCAATGACTGAAACTAAAGACAAAATAGCTGCCTCTGTGAAAACTTTACAGAGCTGTGAAATCTTGTTTCTGAGATTTCTGCTAAGCCATCAAATGCATGGATCTGTTACTCAAACTGGACGTGCTCAAGCGTACTTCATGTCTCATCAGTACCTTAAGCAACACGCCCCCACCAAAGCAGCCTGTTTGGCTGTTTTAACACAGTGCTGGTTTCAGTCTGAATGCTGGCTAATGATACACTGAGACGTTTATATGTTTTAGCCGGATATATTGCACATCCCCAAAACAGAGTCTAAACGACCTCTGATCTACCCGGGATGTGTTTTCCACTCAGTGCTGTGCTTTCTTTGTTAGTCAATAGTCCAGACTAGTGGCTGTTAGCTTTTTCCTCAAAATGGTAGTGTGGGTAGCAAGGGAGTCTGCACACAAACACATACATCGCACACACATCACACTCACACACACTAACATGCACACAGCTGGCTCACATGCAGGCCCCAAGAGGAAGACCTCAGCCTAACCATAAAATGCGCCACCACACACAGACACACAAACTCCACAAGACTTCATACATCACTGCGCAACCTCCATTTCAATCCTGCCAACCCCCACCTATCACCCCTTTCTCTCTCTCTCTTATCCCCCCCCAATTGCAGCCCACCTGGTGGCAATCCCCATCTGGATCTGTTGGGGTGTGTGATGTATTTTAAGGCCAAATTAATAGCTACCAAGCACAGTCCGTGTGACCACATTGAGAGACTCCGTCTCTTGATCACACCTCCCAACCTGTGCTCCCTCTCTTTCCAGCTATCTCTTTCTCCCTCTCTCCCTCTTTCTGTCTTCCCTGCAATCATTCCACATTCACTCTCTTCCAATCCTTGTGAGAGTCTGTCCACGGGCTTAACAAGATCGATCACGCCTAACTCCTTGTGCTCCCTGATAAATCAATGGCTCTTTGTTTCGTTAAGCACTCCAAGGAACTCACTGGGAAAGAAGGACAGCGAGAGAGAGGGAAGGAAAGAGAGTTTGGTACTGGAGAGGTGTAATGTAACGGGAGAATCTCACTGCAGAACAACTTAGGATTTATCCTGGGACACAGTCAGGCCATTAAAACTAGCTGTGATCCACTTCCTGGGGGGTAGGAAGGTAAAGAGGGTGGGTGCACTATACGTAAAATAAAAAGAGCACTTATGTGGATGGGTCAGTGCAAGAGAGAGAGGTATAAGGGACAAAGAAAGAGAGACTGTGTGTGTGTGTGTGTGTGTGTGTGTGTGTGTGTGTGTGTGTGTGTGTGTGTGTGCGAGTCTGTGTGTGCAATGTTGCGAGAAGTGAGCCAAACCTCACCGCTGACTTGGCCAGGGCCTCTGGAGCCAGAGAGAAAGCCCTGCTAACCACAAACTCTCTTTCTGTGTGTCTCTCTCACATACACACCCTTGCTGAAAGTGCCTCACTGTGTGAATACGTCATTTCAAAACATGTGTTACTGGCCAGAGGAGCAAGGGAAGTAGCTCGTGAAAGAAAGAAGGCTGTGGAGGGAGAAAAACGGCAGCGGCTGGGACAAAGTGAGCGGAGAACAACGCAGTAATTCACTCTCATCCTGAGCAAAGCAAACAGGAAACACACTCTCTCGCTCCACTTGCGTTACCCTCTCTCATCTCTGCCCTCACCACTCCACTGTATTTAAATTCCTGTCGCTGTAGCTCATTATATTTCCCAAATGCACCGGAGTAGGTGGCTGCATCGCTGCACTTAAAGTCAATAGCGAGACTGCAGAGCCATGAAAATGAATAAGGATAGGGGCTCTTCACACAGCGGCACTGTGTAAAAAGGCCTGGGAGTGCTCATCTACAGCACGGCTGCACTCGGCCCATTTATATTTCACAGTGACACTACATTAGCTGCCCCTGGATGAGCACACAGTCTGCAATACCTACTTTGCCTCACCCTGTGCGCAGATATACAGCATAGACCAGAATGTGAGTCTTTGGCTGTTGCAGTGCGTATTGAGAAGAGATGAAGACAAATGAGTGACACCCAAAGCAACAGGTACACTCCGGATGCAAACGCAGTGCACATCGTAGGACGCAGACAATGAAATACACAGTTAGAGAAAAGGCTTAAAAAACCAACTGGAGTAATAAGATGGAGCAACGATGGAAAAAATGAGTAGTGAAGAATACCGACCAGCATAAAGGTCTCTAACCTCAAACTGATCAGTCAGTCTCCTCAGAGCAACCCTGCGTGAACGCCCAGACAGCAGATACCACACACACACCAAGACATAATCAGACACACACACACACACCTCTGTCTGTGTCAGACACTAGCTTGTGGGAAGGTTGAGAAGTGTTGCTAAAGGGGAGTGGGTGCAGGCTTTCTCTGGCATGTTTGTTTTTGTTTTGCTTTTTTTTTTTTTCACGACACTGTGTGTGTGTGTGTGTGTGTGTGTGTGTGTGTGTGTGTGTGTGTGTGTTAGGCAGAGACAAAAGGAGCATATGGCAGCAGCAGCCAAGGCTGTAAATTAAACATAGACGAAGATTAGATAATGAACGTGTGCTCTGAGACTCAGAGACAGCACTAAGCCAGGGGCGGAGCAGACCACTGAGAGACCAGAACTGGGGGTGGGGGGTGGATATGTGAGCGTGTAGTTCACCACATATTAAAAACTTGGAACAAACAAATGAGCAGAAAAACTGACATGAAAACATTCTAAAACAATTAAAGATGCAGAAAATGAGAAACACAAAGGGGAGAGAATACATATATATAAAAGCCTTCAATGATTGTGACACAGGTCAATGAGAGTGGCAGTAACATGAAGACAATCCCGTCCGGCCCCACCCCCCACACCTGAAGAGAACTGCACCCCTCTGCTCCAAACTAGATAGCTGCTGTTGAGCTGAAGCAAAGTCAACAGGATTACTGAAGCTCTTCTAAAACATACAGTCCAACACATGTTCACACATATGGCGCATTCACTCAACAATGGTTAACAGATAAGGGACAACAGATAAACATGATGCACAAGGGAAACAGGAAATGGGTAGAAAAGGCACATGGAAAGGGCCTATGTACTGGAGATGTTTGAGGGCTAAAAAAAAAAAATAAATAATAATAATAATATAACGAATCATATGTGTATGTGTTGCATTACTGAGGCACAAGTGTTTTCTTGCTTCCTTCATGGCCGTCTGACCTCTAAATGATGGCGTGTGTTCATGCTGCTGTGTGTGTGCGTTAAAAAGGCTCAGACTGTATGGCCTACACAAGTCTGGTAACTGAGAGTGAACACTCTTTGTGAATAAACAGTTCAAGGTTGAGCCCTGCTTTTTATTGCAATTTTAGGAGTGTATTTTCCTCTTGAACAGATAGTGTTCAAGAGGAATAGATAGTTAGATAGTGTAATAGACAGATATTGTAATGCATTGCAGACAGAGGTGAAACGCAACAAAGTACCTCTATACCTTCTATACTTTTTGTACCTAAGTACAAGTTTGAGGTACTTGAATTTCACTTGAGCATTTTCCAAATTTATGGTAAATGGTAAATGGGTGCATTTACATAGTACTTTTATTCAAAGTACTTTACAATTTGCCTCTCGTCCACCCAGTTAAACACACACAAACACACACAGAAGGCCTTGCATGCCTTATCATACGAACTATTGTAGTAGTTCTTTAAAATATAATGTTAAATACGAAAGATATGATGACATTAGAAAATACAAATTAAACTACCCACCAGTATATAAATAGTTATAAGTAGCTCCACCTCAACCAACTGCAACAGTGAAATGCTGCTCACACAGTAATCAGCCATCAGTGATAAATCACTGAAACAACACATAATGGTGAACACTCA
Organism: Chaetodon trifasciatus; assembly: GCA_037975065.1. Lineage (NCBI taxonomy): Eukaryota > Metazoa > Chordata > Actinopteri > Chaetodontiformes > Chaetodontidae > Chaetodon > Chaetodon trifasciatus. Next base: position 16,168,278 of record JBBMOE010000001.1, read on the forward strand.
GAGGCATGTTTCTGCAGGATTACTTTTACTTTTGATACTTTCTGTACATTTGGCTGTTACATACTTTTTGTTCATTTTACCACTTTCGCTGCATTTTAAATGCAAGACTTATTTGCAATGGAGTATTTGTATGACACTATTTTTATAGTGTGATATTTCAAGTTTTAAGTAAGTAAAGGACTTGTATTTGATAAGACATTAGACCAGGCTGTCTGCTGATAAGGACTACATAATGACTTGAGCTTGGGCCAAAAAAATAAACATTTTACAAAGCATCTGGCTGGCTGTGTAACTATAGGGATATGCCAATAATTCAACAAAAATGGACATTGTCCAGCTCATATAGGTTATACTGCAAGGTGTTCTAATAGGCACGCAATCTAAGGAAAACTATGCCCCTACAACCCAGGACAATTATGGCACTAAGGTGATAGCATCATTATCATGTACAAAATGTTGTGATCATATCATATCCTGAGTAACCTTGTGATGCTACTGACGTTGGATTCTGGTTTTAGTTTACCTGCCAGCTCTCTTACGAATTGGCACTAAATGTCTGACACAGGATTAGAAACAGAATCTGTACCACATGAGCCATATCACAGCCTCGTCACCTGAGCTTACAAGCTTACACGCTTCATACATAACTTGCAAATCCACACGCAGTACTTACAAACTGAAGCTCATTGCGAGCCTCTATCTCAGAGTGAGGGGGGAGATGGGGGAGAGATGGAGAGAGTAGGGTTTAGGGTAATCTGTCTCTGTCTCATTACTGGGCCACATAAAGCAGGGAGGGAGGGTTAGGGAGGCGGAGATAATGTAATAATATAAAAACCAAGAGAACAAGAAGAGAGGGAGGGAAGGGGAGAGGAGGGCCAAGTTATCCTAATTCAATAATGGGAATCAGTTGGGAGCAGATGAAACTGATGTGCACCTAACTCGAGTTCCTGAGTAACAATTTACCTCTGACAACAGCAGCGGCAGTAGCAGCAGTATCTTAAGGAAGAACGCACTTCAATAATATAATACTATATTTACACACAAATGGACTACACAAAAGTGTATATAAAGTCAGCTGGAATTGTAGCTATAAGCCATGGTAGCTATGCTGGTGGGATGGCAATGCTGTTCTGATGGCTTGTCCACCACTTTGGTCCACTCTAAATATCTCAATTATCATGTGTCAAGAAATTTTGTACATATTCCCCGCAGAATGAATACTGAAGGCTTTGAAGATGCCCTGATGTTATCTGTGGCACCAACAGCAGGTCAAATTTGTCACTTATACACTGAATTATCTCAGTGTACTTGTACTGGATGGATTGGCACAAACTTTTGCACAGATATTCCCAGTTCCCAGACTCTGTATCCCAATGACCTTTCCCTGGATTTTCTTATGTTGTCATCATGAGGTTGACATTTGTGGTTTAGAATGAAATGACTCGATAACTAATATGGATTTCCAGAACATTTGTTCCAGACATTCCTGCACAAGAGGAATTGTTACAACTGCGATCCGTTCCAAACAGCAGCTTAATCACATCAGAAACTCGCAAGTGCTACTATTTTCATTCACACAATTGCATACACGAATTTGAATATGCTCACATTGTGGAGCCCCAGCATTAACATAAAAAATAAAGTTGCTTTTGTGTAACTATGTGTGTGCTATACATGCAGTCCTATGGATGTGTGCGTTGGTGTGAGATCAAGTCTAAGTCCATCTGATTCTAAAAGCATCTGTGTGCAGTGCGCTTGGAAGCTCTTGATATGTCAATCACTGTGCCTTTGAGAGCCACAGTTACTTTTGTGCCAAAAGACTAAATAAACAAAGCTCAAAGTACACACATACTATGTAAGCAGGCGCAAGCACACACACATACACACACTGATCGCTTTGCCTGCACCCACACGCACCACTGCTGCCTGTAAGGCTACCAGGGGGGAACCATAATCACACACACAGGAGGTAAAGGTGATCTGCTGGAGCCATAATGAGGGAACACTGTTGTTGTGATCCTCTCACTGCAGCTCTGATTACAGCCCGGTGTTCAGTTTCTACGCTAGGAGTAAACACATGAGAACACCAGCGCTGTGGGGATTTGACAATACATAAGCATGCACACACACACACACACACACACACACACACACACACACACACACACACACACACACACACA
>JBBMOE010000001.1:16185422-16198173 GCA_037975065.1 Chaetodon trifasciatus
CACACACACACACACACACACACACACACACACACACACACACACACACACACACACACACACACACACAGGAGCTCCGCTCCACCATACACACAGCCCCTGCTCTTGTCTATACCTCCTATTCACACACGCTGGGTTTACACACATGATCTGACAGTGGCTTAATGGGAACAATTTTTAACTCTAAATTAATTAGGGAGACACATGTATCCAAATAAACTTACATAGGGAACAATTTCAGAGTTCAGTGTCTTGCTAAAGGATGCATTGGTATGTAGAGCCAGGGATGAAGCCATCAACCCTACAGCCACCACAACCATTTGTCAGCTTTTGCAGCTGCAGATCAAAGCACAGCATAATGCAGTAAATAAATACAACAGATTGATGATGGAGCAAAAATTATTTAGTAATTTTGGCCATCTTTAAGTATAACAAAAGCATGATATCTCTCATGAGTTAACCTCTGACTACCAGGCTTTCACTGTGTGCTCATGAGAGTTGTGTGTTTGGCCATTTATCTGTGTTTATTGGACATAAGGCTGGACAGAAGATCACCATCCATCACCAGGTTAGAAAAAGGTTTCTGTTCCAGAGGTTAGACCTTCCTGTTTTAATGCTCGCAGACAGAGAACATTTGGCTAGGTGTAATCTGAGATGACCTCGTCACAGCAAGATCAAGGTCACAAGGTCAGCAGGCCTTATCATTCAGCAGCAGGCCCTGTTTCTGCTCCACGCTGATTCTGTCACACACACACACACACACACACACACACACACACACACACACACACACACACACAGACACACACAGTTGCCTTTGTGTCTGTGTTCCCACGGTTTCAGCAGGTCTATGGGTTGATGTATAGCAGCTTGTAAAGCAGAGCTGTCAGTCAGTTTTAACAGCCTATCACAGAGATCCAGCAGGACCAAAGCCATGCATGTAGGCTCAGGCCACTGACCAGCTCAGCAACACTCCATAAAAGCAGCTCAGACCTCATGTACATTGACTCAGCCAAGTACGGCAAAACAACAGAGAAACAGGGCTTTGATCTACACTGACAGACACACTCAAGATGCTCAAAATGCTCTCACATGTGTGTGTGTGTGTGTGTGTGTGTGTGTGTGTGTGTGTGTGTGTGTGCAAATGAACAAAAAAAAGCTCACACTGCCTGTCTTTCTCACACAATCACAAGCTTATGTACAAAATCCTGAACAACTCTGACACCAGTGGAGCTGTGTGGGAGCCGGTCCAAAGCCTGCTATCAGTCCAACACTGAGGACACATGTTCCATATTGAGTGGACGTCAAACAGCATCTGATCACTCCTTAGCCAGCGTCAGTCTGTCTGAGGATCTGGTTTGCAGAAATTGCTGTGCTTACCGCTCTCCTCAGGCAAACCAACAGGTGGACAGCGATTGGCTCACAAAAAGCCCATCTGGCCTGGACAAAACACACAGTGTTATCATATACACAGGACAACGAGGAGGACATGGATAATACGATCTTGTGAATGTAATTCTCTAAAGGATCCACAAGCCGCACAGAACCACATGTTTTTGCTGATCACACTGTATTCACTGGTCTACAGTGGACTGGATTTGAGACACATTGGACTGGAGATCAAAGATGATTCAAGGTTATTTTAGTTAAAAAACATGTATGGTAAAAGACTGCTAGGTTTGCTGATGAATCTCACAGATATAGTCATGAAATTTAACAACAGCACAAAGTAATGGGCCTATAAAGGGATATAATATCAGACTGGAATAACAATTAGAGTTTGAAGCTCAGATGGTTTCATTTCATAAGGTTTAATTCGGGTTTTTAAAAATCCATATGTATTGGTGAGAAGGTGGTTGTTAGGAGATGCTGCTGTAACTGGACTCTGATGTACTGATTTGTAAATCTGTTTTGAGAATTCAAAGAGCACCCTTAATTTCCACTGAAACAAGCATCAAAAACTCAAGAAATACTGTTTATATGGCAATACAGTACTACAGTATGTACAATAGCATGTAGGTAATGAGTGGACAAAAGCACACATAAGGTAATAAGTCTGGTAGAAGCACATTTGTGTCAACTGAGAGTAAATAAATATTCATTAGCGTGCTGCTAAGCTACCTGACCTGTGACCCACTCACTTCCTGTTCTATGAGGATATCAAGGAGCAGAGCTGCAGGAGGATATGAAGCCTAATAAAGAATTGTCTCTTCTTTGCCTGTCTCCTCTTATTGTCCTTCCTGTTTGATGTGTAGCTTGTCTGCATTTGAAGTGGTTTTCTGCAGGAGCAGAGAGGGGATGTCACACAGAAAGGTCTTCCCAAACATCACAGGAATAGTACGCCTTGATTGTGGAAGCACTTTCAATTAAAAGAGCTAGCTCCCGTTACTCTAAGAACCCACACAAAGGTGGCACTGTAGCTATTCAGTCTCGTGAAAGTCAGAGATGACATTATAAAATGTGTTGGTGCTGTCACAGGTCAGCCACCAACATGTTCAAAGCATCACTTCATTTTGCAGGAAACAAATTTTAGTCATTACAAGCTTCACTAAGAAGAGTACTGAATGATCCTCCATTAACTGCTGCTAGACTTTTATTGTAATTGAACATATCATATGGCCATCTTAGAAACAGTACAGGACTATGACTGAAATAGCTGAAGGCTTCATACTTCTACATATCTGTCCATAGACAGATACATTTAATTTCATTGAAAGTATGAAACCAATTCCATAAGAAAGTTGATTCATGTAAGCAACTATACTTCCAGGAACCCAAACATGCCACTCTTATCCTTAACAAATTCTTACAGGCTCACAGAACACAGATAACATTCAGCTGACCTGAAGGCACAACAGGCAGTAGGAATGACTTATGTTGCTTTAGAGGAAATAAGGATCACTGCCAAAGCACAACAGCCCTGACAGCGTCCACAGTTAGTCATACATACATACACACATTACTCATACATAAACACACACAAACAAAAGGATGTCTTCTCCCTCCCTCCATAGTTTATGCATGGATTTAGTGAATGCACAACTTCAGTTCACATTAGTGACCTTCTGTCAGTATTACTGCCCAGTTGAATCACTGTGACTGAACTGGAAAAGGTGCTGATGGCAGTGGACAGAGGTTAGGAGGCAGAGGGAAAGTGAAACAGATAAGCTACGGCAGAAACACTGAGGAGGTGGCCAAGAGACAGAGAGCTGATGGTTGTAAAGATGGGTGACGTGAGCTCTAGAAAGGATCTAAATACAACAGGGAGGAGGTATGAAAAGGAAACATGAAATGAAAAGGGTTTTGATCAATTGAAAGGAGAAAAGGAGAGAATTAGGACGTGTGGATGTGTGTGTTTTTTCTGAGATGAGGAATAAGTCATGCTGTGACACATGAATACAGTCACAACACGACAAAGACACACGTGCATCTATATACACACATACAGGCACGAGTGCTTTTATCATGTTTGTCGTGGCTGGCTTTAACTTTTAATAATCCTAAACGAATAAAATACGGAGATCTGGGTACAAGCCAACTCAGATATTCATATGATCATGAGGCCTCACAATTTATCTTAAATGATTATCAGTTATTGATTTTACCTTGATAGACTCTTGTTCATCAGAAAGTGAGACATAATACGTATGTGCAGCCATGAACAAGATGCCCATTCATCAAAATGATTGTGGGATTATACTGAATTTATCAAATAGAGTGCAGCAATCTAAATTTGATGGAATCCTACAGAAATACAATATAAAACACTTTGTACGTTCACAGACAGTAGATAGGTGGCAGGACTAATTGGTAGTTGGATTGCTCAGATGTTTTCATTTTGGTGCAATACGATTTAATGTTTCTTAGGACATTGGATGACAGAGGGAATAACAGAGAAGACGATTTACTGAACAGGGAAGACACTGGAACTATATGACTTGCATTGGATTTTGTGGTTGCTGAAATTTAAAAAATGGTTGCTGAAAATAAACAAAGTAAACAGAGTGAGTCTGAAAAGCTTGATTAAAACAGCTGAATCCAAGATCACAAATTTTTATTTTCAACTTTATACACTTGACAAAATGACCATTTACTTCTCCTCTCCTTTGATGTCTGCCGCTTCATCAGATTTAGACGTAATGACCTTGAATATTTGCTGATGAATGCTTTGTGTAGAAGAGGAATATAAGAAGAAAAGGAAAAGTCCAGGAACTGACCAGAGAGAGATAAGTCAGAAAACGTGAGGCTGATGTGTGAAGAGGAAGGTCAAGAGTTATCACCCAGGGTGACCTGAAGCGATGTGACAGGACTTGTTTTTACCTTTCGCAAACAGAGAGCAAGAGTTTGAATCAGAGTGAGAGAGGGAAATGTGACGGATGGACATCAAACCCAGACTGGACTCTATTTCATAAATCATCTGCTTCGTGTACACATTGCAAAGTTGTGTATGGCTGTGCATGTGCTCCTCTGCATGTGTTTATGCTGCAGAGATCCTTCTCTTTTCCACTGTGAGAGAGTGTTGGTCATATGGTTGTGTTCAGAAGACCCCCACCAGAATGGACACCTCCTCAGTCTTTAATGCCCCCTCCTGAGGTGTGAGATCATGTCTGCACCAGGGATGCCAACAGAACAGAGAAGCATGCACCAACCAGCGTGTGTGTGTGTGTGTGTGTGTGTGTGTGTGTGTGTGCGTGTGTGTGTGTGTGTGTGTGTACATACAGTATGTGCGTGTGAGGGTGCATATGTATGGAAGCATGTGTGTGAAGCAGATGGGAGGAAAGAAAGAAATTAGAGAGGGGTAAAAGGAGAGTAGCGACAGAAAGTCTGCAAGAGCATGTGTGTCTGCGTGTGTGTTGGACTGAGGGGGCTGTGAGGGGTTAGGGGGAGGCAGAGGGGAGAGGAGAGGGGGAGTAGTGTGGTTAGGCATCCAGAGTCAGTGAACATTTTTCTGGCAGGCCCTCTCTATGCTCCTGGCTGCTTGCCCGGCACTGAAGCAAACTTAAACAAACTCCTGTTGCAGCCATCTGCTGGGCCCGCGGGATAAATCACAGCACTGCGTCGCTCTGTACTGCTCAGCCGCACCGCTATCAGGTTACTGTGTTAGTGGCCTCACACACACACACACACACACACACACACACACACACACACACACACACACACACACACACACACACACACACACACACACTCTTTGGCATGCAGACACACATTACAGTCTCCCTCTCATCCACACACACACACGAGGCTACGCGTCAGCCTGGAGCCAGGGCCTGCCATGGGGCTCACACCACCAGGAGAGGCCGGCAACATGTGGCCCCGCTAATACCACAGGGAGAGATGAAGAGGAGGGGGGAGAAGAGAGAGAGAAAAAGAGGGAGAAAAGGGGCAAAAGAAGGAAAAGGGAGGGGGTGCGGAGAGAGAAAGAGGATGTGATGGGGGGACAGGGGAGAATAGGAGAGAAATGGAAAAAAGGGAGAGGAGAAGACCTCTGACACCTAATTCAAGCCAAGTGCTATTTTTATAGCCCCCCACAGAAGAGAAGAACATAAAAACCATCGAGAACCCCTTTGCCTCTGCTGGCTTTCATAACAACTGAAGCATTTTATAACAGAGGCTCTCTTTGAGGAGGAAACACTGGATTTTAAAATCTCATTCTTCTCTCTGTAGTTTTCAGGTTAAAGGATCTTCTAACCTAAACCTATTTTTGCCAGTGAATCGTGATACAACACCACATTATTGTTATTATTGCTCCAGTCAATAACTATGCAGCCAAGGAGTTTGGAGATGATTTGCGACAGGTTAAATCTACTCAGGTGGCTTACCACTCTGCCTACTTCACTGTGGCCTTGAGGCTGTGCTCTGCACATTAACCGTGACTAGAGCATTGGTCCACATTGCACACAACTCTTGACCATGTGGGAAATGCCACTGACCAAGTTGGCAGGTCATATGTTAGCATACTGCTAGCCTCATAGCCTTGGATTAGGTTAGGCATACTTTCAGTAAGTCGGAGACATAACCAGCAGTGGTAAACAGCCACATGAATTCTACATTAATAACATTTCAATGCTACAAATGGCATACTTGAAAGGGATACCAGGCAAAAAGTAACAAATAAATAATGACAGGCCTTTGGGAAGTATCTGTGGTATCTATCTGTCACACAGATGGAGAAACTGTATCGGGTTATTTCTGACTCATAGGATGGTCATGTCAGTGTGGGAGACTCTAACCCATGGAAACTATTCACAAAATCCCTGTATCTCCTGACTATGTCTGTGTGTTTGAGTGTGCCCGTGCATGTGTCTTCATGCGTGTCCACTCATGGCTTGAGAGTATCTCCATTGAAGTATACACAACCTGGCTAACATTTAGGGCCCTCTGAGTAACCTGTCTTTGTTTGCATGATGCTGTGGATTTCTAAAGGCGACTAGATCAAAACCCAAACTAAGGCTTTACCGAGCCTTTAAGTGCCACCATTATGTTGTCATGCCAACCTGAAGATCTATCTTTAACACACAGTATAGAGACCACATACTGTGAAAATGTGTCAGGGCTACTGTATAGTCTGTGAACCGCATTCTTACAGAGGTATTATGGAAGGCTCAGTCCAAAACTCTGTCTCTGTCTCCTTTTTCCCTGTTGCCCTGGAGCCAGCAGGACAAGCTGAGTATGTTAGAAACCAGGTGGTTGGACAGCATTGGGGGGGGGGGGGTCAGAGCCAGGACTTGGGAAGGCTGACGGGAGAAGGGAGTGATTCAAGGAGGGAATGTCTTCTTCAGCCAAAATAAGCTCCCCAAAGATCACTGGCAGTGCTAATCATTATGTTTCCTCCGGTTGGCTGACACAAACATGGTGAAGCTATCTAGCGGCTGGTTGGTCGGAACCAGTGACTGTCTGTCTGTGTGCTGTGAGAGTAGGGCAAGATGGTGTGTGGTATATTTAGTCCACTACAGGGGGCTATTTAGACTCCCCAGTTGTCTTGACAGCAGGGTGAGAGTGAGTCATCCCTCTCTTCACCCCATTAGAAATATCAGCAGAATACGTCAAGGGCAGGAGGGGGACGCAAGAGCAAAGTGAAACAAAGTGGGAAATGAAGATGAAGAGCCAAAGCACGAAGAATCACATTCATAAAGACCCTCAGCTTCACTTGGGAGGTCTAAAAGAGCACGACTAATGTGTAGCACTTAATAGCAATGAAAAATATCCAGCCAGTCAGCTGAGACATAAGTTACATGTTAAATGTCTGGCATGGAAATAGGTCACTATTAGCTACTGTGCTGCCGCACACTCCAGCTGTGTCCAGGTGCAGAACCGCACACACACACACACACACGCACGCACGCGCGCGCGCGCACACACACACACACACACACACACACACACACACACACACACACAGCTGTGGCACAATCCAGCTGCACTTGCCAGCACAAGAGCAAACACCTGCCAGTTCTCCCAACCACCTGGCAGACACGCGTGTGCACACACATTCACACATGCTTGCAGCTGCTCTGTATGCAAATGATGATCAAAGATTACATACTACATGTGTGTAAGTGCAAGTCTGAAAATGTATGCATTTATATGGGACTGTGGGTGAATGCGCGTTATGGCCAGGAGGAAGCTGGCAGAAAGAGCGGAGCTATAGTTACATTACACTCCATCCTCTATAATTACCTCAGTCAAACTAGGTTTACTACTGTAAAACCGAGACTCCAGGACAGTGCTGGAGCACAGCAGCATTTACAGCATCACTGCTCTTCCACATTGGCCTCTTGCCACACCATGCCAGGCTCCAGTACACACAAGAATTTACTACAAAGCAGATGCACAGTATAGAACATGTTTATGACAAACTACAGGGTGTAGCATGTTCCTCAGCCTAAAAATACCTAGTTGACATCGACAGTTCCTGGTGGGTTGAAATGGGTTGATTGGTTAAAAAAAACAGCACATTTACACAAACACACCTATATAACACAAAAAGAAGAACTTTTAAACAAAGGATCTTTGAATCACATTGGATGCTAGGACACTGCAGAAGACCACTAACATCCATTTTCTCTTGTGTCCACATAAAACTGTTGCACAAAATTACTACAAAAACACCAATTTTCACTTGCAAAAAACAAAATTCACATTATCCACAATTTTAGAGTATCAGTACATGCTGATCACATCAGTTCTTCTGATGTGCATCTTAGCAGCGATTTTTAAATTCATTTCTCACATAAAACGTTCAAGACTTGATTGTGTGTTAGGTTGATCAACTTTTGAATTTACTAGCTAGAATAAGTGACAAGGCCAGGCAGAAAACCCAAATCCAAGCTTAAAAATACCTCTTTGGAAACCTGGGGGTGAGATTATTATGTCCATACTATACAGACCAATGAAAACTGTACATAACAGAAGGGAACAGCCAAAGAGATCAAGATACATGCACCCGTACATCTCCCGTGCACAACACCACTTAAAACTGTGAGTCTAGGCTACATCACAGAAACTCACACAACACTGTCCTCCTACTCACATTACTTGGTTCTCACAGGAGCCCAGCTTACTAGTTCACACATAGTTTACTGGACTATGTCCCCAGCCTGGCCGTTTGCATACACACTTTTTGGTGCCAAATGGGCACCCACGAAAACACTTTTGAAAGCAGCTCACAGCAGGGTTCATGGTTTCAGGGGTTTAGAGGGACACTGCCCTCTCTGTGCCCTCTCTTTTCACCCTGTCCACTCAAGTGGATTTGGACATTTTTTTTAATGGGGGCAAGATTGCCAGGTACAATTAATGTTACATAACCAACAATATTTGTTTCACTGACATTAAAGAAACATTTTTCTGGTTTTCAAACATATTTCCACATATAAATAATGTAATTTGCTCTGTATCATCCACAGCTAAAGGCAGGGAACCTCTAACTACTACTCTATTTAACTACTACACTTTTTATTCTATTTATGTCTGCCATCCACTGCCATGAACTGATGGCAAACAATTGTTTTCTTCCTCTGTTTTTTCCCAAAAGCCTATGGACATGCATGCGCTTTGGGTCTACAGCATCAAAACTGGGTGCAGAATTCCAGCCAAATGACTCCGTGGGATAGTTTGACATTATGGATTATTTCATATTATAATATGATGCCAAAGTCAAATAGTACCACGTTGAGCAAGACGAAGTGATGTAAAGGCTCTGGTTGCTGCTTTAGCTAAAACCCCACACACACTCACAGGTGTTTCTTGTTATTTTTGGCTGATTAGATCTCTTCTCATATCAAAGAGAGGAGAGTCAGGTACATGTCAATAAGGCACTGTCACATGCCTACACAGTCTTGAGACAATGTCTATTCAGGAAAAATAAGTGAAAACACTTGTGTGAGCGGACTATGGGTGTGTAGGGGTTTAAACCTCTGGGGCCCAATATGACTGTTTGAGAACCAGTTGTCCTCCAGTGCCAAAAGAGTGTCACTGGAGTCTGTTATTGTTGGACTATGATCTGACACAAAGGTAAACTGTGAGATTCAAGCAATGCAAACAAGAACAAGAAGTGAGAGAGAGAGGTCAAGAGTGTGTACAAAAATGACATAAACTTGAATCAATCGGACACGCTGCAATCAAGACAGCACTGCTTGAAAGAAATGCACCCCCCTCATTCATTGAATGAGACCTGAGGGTGTCAGCGCACAGGGATCCGGCAAGACAGGGATCCTGGCTCAACTTTTTGCTGTTACTTAGTGTCAACTGGCAAGGTGCTGCGTGGGCAATAAAGTAACTGAAGGCACACATTCCTTTGTACTTCAGATGTTAAGAGCATGATGACATGAAATCTGTGAGTAAGGCCTGATTTAAGTATTTCTGTTGAGCACGGTTACTGCTATGCCCAGTGCATACATAAACATGCAGGCACTAGGGAAAAGAATGGCACTTTAATATGCTTTTAGGCTGTTTTGATCACAACACCAGACCATATGCCCACAAAATGCTGAAGTGAATTTTTGAAGTCTAAAAGTTAAACAGGTGTGTCAGAGTCTAGGCTCCTCTTATATGACATATGACCTTTGCTGACCCTCTGCCTGAGTGCTAAGCCCATATCGATATCCCTTCTCTGCTAGGCTCCACAGGGTTAAAAGGTCAGTATGCTGTCATCTGTCAACCGCAAACTACCTTGGAGGTCATACGCCAGCCCCAAAACCCCAACTGCCTTTTCAACCGCGCTGTCTCTCAACAGCAGCAGTGCCATGCTTTCATTCTCTCACAGTTAGAGTACAGTGAGCAACCACACCGTCATTCACTGTTTGCACTCAATGACATTCCTTTCTGTACTAACACAGGATGTGAGGAAACTAGGCTGCTTGATTCAATCACTCTCTCCTTACCTCTTTAGTCCTCCACTGCTTCCACTCATCTATGAGGGAATTTTAACATCAAAGTGCCTGTTATGATCCTGATTGGCCTATGATGATCCATTTGGACTGCCAACCTACGAACATAATCAACAGGAGAAAGCATATGCCTTTTGGGTTAGCACTTAATCAAATATCTGCAGGGATGACAAATCTTTAAAGTTCATCTGATGGAGTTTCCCAGCTACATTAAAACTTGCATAAATTCTGACCTGATTGTCAGAATTTTTCATCTCTGCAAAAACACTGCACTCAGTCTATGCGTCTGCATTTCCTGCATTGAAATCAAACATAAAAATGCAGATTCCAGCCAGGTGAATAAAAGAAAAAGGGAAAACATTAACAACTTTAGCTACAACTGCTAAATGTTTAACTGTTTTACAACAATCATGAAGGAAATAATTTGCATTTAAAATGTGGTGGACCCAAACTGTGAATAATATAAATCTAAATGTCCACAAACATAAGGTGTCTCTGCTAATGTACAGTAACATTAGGCTAACAGTAGACACCCACCCTCAGTTAGCTAACAGCTACACTAGGTGAGTAAATTTACTGGTGTACACGATTAACGCCAGAAGACTGTACTTTGAAAAACGATGACTAAAAAGTACATAAATTGGTAGGGAGGCTGGATTACTCACCATCTCCACAACAGTCTTTTATCACTTTTTTCTGCAGCTGGTTGTGGCAACTTTCGCAACAGTAACAAACCAGAGTCTAAAGTTAGAATGATTGGACCAAAGTGTACAGACGGGGTAGGACAGGGGGCTGATTAATTTATATTTTGGATAAATTCAGAGATTATCAGATTTCCTGCTTGAAACGTGAAATAATTTTACAGAAAATTACTTCAGCCAAACACATTAATTACACCTTTACCCATGTCATAGTTGTATTAACGGAGTTGGACACAGCAAATCAACCATGCTGCCATCCAGTCCCAGTGGCCAAACGCGGTACTGCAACAAAAATCACCGAAAAGGATTTCCCTCATAGACACTATTATACAGACTAAAAACTGCAAACAAGATCATTTATTGATGAAGTATAAATGAAGTTTTTATATGTTTAATGTTGCTTCAATGTAGAGTCTGCAGGACTGGTGGGTTGGTAGTAGGCAGTACAGCTCAGAAGCAGAGTGAGACTTTTTGGCATATGCACTGTATGAGCAACTTTCATTGGAATGAACTGATGCCATCTAGGAGTCCTACATATCAAGTTGTCTTAGTACATCCATCACGCTATGCATAGTGGGGATGTATGGGTACATGAACTGTATGTACTGTATGCCAGCTGTGAAAGCTGGCAACTGTAGCTACATCAAAGGATTCTGCCGTGTCAAACACAGCCAGAACATACATCGCACAGCAGGTCAGGTACAGCAGAGAGCTTTCAGACAGTTCTGGGGGGTTGTGTTGTTCCTCAAACTAGTGCTGGGGGAGGCTTGTATACAGGTAAGTCTTTGCAGGGATGAGACACAGAAGGGGAGACAAAGAATGAAACACTGGAACACCTCCAATTCATCTGCTCCATCCAGGATTTGATCTCTCCATTCAGACATGGGCAAGAATGCAGCACTGAGAGATGCTAGCGGGAAGAAGGTGATTAAAGCTTTGAGCTCTAAATCAAAACCCACCTCCAGCAGCTTTGAAACTAAGCCCCTCAAATACCAGAGGATTCCCTGTGAAACGCAAGGCTGTCTGTCAGACTACACTGCTGGGAGAGGAGAGAAGCACAGCTGCAGGAACTTTACAGGATACATGCAATATGAATGGTTTTGACTGAGCACATACTCATACACACAGGCACGCATAAGAACAGCTCACACCATATGTTAATCAGCTCACATGGCTAAAATTAACACTATTTTAATAGATTCCCCTTTCTGGGTAAAACAGGCTCTGTGGCCAGCATGCTGTAATATTTCCTTCTATGATGAACTGAGGAAAACGGGACTCTTTTTTCTTCTGGTTTCTTCTGGCTGCAATTTAAATCCCATTAACCCCCTCACCTTCTCTCAGCCTTCCATTCCTCTTTTCTCTTCTTTTTATTCCAATAATTCACTCAGGATAATCTTTCTCTACCTTTTCAACTTCACATCCAGATTTGATGTGTAATTTTGCTCTCACTCCTTTCACTATGCTATAAATCTTTCTTGGCGACACTGTCAAGATGCCGGCATGTTTTTCCTGTGACAGCAAATACCTCCTTTACAGGATATGGGCTGTGCAGCAAGAACACAGTCAACCTTTTTGACACACACACACACACACACACACACACACACACACACACACACACACACACACACACACACACACACACACACACACACA